>SSNR01000123.1:48872-61240 GCA_006937965.1 Callopanchax toddi | reverse complement strand
TATATATATATATATATATATATATATATATATATATATATATATATACATATATATATATATATATATATACATATATATATATATACATATATATATACATATACATACATACGTGCATACATACAAACACACACACATACATATATATATACATATATATATATATGATCTCGATCTAATAAGGAGAGTACCGGCACTTATTTTTTTCCACTTAAAGCACTGCCAACACTAGTGCGCCACACACAAAAGACAGCCAACAGTGACAGCTTATCTTCATCACCATCATCATCATCATCATCTTCCCAGGCATTCCCTGAAGCATTTCTTGCCTCAGAGCGGCCATCTACTGATTATACATACAGTATGTGTCCATAGATATCATATACAGTATAGTAGAAATATAAATCGTGTAAGAATTAGATAGAACTATTCTGAACGGGGCGACCGTGGCTCAGTGGACGAGAGGTTGTCTGCTAATGGGGAGACCAGGGTTAAACTCCAGGTCCAACAAGCCACGTGTCAAAGTATTCTTGGACAAGATACTGAACCCAAACTGCCTCCCAGGCACCATGAATCTGGCTGTCTTCTGCTCCTCAGTGATGGAACAAATGCAGAGAACAAATTCCTCTACATTGTACTGAGGTATGTACAGGCATATCAGCCAGAGTGGTCAACTCTGAATTTTAAAGTACCGGTAACTTCATATTTATCTTGCAAATCGAGCTCAGCACTGCCCCCTAGCGTCCTGGAGCACTTTCGTTGTGTTTTCTGATTTGCATGTGTTTTTAGTTTTTGCATGTTTTCTGATTTGCATGTGTTTTTTAGTTTTTGCATGTTTTCTGATTTGCATGTGTTTTTGGTTTTTGTATGTGTTTTTGGCATTTTGCATGTGTTTTCTGTTTTGCATGTGTTTTGTCTCTAGGGGTCACCGTACTACGCACTTGACCCTAAAACACTTACTTTTCAAAGTATTTTAGGAAAATAAGATGTTTTATTTTGAAAGTTTTTACCGGAAGTTCTGTGCGTCATTTTGCGCCGCTTGACGCTCGGCGACGTCTGAAGGAAGGCAGAGGAACGAGGGCGAGGGAAGGGAGGATTACCGGCGTTAACCGAGGGTCACAGGGATGTACACTAAACACCGGCAGAAACACGACCACGAATCATCCGCAAAATGGAGACGTTTGTTGGGTTTTCTTTATTTTGTGCTGCTGAACGGCCCGCAGGAGAGAGCCCTGGGAGACATCGGAGAACGAGGTAAAGAAACAAAAGAGCGGACATTCTGAAAAACTTCTATTAACCCGTTCAGCGTTACAGCTGGAACGGAACCCCAGGAGTCCGTTTATTTACCACCTTCTGCTGGCATTAGGGACTCAAATGTTCTTATAAAAACATTTAATATGTTTTGTTTGTTAAGTCACTTATGTCCTGATCAAAAGTAAGTACCAAACCTTCATCATCTGGAGGAACTTAACCCTTTAATATCAGTTTCATTACTTCATGTACTTGTGTGATTTATGAAGTAAAAAAAAAAAAAAAACCAGTTATTTTATTACAACAAATGTTTGTGTTAATTTCATAATGAATAGTAGCATCATTTTAAGAGTTTAAATTCTGATACTTATTTATGATTTGGTTGTTTTGATCTGGATTGAAACATTGATTGAAACATTAAACCTAAAAAGCAAAGAAAAAATAGAATCAAAAAATAAATCTGGAAATGAAATGGAATAATAAATGGAAGTGGACATTTTAGTCCTTAAGGACTCAAGAAGAGAACTGATGCTGCACAAGCTTTATTTATATAGTACATTTTATCATACATAGCAACATGGTGTGTTTTACAACAAAAAAGTTCCAAGGTAATTAAAAATAACTTTTTGTTTTTCATAAATAACAAGGATATTAACCCTTAAATATCTGTTTTTACTATATCTGCATATAATCACACTCATTGAGGTACTGTATATAACCTGATGTTATGTTAAAGAGCAAGTTGCAGCTTAAACACTCCCTTAAACAAATGTTTAGAGAAATATAATAGAAACTTTTTCTGAATAAAAATTTACACAAATTCAGCTTATTTAGGCTTTTGGATTCAATTTTGTGAGAATTTTCTATTTTTTCACCAAACCGGAAGTGACGACAGTTCAGGGAGACCGTTAGTTCTCTATATAGAAAACTGATCCACTGATCACTGCTTGTGACGAGCAAAACAAACCCCCAGAGTGCCGTTATTTTATTACTTTATTGCTATAGTGAGAAGTTACGGTGCTACGGTGAAAGCAGCTGACAACGCGCCTGATTCTACCTAAAAGACAAGAGACGCGAGGCACAGCCAGACCCGCTTGGGTGGCTAAGTTTAGCATATGGGCGAAACACTTGATATGCGTTCCCAGCCCAGCTTCTCTGACTGCAATTTGCATGTTCCTCACGTTATCGGTGACAACAACGCTATGTTTTGGTCGTTCCAGCTTCCATTCCTCAACAGCATCTGTCAGTACATGCCCAATATTTGTCCCACTGTGCGTTTCAAATAGAGGGTGCGTTTGCAACACAAAGCTGACCATTTCCCATTCTATAACATGAGCAGTAATTGTCACTTAACTTTGCGTTGCTCTCGATGTCCATCCGTCGGTGGTGATTGCTACACTATTGGCATTTCCAAGTGCCTTAACAACATTAGCTTTGACTTGCCTGTAAAGTTCGGGCATCACCGTCTGGCTGAAGTCTGGACGTGAAGGAATGGAGTACTTCGGCTCCATAGTTTTAATCATGTGCTGAAATCCTTCATTTTCAACAGTTGAAAATGGCCTCATGTCCTTAGCGATGTAAACAGCAATGGATAGTTTGTAATCGCTTGCACCCTTGGACTGTTGTGGGGGAGAGGAGTTGCAAATACGTTTGCTAGCGTGGTTTGCCTCGTTGCTCCTTGCGCCTGCGTTGGTGTCTGTGGTGACACAAGCTCACTGTGATGCCGACTGAGATGTTGAGACATGTTTGCCGTACTATTTGTGTATGTTCAGTTTTTGCCTTGTTGATATTTCATTCACCCTTTTCATTTGTGAACACGTGAAAGCCAAAATGCTGCCACACTGTTGACTTTAAGTTGGGTGGAGCGTCCGCTATCTCAAAGTTGCTCGCCGTAGCCATGCTTGCCTCTGTTCCGAATGATTAGCAGGACTTTGGCGCCACTGTTTGGTGCAAGCAAGCGTGTCATGTCTGTAGTACGTCACCTTTAAGTGGAGGCCGCTGTGAATCGATTTTCCTTTTTTCTGCACCGATTCATATTTAAACTAGTTTTCACTGATTTTAAACCGATTTCCGAAGCATCGTTACATCCCTACTATTTAATAATCAGTTGTATGTTTAATTTTTGAAGAATCAACACGTTTGACTAAGGGGGTACTTGTGGTCTGAGAAAATGGCTCAGGGGGTACGCAAGTCAAAAAAGGTTGTGAAACACTGTTCTACACAATAAAACAACGAGGAATAATGTATAAATTGTTTCTGTGCCTAAATCAGTTGTGTGGACATAGACCTGGGAGGGTTAAGTAATCAAACTGGAACTTAAAGGGTTAAAATCCTCTAAATGAGCGACTTTGTTACAACAAATTGCTCCATCTGAGCTAACAGCCAACATGATGGCAGAGATGGAGAGGAAACATTTACCCTGAGGGACAAAAATGTCCAGAATGTTGCCTGAGAGTTGAGTGGAAAGAAAAAGCTTTAACGGGGGTCAGTCACACAGTTCAGGGGACTCAAACTTTACAGTATAGCTGCTAATGAGTTCAGGTTAAAACCTCTAAATGTTAATAATCATTTAAAGTGGCTCTCTGGAGCATTTTTCTCTGTATCAAAGTTTTCTAAATGTTTTAAATGATATTTCAGGTCTAAACTATGATCTATGGGTTGAGTTCCACAACATCTGTCATTCTGATGAAGACCCTCCTTCCTCCTAGAGACCCCTTTCCATTATTTCTTGCCGCCGACATTTTTCAGCCAATGAAATTCAAATGTCTGCATTCTCTCAACATGCACGCGCATCGACCAAACCTGTACCAGTAGGGGGCGCTGTCGTACAGGACGCTCTGTGTGTTTCTCTGTTTACCGTCTCGTTCACTGAGGACTCACGGCTCATTTCTACTAAAAGCCTACCGATTTCCCAGCTAAAGACGGGTTTATTTTTATTTTTAAACCTTTCACCTCACAGAATGGCAAGGTTTGACAGGATTATGCGTTTATTTTGGTCAGAAAGTTCATCCAGGGCCGAGTCAAGTTCAGCTTCAGAGTCCAGCAGCAGCTCTCTGCTAACAAAGCTAATATCAGAAGCAGCAGGGACAGAGAGGGCTCTTCAGACCCTCGTAGTGTTGTTGGAATAAGATTGTGAACTGTGAGTGATTAAACCCTACACATTGAGCTGTACAGTTCATGTCCGAAGTATATGCGCCGCGTGCACGCACGACCGGATGCGCGTGTCGAGATGTTTTGAGGAGGAGCCTTTGGACGCTAGATTCAAAAACTGCTCTCTTGCTGAAATCCTCCAGAGTGCTGCTTTAAACCTGACTTCTGACCCCTGTGTTTACTCTGCTGATATCTATGTGATGATGTCTGGATGTGGTTCCTCCGTCAGAGACGGAAAACATCAATGGTTAAACAAAGTTTTCATACTTTGATTGTGCAGATTTGTATTTATGTGTAGTCGGGTATGACTGTTCATTCTGCCTCTGTGCTGGGCCTGTTTGTTCTGTGGATGAATCATCAGGCTCTGGACCGTTATAGATGCTCCGTAATTCAGCTGCTTGCTTTGTGAGGAGTCCATAAAAGGCAGAGTTCAGTCAAGTTCTGTCCTCACACAGAGGTTCCCAAACCTATCAGCTTCTCACCCACACAGCTCACATCCAGAGAGCGCTCAGCTCCAGGGCTGCTGGGTGAAGCTCATCTGAATGTTCTCAAGATTCCCCCAAACACGCACGCACGCGCACACACACACACACACACACACACACACACACACACACACACACACACACACACACACACACACACACACACACACACACACACACACACACACACTTACACACTCGGTGTTCCATAACTCAAGTGGGTTCCTGACCACAGATCTGGGAACCAGTTTCTGGATTTTTGTAACTTGTAATTTTTCAATAAAGTGCTTGAAACTAGAGATGTACCAATATTTGGCTTGAAACTCAAATATGCAGTTTATTTTATCAGTCCATGAACTCATCATCACTAAGCGTTAATGAAAGTTTTTACTTCCGGAATCATAAATTTGAAGTTGGTCAGAATAAAAAAAACAAAGTACCGTATTGACCCAAATATAGGATGACCCCAATTATAAGATGAGCGACCCGGTCAGTGTACTTTTTGGTATTTAAAATTTTGTTTCAGAAATTACACTTTAAAAAAGAAAAGGAGACACTTGTTTGATTTTCAATCCTAAAGAGGAAAAATAAGAAATTCAAAACAATTTATCTGTTTTGTCCTTTTGCACATCATAAAAGAAAAATGCAATAAATGAGAAGAAGAAAATGCCATTTATTTACTTAGTATTACAACAAAATCTGTAACCAATCTGTGACCCACCAGAATCTGTGACTGCAGGGGGCACAAGTGAGAATTCCCAATATTTTAAGCTTTAGCTTCTTTAAACATTTGTTTACTATCACATTGACTATTGTTTTAGAAGCTGAACACCATTTCACGAACCCTTAAACTGAATACTTGTGCTGTTGTTTGAATATTTACATAGTTTACATTTACATACACTGTAACTGTGTAATAAATTTTTAAGCACTTAATAAATGTATATTTATTATATGCTTTGTTGGAAGGGCGAGTGGGTGGGGGGCTGTTATTATACCACCTCCTTACCGCAGACATTTAATATAATGTGATCCTCAGGGAGTAGCGGTTATGTGGCAGTAAATGCAGACGACTTTACAACAGTGCCCCCTGCAGTCACAAATTATGATATATCACATATTTTTTTGAAATGCAGATTGCATATGAAAACAAAAAATGTTTGTTGTTTTTGACCAATTCAATTTTCATTATTTGAATCATAACTAAATCCTTAAAAGCATGTGTAATTTTAAGTTTGTGACCTCTATTTGTTACTATAGATTTTTAAAAATACCTTATTTCCCCCTCTTTAATTCTTTAAATAAAAAATAAAATTCAGAAAATTCCTTTTATTTTTGGTTTTTTGCATTTTGCCTCTAAAACAAAATTTCAAATACCAAAAAGTACACTGACCCCCCCTTTCCCAGACTAATCTTCAGAAAAATAACTACATTCACTTTTTAAAGAAACAATTTTTATTGAAATTTTGAGAAAGTAATTTAAATAATACCTTAATTACAGACTACTTTAATATTAGCCTATTAATAAGGGATTAAAGTTCTCCGTCGCGGCAACAGCTTTCAGTCAATTGGAAAAAAAGAGAAAAAGTTCAGTTCAATCTCTTTCTCTCTTTCTTCTCGCGCTCTCTCCTGGGCTCAGTGGTCTCTTTCTCTGTGTGTGTTTGTGCGCGTGTGTGTGGCGCAAATGAAGATATGTGAGAACAGTGAAGATCATTGGTGTAGATTTAGCATGGGCGGAGGTGACGTGTCCCCACCAATAACTCGATCTAAGGGTACAGAAATACTAGCGTTGCATCCCCACTAATAATACGTGCAGCACCAGTCTAGCAGACCGAGGTTCTGCAGCAGGGCTCTAGACTAACTTTTTGCACTGGTTGCACCGGAGCGCCTAAAGTTTTTTTCTAAGGCGCACCGGCAAAAAAGTTAGGTGCACCCAAATTAGCAGTTTTATAGGTTCCCTTTTTAAAACAATTTCTGTCCATATAAGTAATACTAACTCAAGCTAGTAAACAAAGTTCTTTATCTGAAGCTGAATCGTATCAGATGGGTAACCTACTGAAAAAGTAAAGTGCTTCAGTCAGCTGAAACTGAAACTTGAACACATTTTAGGATCAGTTCAAATGTTTTAGCTTCATGTTTCTCAGGAACGTCTCAACCTGAACATTTCATGGCTAAATGTCTGATGGACGATCCTCCATTATAGACTCCTGTCCCTCTGATGGACTCCTGTCCCTCAGGTGGACACCTCCTGTAGTTTGGTCTCAGATCTTTGGCCTTGGCTAGATGTTCAATATTGTATGAAAATTACAATGTACCAAGCTACTAAAATACCTGACCAATAAACATTTAGAAAATGTTTTAGAGTAAGTAGTTCTAATTTAAAAGGAACTGAAGTCTTTAAAAAACCTGATTAGAACCAAAGAGAAGGAATTGAGTATTTCTGTAAACAGTGTAAAATCATGGAAAGAATCAAGGTCATTAATATGTTTTTAAATGTTTTAAATCAAAAGGTATGAGGTCATTATGAAAATGTAAATGAAGATGACGTCTGAGACTAAGTTTGACAGGAATGTGCTGGAAACTGATTTCATGTTCTTTTGTAAAAAAGGCAGAAATTTAAGGGTTTTTTTTCCTCTCAGCTCCTTTTCATTCATATTTATTTTGTGTGTACATTCTGTTTGCTTTTGTTTTGCATGAAATAATAAAAAGTTAGTTGATCATCATCTCGTCTGATGATCAGTTTGCTTCCTGATGCTGAAAGGCAGCAGGTAGAGGAGATACCAGAGCTACCGTCTCCTCCTGAGCTGTAGCTCTTTAATTAAATCCACGTTGTCAGCGTGATATCGTCCTCGTTATTACACGCTGAGATCTGACTGCAGCGTCGGCGTTTAGCGACGTAATTCTCACCCCGCTCCGCTCCGTCTGGACCGGGGCGGATCACCGGCGACGGCATCGTGACTCGTTAAAATTTATATTTTCGTAATTCTGGTTTAATGCACTTCTGTGGTTGAACCACGAGGAGACGTTCAGCGTCGCCAATTTATTTATTTATTTTCTGAACCGGTTCATGGGCTGCATGAGTTCTAAGCTTCTGCAGTGGGTCTCTAGAGACCGGCTCTCTGATGAAGCAGCGCTTCCGCTCGTTTGACGACTCGTTCTTAGATTTTGATGTGTCCCGTTAAGATTTGTATTTCAGAGTAGGACTATCTCTGGTCTAATGCATGAAGCACGGGTGACTTTTTTCTTCAAACAGCTGGTCGCACTGGTGCGACCTATGATTTTTTTTAGTCACACTTTTTAAAAATTTGATCGCAAATGCGACCAAATTGGTCGCAGTCTAGAGCCCTGTGCAGGGTTGTACATTAACTTTTTTAGCTCATAGCACTGGTGCTACAGAGGTTGCAGGTTTTGTAGCACAGAACAAAAAGTTGTTAGCCTAGTACTAGACCATCAGTTCTGCTCTGCAGAAATTTGGTCTAGCCACACTCATTGGAACCTCTACAGCCCCCTGATTGGTCCGGTCAGTCTCGTAACGGGCCAATCACAACACCTAAACGGGTTGGAGGGAATCTGCTGCATAGTTCTACTAAATAGATCCATATGTTTTACTTCTGTAAATAAATAAGTTATTAAAACTTTGGTCTGCTGTCCATCCAAGACTGAGCATTTAAATACAATGACCTTTTAGTGTGCCACCCTTCAGTCTTTGCTCCTGCCTGAACCGCCCAAGAAAAAAATTCTAGATACATTCAGATGCGTTCAGCGGTGTCAGACTCCGGTGTGAAGCCTCGTCTCCTCCCCCTGACTCAGACCATGGACTCGTTCACAGACATCGATGTGACCCATTAAGATTTATTAGTTCCTCTGGTTTGTTTCCGAACAGCTGACACGATATGATTGGTGTCGCCACAACGCAGAACTTTAATCAATACAAGTGCACAAATATAGGCTCTTTATATTTCATATGCTTTCAGTTTACATTGTTTCATCATCATAATCACGGCTCCTGCGAAGGTCGGGTGTCGTCCCGCAGCAGTGCATTGAGCCTACAAACGTGAACCATACTGGCGATCTAGTTCCAGCTGCTCCACATTCGCCACGACAATAGACCCTGTGCACGAGAAAATGCTAACTTCCGGGTTTGAGACCGGATGTACAATCTTTCGTTTCCTGTAGCTGTATTTGACGGTCAATCCTTACTGCGAAGATGGACTACAGAATCATGTCCAAATTACGAAAAGGAAAGGATCGGGTTAAAAAAAGGTCGTTGTATATCAGAGGTCACGCTAGACTTTTTGGTTTTCTGTCATTTTGACTGACAGGGTTTAAAAAATCCGGTCATAATCTATTTTTATCCGTCACTTATTAATTTTAAAAATTATAATAATTACATTTTCAGTAGCAATATTACTCTAACACTGGGCCCATTTAGCACATAAATCCATAGGATTAGACTCCGTTTGGAGTCGAGCACAGCGCAGCAGGTGCAGCTCTGTGCGCTCCACAGGACTCTGATTACAGAATATTAACGTTCATTATGAGATCATGAGAGACAGTGAGAGAGAGGTGAGGGGTTCACATATTTTTCATTGAGATACTCGGGGGGGAAAACCTGGCGCTGCTGTTTAATGCGGACCTCCTCGCGTTTGGAGTCCAGTTCTATGTGTGCGCGGCTCGCGGAGCAGATTTTGCGTGTCAACAAGCCTCCACAGCCTATGAACGCTACTCTGAGAGCGCATTACAACAGGAAGTGTAGTTAATCCATATCTGATTGCGCACTGAGCACCGGATTGCAAAGGGGCATTTGATCGGATCGGGTCTGACACCTGATGCGCTCTGGTGGACCAGTGTTCTTCTGCTGCAGAGCGCAGGACGTCTGGATCACAGGTCTGCGCTCAGCAGCACAGAACCTCAGTCTGGGCTGCAGGTATTGGTGGAGATGCTGCGCTATTTCTGCATCCTTGGTTCGATTTATTAGAGGGGACAATTCAGTGATTTCCTATGACGGTATGGACGGGCAGGCTCGTGCGCAAACCTGTCAGAATGACCGGCGCCCTTCAGATCTTTCCGTCAAAGTAAAACAAAAAACAACAAAAACAAAAAACGGTTAAATACGAGAAATTTCCGGTTAACGGGACCCCTGCTATATATTAGGATTTACGATGGGGAAGGTTGTGAACACCTCATCTCTCTCTCATGAAATCATAATGAACGTTAATATTATACAGAGTCCCGCAAAGCGCACAGAGCTGTGCCTCAGCTGCTGCTGCGCTGCGCTCGACTCCGGAGAGTTTTTATTTCTATATGATGACTGGCTGATGGACTCATTTAGTGTCTAATCCTATGGATTTATGTGCTAAATGGGCCCGGTGTTAGATCAATGGAATAGGAACCGAGCGATCTGCAGCTTCTAAACAGGTTCTCCAAACCGCGACCGTCAGCGGAGGATTACGCAGCATGTAAACAAACCGTAAAAAAGCCACAGCATATACACAAATAATTTATGTTGGTAAGGGTCTCAAACTATAAGTATTGACGATGGGGAGGGTTGTGACTTACCTTCAAAATTATATAAATACTGTGAAATATAAAATGTGAAGCCTTTCTCTCGTTTGCTCTTTGGCGCAGAGAAAAACTATCAACAAGTCGGTGAACATCATCAACAGAAATATTAGGCAAATGCCCTAGACATCTAGAAGAATTTAAATCGCCACTTAGTCCACTCATTTTGTCGACTTCTTCGGGAATACAAGACTGTAAATAGGGTGTGACCAGGCAAGAATATCAAACCGGAAATAATACATTGTACAGGAGTCTTCCCACCGGAAGTAGCATATGCTAACGTGCACAGGGTCTATTCCAGATTGTTGGAGGTTGCCCGCAACAACATCGAACCATTGGGTGCGGGGTTTACCTCGTGGTCGTCTCCAGCCTGCGGCCCTCGGGTCAAACTGCAGAATGGCTCTGGTCGAATGATCAAAGGTAGACTGAGGACGTGGCCGAGCCAGCGGGCGTGGAGTTGCGCTGCCAGGCAAGATGCTCTGGGCTGGCATGTGCGTTCTCTTAGTACTAGGTTGGAGACCCGCTGGGCAAGGGCGTAAATTTGGCATGGACGGAGGGATCGTGTCCCCACCAATATTCAGAAATCACTGAAATGTCCCCATCAATAATTTGATCCAAGGACGCAGAGATAGCGTTGCGTCCCCACCATACGCAGCAGCGGAGCGAGGCGCTGCGTGAAGCCTGTGTCAGCCACGCTCCCCTGCCTCTGCGGGTTTGGAGGTGTGTCTCTGATTGACCGACGTGAGCCCCTCGCGGCCCGCACCGAGCCGCTGTCGCTGACAGGACCTGCTGTGGAGCGGACTGGGCTGGCCATCGGGCATTTTACCAGTCGTGATGTTAACTATGGACCGGACCGATCCAGGACCAGCGCTACGGGACAGCATGGTTTAATCTGCACTTCCTGTTTCATCGCTCAGATTTAGAACTAAGGAGGAAGGAGAACCCTTCTTTTCTGTCTCGCGCTTTGCCAGACTCGCAGCTCGCGCCGTTGTCATAACAACCAGCTGACAGACAGCTGTAGAGGTTGTATTTATACACATCAGGTCAAAAGCATCAGAGAACATCTAAAATATGACCTTAAAACAAAATAACAGAACGTTAACTGGATATTCAGTCCATTCTAATCTAGTTTCTCTGGACCTGTTAGCAGGTCGAGGTCTCAGTCAGGTCCAGGTCTCAGTCAGATCAGGTCCAGGTCTCAGTTCAGCTTTTAATGATCGTTTTGTCTCTCAGTATCATTAAGATGCAGAAACAAAGGAGTCAGAAATCCATTATGTGAAATTACTAAAAAGGTAAAAGACATTTTTAATGAAAAATTATAGAGTTTTTGGATTTAACCATAAATCAACTGTTTATTAGTTAAAGCGGCTCTCTGGAGCATTTTTCTCTGTATCAAAGTTTTCTAAATGTTTTAAATGATATTTCAGGTCTAAACTATGATCTATGGGTTGAGTTCCACAACATCTGTCATTCTGATGAAGACCCTCCTTCCTCCTAGAGACCCCTTTCCATGATTTCTTGCCGCCGACATTTTTCAGCCAATGAAATTCAAATGTCTGCATTCTCTTAACATGCACGCGCATCGACCAAACCTGTACCAGTAGGGGGCGCTGTCGTACAGGACGCTCCGTGTGTTTCTCTGCCGTCTCAGCCGTTCACTGAGGACTCACGGCTCATTTCTACTAAAAACCTACCCATTCTCCAGCTAAAGACGGATTTATTTTTATTTTTAAACCTTTCACCTCACAGAATGGCAAGGCTTGACAGGATTACGCGTTTATTTTGGTCAGAAAGTTCATCCAGGGCCGAGTCAAGTTCAGCTTCAGAGTCCAGCAGCAGCTCTCTGCTAACAGAGCTAATATCAGAAGCAGCAGGGACAGAGAGGGCTCATCAGACCCTCGTAGTATTGTTGGAATA
>SSNR01000123.1:6739-28127 GCA_006937965.1 Callopanchax toddi | reverse complement strand
CCGCTAGTTTGACAGAAGCAGGTCTGTGACCCCTGAGGTGGCATATGAGTCTATCTCCCCCATTAATTTGTTTTAATAGGATTCAAAACTTTATTGAAGCATCAGATTGACATCTTGAGTTAAATGCAGTTTGTATTTATGAGGATTGAGCATAAAAAAGTTGCTCAGTGTTTTAGAAAATAATGAGAGAGCAAAGTTTTTTGTCTTTTCTTTTTCATTATGCTGATCCGAAAATTGATCCGAACCGTGACTCAAAACCGTGAACTGATCCGATCCGTGAGTTTTCTGATCCGTTGCACCCCTAGTTGTTTGTATAAAGTTGTTGACATGAAGCTGTCACATGTGATCACTAAGCAGTGTGACCTGGTTTAGATGAAGCTTTCATTTTTCTTCCAGAATTTGATTTACGTTATTTTAATAATTTAATGACTGGTTTCAGCCCTAGTTTACAACAAACTTAAAAACGTTCCTTTGGTTGTGTGATCCTACGTCACTGTTATGCTGAGAACTGTAAACAGTAGGAGGAAAGATAATGACCTTCTGATGTTCTTCTGCTACTCATCTTGTATCAAATCCCTTGAGTTTATTTCTTTAACAACAGGACATGTTGGTTCATTTGAAAAATAAACCTGCATCACGTTGTGTTTGCTCTCAGTGATTTTGCTCTGCAGTAGGTTTACCCAGCCTGTGTTAGCTGACTCACAACACATTAATCTCCCTCCTGTTTGGTCCCCAGGGCTGCCTAGGGGATGGACGGTGACGGCACACTGGCTCTCTGAAGGTCGAACCAAGAGGGAGGCACAGAGTCCAGCGCAGGTGAGTTGTTTCCTTGACTTTTTACTGGCCTTTGCTTTATCGACTTCAGCTATCAGGCTGCATCGCTGTGTCTTTGATCTCATTGCTTGAAAGTACTTGAAACCATAGGAGCATTAAACAAATTCGTGATGGGAATTAGTCAAAGTATTTTAAAGTTTTACATATAAAGACTATAATAATGATAAATTGGACAAATTCTGTATCATCGGGTCATGACTATCTGCGTGGTACAATAAATCATATTGTCATGTGTAGCATCATCAAATATGCTATAACCTCTGACCTTTGACCCCTGTTGACCATCACAACAATAATCCATCTTTTTCCCAATAACTTGGAATACAATGACTCTTGGATTATGTTTGAACCTGAATCAAGATCTCTACAGGTGTCCTACTGTCCACTTTCAGGTGTCCATCTCCCAGATGACCTTAACTGGACACTAGCTGGTCTAATAAAACACTATTTTAAAGAAGTCTCTTCTGTAACACCAAATGACTGGTGTTCAAACTGTAATCTCTTGTTTACAGAAGTCTCCTGTAGTGTTCCTGCTCAGGGTCATCCACACACTCACTCTTCAAAGTGTTATAATATGCTTCTCTGCTATGTCATGCATTTCTACATTTATAATGTGAGTGTTTAACGGGCGAAAGTCATATGTGAGTTGGTAAACTCCCTCACAGTTCCCAGTCAGAGCCCTCCACCAGTCCACTAACTCAGTTTTGATTAGTACACTTAATATCTTCTGATTGGTTGAATTTAAGATAACGTAGTCTCAAAACTAATATTCAGTTCCGGGACAAGCCAGTCAGAGTCTGTGCTACAGTCTGAATGTAGTCGAGTCTTAGCTGAACCTTCATCAGCTTTGAACAAGGCCTCGAGAGACCTGCTTGTGTCTCTCTCTCCGTCTCTCCCTCACTACGGGAACTGATCAGAAATGACTTCAACATGCCTGCTGAGATGTCTCCCTTGCTGACCGGGACGTATCCACGGACTGCCCGGCGAGGTCCTCGGCGGCCACGCCTTCCAGGACCACCACTCCGAGTCTGGGGACTCCAGCCTCAGCTCGTGGAGAAACCAACGCCTGCCAGATCCAGGAGCGTCCACCTTTCAGTGAGCGAAACACCACTTTCTGATCGAGAGGTTTGCTTTGATAAAGCTTAATTCTTCCAAACTAAATTAAGCCAAACCAAATTCCATAACAACTCAAATTAGTCCTAAATTGACTCTTAAAGTCCCAACTAGGTTAACTAAATTAACTAACTTCCCTAGTCATTAAAACATATGCTACGGTCCGTTAAACCTCACATTTAAAACCATCTTTAACATCCTCAACATGTTTAAGAATATTAATTGTGTTTACATCAAATTTTCAAACTGTTTTATCTGGCTTCCGGTTCGAACACCAACGTGATGGCCGTGCTGTGATAGAGCTCCCGAGGAAACCCAAAAAATTGGAAATTTTACCCCATTAATATAAAGGAAACCCGTTTTGAGAGGTGAATAAAGAAGGGGGTGAGCGAAATATACCAAAATCAATGTTTTAGAGAAGCGACAAAGAGGAAATTTATCGTTGGAAAATAGCGCTAGCTTCCCAGCTAATGCTAACTACTGCCATCCGGTTCGAACCAACACGCTAAAGATTGCGACTGAACTTTTGATATTCAATATTCAGTTTGAACAAGCAGCCGCTGAGACATGGCCGAATTGGACGCGATATTGCAGGAAATAAAAGGCTTTCGCCAAGAAAATAAGGTGCAACTGAGCGAAATCAAGGAAGAAACTTTGAAGGTGAACGCCAGGCTAGACGAGGCTGAGGGGAGGATTGAGAAAGCTGAGGAGAGGATACAGAACGCCGAAGACGTCGTAACTAAGATGATAAAACTACAGACGAAGCTGGAGGATAAGTTAATGGATTTGGAGAGCCGCACAAGAAGGGAAAACATTCGCATTTATGGCGTACCCGAGACAGCAGAAGGGGACGCTCCAACAATGTGTGACTTTGTGGAAAAGTTGCTACGTGACGGCCTGGAGCTGACCCAAGGTGAGCTCGACATACACATTGAACGGGCCCACCGTTCCCTAGGCCCCCCACCCCCAGCCGACGCTCCACCGCGTTCCATTATCGTGAAATTCCTCAGCTTCAAAACCAAAGAAGTTTTGCTCCGAAAGGCATGGCAGAAGAGAGGTTTCACATGGAACGGCAGACGAGTGAGTTTAGACCATGACTACCCCCCCTTGATCTTAAAGAAGCAAAAAGAATATGCGGAAGTGCTCAAGATTCTAAAAGAGCAGCAGATTCCGTTCCAGTCCCTCTTCCCAGCTCGGCTGATGNGTAAAAAAGGTAGTAAAAGGTAGTAAATTCAGTTTTAGGTTTCCTGTATAAACCCTGATATTAATAAATCAAAGATTATAACAGCTGAAAACATCTGTTTTGTGATTTTTAGCAGTGTTCCACAAAACTGTATGAACAAACTGATTGACAGCTCTGGTGGGCGTGGCCAGGCAGGGTGGCCAATCCGATTTCAAGGGTGGCCAGTGACATCCCCCTGTGGCCCCGCCCCTGCTAGAACTGTATTGAAGCACCAAAAAAGATCAAATCAGAGAACTCATCAACCACACATAACTATACTGGTATATGCATACAAACTATAATATTGTACATGGCTGTTTCTAAAACTCATACAGTACACACACTACAGTAAACACTATTTGCACACATTTCTCAACACACTCACACTTTGAACACATCTACACTAATTTGAATGAATAAATGTTCTTTTGTAAATTACTCTGACATAAACATGTTTGAAGGTGTTTCTTGTTATTGTGTTTTCACTATAAGCACTTTGTCAGTGTGTTAAAAATGATAAGTACTAATTTTGGCTATTAGCTGAATTTTTAAACTGGTGCTACAACTTTTTGTTCTGTGCTACAAAATCTGCAACCTTTGTAGCACTGGTGCTATGAGCTAAAAAAGTTAACGTACAGCCCTGACAAACCGATCAACAACTTAATGCCTTTACAGTGTTTGCGAAAACACGTCGGACATTACCGATTAGGGGTGTGCAATCTTGGGTGCTTCACGATTCGATTCGATTACGATTCGGGTGCTACGATTCAATTTAAAAACGATTCGATTTTAAAACAATTTTTACATTTTTTGTCGCATCATTTTTTTCCCCATTTAGGATTTTTTTTCTTCATTCCCTTGAATAGCTATTTTCTCCTTTTAAATCCATTTAGTTTCCATTAATTGAGGTATGTAAACAATTTAATGAAATATATTTTATTTTTATGAAACCACAAATAACACCAACACGTCCAAATGATGTTTCATAGTGAGTTAGAAATAGAAACAAAACAACAACAAAGATGCTCCTTTGACAACTAAAGTGCAAAATATTTGCTTTATCAATGTAATTAGAAAAATAAAATCCTCTTAATAGTACAAAAAGCTGACATCTGCAGGGGAAAAGTTCCTCTAGTGATAAGTTAAACTTCCTTTAACCTAAATCCTTTCCAACTTTCACAGTTTTTGTACCAGCAGCTCTAGATTATTTCTTTTGAAAAATACAAGATCTCACCTATTCAGCAACAATAAAAAATATATATCCAAATTTAAATCCATCAAATAAAATATATTTCCCCACAATTAAAGTAGTTTTAACAAATTCACTAACAGTAACTCTAATAACACTGGTGGAAACGTTTTGAAATAATAGTTAAACTGATAAAATAAATGTAAACTAATAATACCAGGGTATAGAAGAGAAAATCAGCAGTAAATGTGTTCCTACAGCCTCTCAGCACTGCTGCCATCAGCCTCAGGACGGTAAACTTACAACTTCCTGTCTAAGAAGTTCTTACCTGGACTCCAGCGTCCGCATTACAGCGTGAAAGCCCCGGTTGTTAACAGCGCATATGGATGTAAATCCTTTTCCCTTTCAGAGCTGTGTAAAGTTTGAATCCTTCCTCAAATATTCACTGATTGGAGCAACAGCTGATGGCTTCATCTCCTCGTACCCGCAGTGTTAACGGGTGACGCGCTGACGCTCGTTCGTATCGTTATATTTTACTTTTCTTCAGGTAACAGGGAATAAATCTTCTCAGGCCTTTTCCGTTCATGTTATTATAAAAACGAAAATATTTCCAGACGCCTGCCTTATACCTACTGAATGAATTTCGCGCTGTTGATCTACAAGCGGAAGCCATCTTGTGTTTCCGGCGGTCCGTCCCCAAAAAATGTCCGGGCGGCATTTTATGTTCCAATAATTTTAAATAAATAAAAATAAATATAAATAATCGATTTTGAACACTTATGAATCGGAATCGATTTGGAGCATTTTAAATCACGACTAATCGATTTTTAGTGAATCGGCACACCCCTATTACCAATGTAATTTAAAATTGTCCGACGTAAAACGAAAGAACGCCGGACACTTTGACCGGCGTGCTTCTCCAGCTCTCTCTCTCTCTCACTTGCTCACTGTCTCTCTCTTTCTCTCTGTCGTTCTCGCGTGCGCCCGCGCCTCTCGCTCAGGCACGTCCTTTCCTTTCATTCATGCGCCTTCGCTCGCGTGCCAATGGGAAATGTCAAAGTAGTCCATCATTATTTAATGATCTAAACACAGCTCCGTCGGACAATATTAAAATACATCGATAATGTCCGACGTGTTTCTATGGTGATGAGACACAGAACAGCTGATCTGAAAGTGCAGCTGATTGGTCCCCAAACAAAGCCGATATGACCTAGTAACTCTGTTACTTTAGCAGTGTTTTTCAACCACTGTTCCGTGGCACACTAGTGTGCCGTGAGAAATCATCAGGTGTTCAACTATTGGTCTAAAAAACATTTTTTGAAAATAATAATGCATCAGTTTTATATAGCGCTTTTCCAGGTCACTCAAAGACGCTTTACAGAGTTGCATTATTCATTCACACAGTCATTCTCACCGGTGGTGGTAAACTACGACAGACGTCTGTAGCCACAGCTGCCCTGGGGCAGACTGACAGAAGCGAGGCTGCCATTCTGCACCCTTCTGACCACCACCAACATTCACACACAGTCACACTCACATTCACACAGTTGGGTGAAGTGTGTTGCCCAAGGACACAACGACAATCTAACCCAGCCAGAGCTGGGGATTGAACCGGTGACCCTCCGGTTACCAGACCGGCCACTCTACCAACTGAGCTAATGCCGCCCCGGACTTGGTCCGGTGGTGAGGAGGAGGAGGGGGAAGCAAGCAATCGCTTGAGGCAACGGGTCCGCGACTTGTTGCCTCTGCCGCATCAACCAGTCCCAGCTTTTTAAAATTCATACTTTAATCTGACCGGTCCGGTCTGACAAAAATCTCCCCAAATCGTCACACTAGTGGAAACTGAGATACTTCAGTCTAACATTTGCTTCTAACACTAAACATGAAAACAGTTTGAGAAAACTGCAGAATTTTATTCGATAATATAATAAAAAAACAAGGTTTCTTTAAACTGTGATCTCCTCTGGTATTTTCTGCTGAAGTAATTTGCTCCACCTGAGATGCTCAGGTTATTCAAACATCTCAAATATAAATATAGTTTATAAAGAAATCCTACAGACTATTTAGAGCATTTCAGATTTCCCATGCAGTACTGTGCAAAAGTTTGAAACTCCATCTCATTAAAAACAACAAAACATTTAGTAGTATTACTTTATCCATTATTTGTCCCTTTAGTCTCAGCTTTCTAACTGGACTACACCGGCACTAAACATGTAGCTAACGTTAGCCAGCAAAGATTTCGCCGGTGGACATAAATAAATACAATACAGTAATACTATATTTACAAAATGCAAACAATCAAACTGTTCAATCTTACTTCTGAAAAGTAATCCTTCGAGTTCTGCTCTCAAAAGTCCGCAGATCTGAACAGGAATACGCCTCACTGTGTTCAGGCGTCACTGCAGCTGGAAATCTGCCAATGGGACGACCGGCCCAAGATGGCTGCCACATTTCTTGCCTCAGAGCGGCCAATGTGGCGTCTACTGATATATTATGTCTATGTAAATAACGATGGAGTTACTTCCTCTGCTGCACAGACGTGCTCTCTAGCTCACTAGCGCTAGACTCCCCCTGCTGGTCACATGTTGTTACTACAGCTACTAAATCAAAATCGACATTAATATCTGTTTAACAAAACTACATCTAGTATTTGGCTAAAAACTAGGGCTGAATGGTATAGAAAAAAAGCCTATTGAAAAATTTTTTTTATATTGATCGATAATCAATATTATTGACAATATGAAAAACAGAGTAGAAAATATATTTTAAGTGCAGCCCTGGTCATTTAATGCTATTCCTTAATGAACTACATTTATTAAAGAACACATAAAATAAGGAACAAACAAAAACTGAATTTAATTTAACCTTTTATTCAAACATTTTAACCTAACCGATGGTTGGGTCAGCTGAATAATTAAGTTAATTGATCAGGATGAGTCGGAGAACAGAGAGAGAGGCAACAAAACCTCGTGTCATAATTATAAAAATAAAGAATGTTGAATTCCATTTTGACAAAAATATAAAGTTTGGTAAGTTCAGATGAAGAAAAAGTGTTGACGGTTCAGCGCTGTGTGTGAGAGGAAATCCTCCTCCTCCTCCCTCCTTCTGTGTCCGACAGTGAAGCATCGTTGGTTTTATTATTTTGGGACGTGACTGACTGACTGAGTGATTTAAAGATCCTGTATTTGAATCAGGGGAAGACAGACTGCTGAACCACCCAGCGATCAGCTGTTTTTCATCCATAAAAAAACAACAACTCAGCTTCGGCACATTTGCGTGTGTCAGCTCTAACCCTATATTCAGCGACTCTTAACACCGGTCCGGTGTTCATCTGTCTTCAGCTAAGCATGAAACAAATACAAAATGAAACTAAAACTGAAATACGAATAAAAAGCCCCTTCAGTGAACGTCGTTGCCATAAATGGTAAATGTCCTAGAGCGCTTTCTAGAGTGTTCTACACTCCCCAAAGCGCTGTGCAACACAACTGTCATTCACCCATTCACACACACATTCACACGCCATAAAATAAATCTCCGCCGCAGTCTTCAGTCTTTTTGAACTATTTGGTGACAGAGCAGCAGCAGCTGTTAGCTCTGTGAACGCTCTGAATTAACGCTGTAAGCACATGCGAACACACCCGTACGATCTTGCGTAGCAACAAGGAAGTTCTTATTAAAGAGAGTTGCTGCGCGACAGGCACATCCTCGTCCAAACTGGCCCAATGTTACCATCGGCTCACCAGCAGTCTAGCCCTGACAGTGCATTTTTTTCATGAGGGTATTGAAACTGATACCGTTGCTATTTTTAAACACTAGCTGTATACGATACAATAATACCGCCCAAGCCTACCACACACTCAGTCTGAAGGCAGGAGAGTTCTTTTAGTTGTAAATGCAGAACAACTCTGACACTCCAGCTTGACTCCTGTTTGTCTTATTTTGTAAATGGAGACCTCTGGTCTCACTGTAGAGACTTCTGTCTGAAGGGAATCCAGTTCTGATCACAAACACATCAGTTGTTTGTAGGGCTGCAACGGATCATCATCGATCCGTGGTTCGTACGGATCACCCTCTACGGTTCGGAACGCACGTGGTTCGCGGTTCATGTAGAGCGTGTGCATCGCTAAATAATCCCCGACGTTCTGTGCTCACGCGCTCTGAATCTGTAGATAATTCCCCTCTGAGAAAGGCGTTCGTTTTGCATCACGTATAGAGGTTAACTCTGTTGGCTTCAGCCGTTTTAGTACACCAGAACGAAGGATCCCTGATCAATATCCAGTCTCTGCTGCGTACGCGCGTGCTGCCTCTGATTCCTCCGTCAGCTGGAATCTTTCTGATAGACAAACTAGATTCACCTATTTCTGTCTAAGATCACGTTATGTTGGGCTTTTATACGAGCTAATAAACGTTAATATAACCGGAGTTCAGTCAGGAGCCACAGAGCAGCGCCTCGTGCGTCACGCCCCTCCGCCCCCCCCCTTCCCAGCTGTGACCGCTAGTTTGACAGAAGCAGGTCTGTGACCCCTGAGGTGGCATATGAGTCTATCTCCCCCATTAATTTGTTTTAATAGGATTCAAAACTTTATTGAAGCATCAGATTGACATCTTGAGTTAAATGCAGTTTGTATTTATGAGGATTGAGCATAAAAAAGTTGCTCAGNACGACTTACAGTTCCTGGATACATAGGTGTACTTTTGTCCCAGTAACTTTTGACAGGAAGGTCGTAGAGACATGGGACCAAGACAAAATAGGGGTACTATCTGGTTTCCAAATCCAACTGTGTCTTCCGTTTGTGTCTACGATGTACGGTTCCAGAGATACCAATACTGTGTACATTTGTCCTGGTAACTAGGAAGGTCATAGAGACGTGGAACCAAGATCCGCCCACCATAATTCGACCCTTCAGAACACGCAGGACTTCTCTCCAAGTCTCTACGACCTTCCATCCCTGCTGAAAAAACCAGCATAGACCAGCATATGCTGGTTCCAGCATATGTTGGTGTTTTGGTGCTGGCATGCTGGTCCATAGTGATCCATTAGTTCAACCAGCATAGACCAGCACCAAACCAGCATAGACCAGTATCAAACCAGCATAGACCAGCAACAAACCAGCATAGACCAGCAAACAAATCATGATGGTCTTGATTTATATGCTGGTTTGGTGCTGGTCTATGCTGGTTTGGTGCTGATCTATGCTGGTAGACCAACATGATTCAATGCTGGTCAATGCTGGTTGAACTAATGGATCACTATGGACCAGCATACCAGCACCAAAACACAACATATGCTGGAACCAGCATATGCTGGTCTATGCTGGTTTTTTCAGCAGGGATTCCCAAGATACACATTAGCTCACCAATCGCCCAGCCCCATTGACCACCATTCATTCTATTTCTCCAGAACGGAAGCTCAGATACTTGGAACCAAGCTCCATCTGATATAAGTCGACCCTTCTGAACACGTAGGACTTTTCCCCGAGTCTCTATGACCTTCCGTTCCTGAGATACAGCCAAAAATACAAAGAAAGTGGGCATATCTCAGGAAGTAAAGATCACAGGACAAAACGGATACCACCAATAGAAAGCCAACACCTTAAAATGGGGGTAGAACTTGGTCCCATGTCTCTACGACCTTCCTATCCCAAGTACTGTATTTGCTCGCATATAAGACAAGGTTTTTTTCATTAAGAATAATTTTAAGAAGGGGGGGTCGTCTTACTATCGCGCCCCAGCAGGGGGCGCATGCTTTATGTTCAAACGGCTGAAGCGCCGCCAGCAGGAACTCTTAGACCGCGAGCAGTCCCAGACGTCTGCTCCACCTCAAAGTTACAGGTCCACTGAGGATAAAAACACCTGATGTCAAAGTCCAGCTCCAGCCAGATCAACTTCTGGCGTTTTCAGACTAGTTTGGGTTTTTGGTTCGGTCCGGTTCTGTTTATTACGTATGGAGCTGACATCTTCTGTGGGACCCGCTGCGGCTGCAGTGTTTTCAGCGTGAGCTCTGTACAGGTGAGCGCGTCACTCTATTCACACACGCATTCTTCCTCAAGCCTGAAAAACACCTGAGAATCCAGCTCTGCCTGAGGTCCGCACACAGGACCCGGTTCTGAAGCTGCGCGCGTGCACACACACACGCACACACACAGTCTCAGTGAAAGAGAGAGGAGGAGGAGGGAGGGCCCACACAGCCAGTGAGGAAGAGAGAGCTTCTTTTTTCTCTTTTTCCAATTGACTGAAATATGTTGTCACATAGAACTTTAGTTCCTGTCTGATTAATAAGCAAATATTAAAGCAGTCTGTAATTAAGGTATCATATAAATTATTTTCTCAAAATTTAATTAAAAATAGTTTCTTTATAAAGTGAATTTATTCTTTTTTCTGAAGATCAGTCTTGAAAAATGGGGGTCGTCTTATAATCAGGGTCGTCTTATATTCGGGCAAATACGGTAATTAATTTTTTAAAGTTTTAACTTTATAATAAAATTACATTAAAATGTATTTTAACATATTTTCCTGAATATATAAAGCCCTGTAACTCAGGAACCGTTCACATTATCACTTTGGTTCCAAGACTGGGTGGTAGACATGCAGGGGATTCAGGACATAATTCTTGTAGGCGAGGAGAACAATCAGCATCTTACTGAAGAAAGAGGATTATTTTGATGTGGGAGATTTCCTTTCTGACCCTGATATTAGATTTCCTGTGTTCTGCACCCAGTACTCGGGAAATGTAAAAGATCTTGGCATCGCTTATGACATTGATGGCATAGTCATTGAGCTGGAAAATGTTCAGTCAGTTGTTCACAGGATTGCTTATCTGTCTCTCCCACCCATGACTGTGTCTTCACTAAAGCCACATTACCATTAAAAAAACACTTGCCATGGTCAATTCCACACCTGGCCAAAGACTCAGCTGGCAACACCGCTATGGTCACTGCTTGGCACAGTGTGGCAATCGGGCTTTTTTGAACATAACAGTTGTGCCAACTTTAAATAATAACCAGACAAAGAACAGTGGTATGNGAACTTAGATTCTTCAAATGGGAAGGGAGATTCAAAGAACATAGGAAAGAGGATGGTACGCCTTATGAGTGAAATAGGATTAGTTGACATATGGAGAGAGAACCATCCAACAGACAGAGAGTACACTCATTTCTCCCATCCGCACAATGTTTACTCTAGATTAGATTATATTTTTATGTTTAAGAATGATTTATTTAGACTAAAAAAATGCGAAATAGGTCCCTGCATTATTTCAGATCACAACCCAGTCTACGCTGATATCTGCCTCAACAGGAAACAGGAACAGGAAAAAAGGTAAAGGGGGTCGAGGTCTCCCCTGTCTACAGGAATATTACTGGGCGGCTCAGTTGAGACCACTAATATGTTTGTACTGTTCAGAGTACAGGGCAGGATGGAAGGAGGTGGAGGGGGCAACAGTCAAGACGATACCAATCTCAGCCTTAATGGCTGACATAAAATTGCAGAGTAAAATAGATCTGGCAGATGAACCCATATCTCAAGTAATGATAAACACTTGGAATGAAGTAATGAAGATCTGTGATTCAGAAAATGCCTCAAAAGTTTTAAGATGGTGCGCATATGATTCCGACTTTGCCCCAAACCAACACGACAATAGATTTAAGAACTGGATTTCAAAAGACCTGACCACTTACTATTCATTAGTCCACAACGGAGCAATTCAGAGCTTTGAAACCCTGAAAGAAAAGCATGATTTGGGCTCTGATGATTTTTTCAGATATCTACAGATCAGGAGCTATTTCAGACAAGATCTGAAAGTAAATTTAAATGACCTGAGATTTGTGGAAACATTTATTAGATTGACAGAGCTTGGAACACTCAAAAAAACTATTTCCAGAATATACAACAGCATCTTGCGGTTTAAGAACGACAGCTCAGTTTATGTTAAATTGAAGTGGGAGAGAGAGAGCAACATGGTAATTACAGAGGAATGTTGGGATCATATATGCGAGAGACCATGGGGTACAACAAGCTCCAATGTCTGGCGTGAGTTTTGCTGGAAAAACATTATGAGATTTTTCATTACCCCTGTCCAGAAAAGATACCAGGGTTTTGGGGATGCTTGTTGGAGATGTGGAGGAGATGGTGCCAACCACTTCCATATATTTTGGGACTGCCAGGCCATACAACAGTATTGGTCCCAAATCCACGAACATATACAGAATGTTTTTTCATTCAGTTTTCCATTGACGTTTGAAACTATATTTCTCTGTAATGTACAGGTGGATACATTGAGCCTTAAGGATAAAAACCTTTTATACATTTTGCTGGCTGCAAGTAAAAAGGCCCTTACAAGGAAATGGCTCAAGCCAATCCCACCAACAACAGAAGACTGGATCAACATGGTGCAAAAACTGTCCTTCTCCCTCAAAGTGCAGAGGGACTCCTTTTACAGAATATGGACTAAATGGACTAACTATGTTAAACCTGTTAGGTCTGATTTTACATGAGCCATGGGTCCTCGCACGCTGAGGTTCTGATTTAGATACTCTCTTAATGACGTGACTGTGATGTGGTTCCCCCGCTGCCCCTGCTAGAGTTCCTTTTTCTTTTTGTTTGTTCAAAAAAAAAGTGGAATCAAAATCATGTGTAATAATGTAGCTGCTGTAATATAATGAGTGCTTTCTCAATAAAAAGTTAATATAAAAAAAAAAACTTGTATCTGTCTGTGTTCTTAGGTTTTTCAAATTAAATGGTTGTTCAATCTTTATCTGCCTCAGCTTCACATTATTAATAAGGTATTTCAATTCACTGTACTCTTTCAAAGAACCTAAAGATACCTTCAATAAATATTAGCTATTATCAGGGTTAAATGACAGTTTATCACTTTTCATTATAATCCAAAAATAAGTTCTAATGTTTATCTGAAGAGGGTGTAGTTAAAGTAACTAATACCGTATTTGCTCGCATATAAGACGAGGTTTTTTTCATTAAAAATAATTTTAAAAAGGGGGGGTTGTCTTACTATCGCGCCCCAGCAGGGGGCGCATGCTTTATGTTCAAACGGCAGAAGCGCCGCCAGCAGGAGCAGCTCTTAGACCGCGAGCAGTCCCAGACGTCCGCTCCACCTCAAAGTTACAGGTCCACTGAGGATTAAAACACCTGATGTCAAAGTCCAGCTCCAGCCAGATCAACTTCTGGCGTTTTCAGACTAGTTTGGGTTTTTGGTTCGGTCCGGTTCTGTTTATTACGTATGGAGCTGACATCTTCTGTGGGACCCGCTGCGGCTGCAGTGTTTTCAGTGTGAGCTCTGTACAGGTGAGCGCGTCTCTCTATTCACACACGCATTCATCCTCAAGCCTGAAAAACACCTGAGAATCCAGCTCTCCCTGAGGTCTGCACACAGGACCCGGTTCTGAAGCTGCGCGCACGCACGCACACACACACAGTCTCAGTGAGAGAAGGAGAGAGGGAGGAGGGAGGGCCCACACAGCCAGAGTGAGGAAGAGAGAGCTTCTTTTTTCTCTTTTTTTTTCCAATTGACTGAAATATGTTGTCACATAGAACTTTAATTCCTGTTTGATTAATAAGCAAATATTAAAGCAGTCTGTAATTAAAGTATCATATAAATTATTTTCTCAAAATTTAATAAAAAATAGTTTCTTTATAAAGTGAATTTATTCTTTTTTCTGAAGATCAGTCTTGAAAAATGGGGGTCGTCTTATAATCAGGGTCGTCCTATATTCGGGCAAATACGGTAGTTATTTCCAAACACTACATATGGCGCTGCCAGCTCAGGATTTAACTGGATATTGACAAGTTAACCAGTTTTTAAGTACAAAATTAATACCTAAAAATATTAGCTGTTTAATGACTGAACTCCATTTTCCCTGCCAAGAAGCACACACAGTCCTTTGCTGATAAGATAAGCGTTGCCACCTCATCACTGAAGCCATGTCTGATAATTGTTAAGCTGTTTCACTTCATGTCTGTTTTCACAGTTAAATGTCTGTTGTGTAACTTGTGTATGCTTGGTGACAAGAGTTTTCCGACGTGGAGACAATAAGGTTCCGGCTAAGTTCTAAGCTGTTTATCAGACGGTTAACACGACGTCCAAGAACGCGTGGCCTAAATCCGACGTCCAGAGACAAACCAGGTAGAGACCTGTCGTCCTTCGTCAAAAATCTCGTGTGTTTTCACGGCGAGTTTTAGGTAGCATCGGCTGAGTACGTCCCCCGAGCTAACCGCTAAATAGGTAAATATCCGCTGATTCTGCTAAACAACGCTGCTTTTATCCGTCTTCCATCGCCTCGTTTAACTCTTTGTCTCAGAGCCACATCACTTCATTCCATTTGTTGAGCTTAACTCTTTCTTTCTCCTTCAGTGAATTATCTTCATCAGAATAAACAATGTCTGAACAAAAAGAAATAAAAGAGGGTAGACGCCTCACCTCAGAAGAAATTGGCAACTTTATAGAAAAAATGGAGAAGTTTGTACCCCAACCAATGTACCCTAAAAAGCTATCTGCTTATTTCAGGAAATTTGACAGGCTCATGGAAGACTACCCTGACACATGTTTAGAAGACAAGATCTTTCTTCTTGATAACACCACAGACATGAGTGTGGGTATGTTTATTGATCGTCAGTCACCACACATGACCAGTGACTTTGACAGGCTACGTAGAGCTATCGCCAGATATTTCTACTGTGATGAGGAAGCTGCAGGCCTCCCGGCTGTGAGGCCCGAGCAGGCTCTTCCTCAGACTACTGCCGCAGCGAGTGCAGAAAAGACCGTCACCCCCGAGGTGACTCCCGTCTGCCCACCTCCGCTGTTGGTGCAGAAGCCCGCAGTACCTAAAGTTTCTGTGTCTAAGGGTCCAACTAGGGCTGCACGATATGAGAAAAATCTAATATCCCGATATTTTTTGGCGATATCGCGATACGATATATATATATACTGTATATATATATATATATATATATATATATATATATATATATATATATATATATCACGATATTTTAAATAAGCTCCGAAAACAAATGTTATTTTGAGCTATGTGCATTAAAAGGCACTGGTGGACTCGTTTGAATCATCCATTCACATATTTAACCATCAGTTGCAGAGAAGGTTTCATCAGGACAATACTGTTAAACAAGTCTCTGCTCTGGTTCTTACTTGACTTTCCTCCTAAATTAATCCCCCCCCCCGCCCCCCAGTTTTTACTCAAATTTCCCCCCTATCCCCTAAACTCAGTTTTAATATTTCTAAACTCCACATTTTTGTTCTAACCACAGTTATGAACCTAAAAAGTGAATAATTATAAAGTTAATGACAAATAATTCAACAAATCAAAGCCACAGGATTCTAAATCTAGTGACTGTTATTTAACTTAAATAAAACAAAGTTCTGTGGTTCAGCTGATCATTGGGTTTTTAAGGTATTAAAAGTATTTATGATATATTTTTAAAGAAGATATTATGTGCAAACCAAATAATCTAGTGTATCTCACTTTTTTAAAAATAAGTATTTTTGTAAAAGAAATTTCTTTAGAATTAAACTCAACATAAAAATGTCTCAAAGAAACATAAAAGCTGCCTAAAGATAAAAACTTGAGACACCTGCCTGTTAAACAGGACTCTGTTCATTTTAACTTCTTCATCCATCACAGAGCAGCACGCGGGGCGTTCTGACTATCAGCTCATTACAGGGATTCTAACGCTGCAGCCCATCGTCTGCTCACTAAACTTAGAGAAAAGTTGTTCTCCAGATTCATAAAAGTCTTTTAAGTATTGTTCCGTCCTGAGCTTTGAACTATACTTAGAGAAAATTCGCGTTTCAGTGAGATTTTTTGCCGAAGCGGTCTGGTTATTTCTTCTTCGGTTTTCTCTGAGGGAAGCTCAGCTGAGCCGCTGCGTCACCTGGTGACATGAGGTGTGGTGGCTGCAGCGGACACAATAACTCAGAAAATAGTTTATTCCCTTTTACTGAACTCAGTTTTGTTTGGTAATTCCCGCGATTCCGTCTAATTTCCGTCTTTTTCCTCATCGAGGAAATCCTAAGACCCGCGCGCTCGTCGCTGCAGCAGGAAGACAGTTTTCAGGTTGGGAGGGGCGAGTGGTGATGCATTCACAGCGTGTGGGAGAAGCGAAACTTACAGTGAATTACAAGCAGACTGCTTCAATTTGCCGTCACAGTTTATACTCGAGTGTTGACGATATAGCCATTTTATACATCCCACGTGGAAAATTCCGCGATACATCAAATATACTCGTTATATCCCCCAGCCCTAGGTCCAACCACTGTTTTTTCACCTGTAATTTCTCAACTGCAGAAGATCGCAGAGCGCTTCAAAAAAGACTTGCCAGACCCTAATGATCCTCGAGGTATTCGTAGTTTTCTCACTCTGATCGATGCCCAAAGGTTTAGAGGCTGGGAGAAGTGCGATCTCGTTCGACGCGTTGCAAATGGTTCGTGGGAGAAATTCATAAAACGTCTGCCATTAGACGAGACATTTCGCTGGGACCGTCTATGTCAAGCCATCTTAGATCATTATCCAATGCCTGATCCTACAGATGCTAGTCCATCTACTGCATCTGATCCACCAACCTCAGTTTCCATCACTGAGGAAAGGGGGGTCACAATACATCCTGATCCTCCTCTAACAACATCTGACCTTTCAGTGTCAAGCTCAGACCCTCCAGAGGTCAACGCTGACGCTCCTGAGTCCAACATCTCTCTGCCTCCCTCAGAGACGGGCAGTTCTCCGGCGTCCGGCACAGAGCCCGTCCCGCTCCCCGCGGAACCGATCTGCCCTCAGGCGCCCCAGACTGAATCCCCTCTCTTAACAGAAGAACCTGAGGAGCTCCCACTCAGTCCGCAGGAACCGCTTCTGCTCCCCGCAGAACTGGTCACTCCTACTGGACCTCAAGGTGAGCCTCCTCCTCCTCAGGTAGAACAGGTCAACTCTACTCTGTCACCAGTAGAACCAGAGGAAATCCCACTCAGTCCTCAGGTGCCCCGAGCTGAACTCGTTCTGCTCCCCGCAGAACCAGACTGCCCTACGGCACCTCACACTTAGCCTCCTCCTACTGGACCTCAAGGTAAACCTCCTCTTCCCCCGGAAGTGCAGGTTAAGACTCCTCTGTCACAGACAGAACTCATTACTCTTCTTTGCAGTCCTCCTGCAATCAAGAACAGACTCAAGGCCACCCTCTCAGGTGTGATCTCTTCTCACACACCCCTGGTGGTTCCTCCAAAGGGATCTCAACCAATCTTTTATCCTTCATGATTCAGTTTCCGCCTCCCGAGCGTTCGATACGTCGGCCCGGCGATGCTTTTGATGTTAACGGTGTGTGCAGTCGTGTCGTCCGACGCAACTACTTTGTCTCCCAGACTCACCTTTGACCCTGGTCCCAAACAGTGGACCTTTCTCAAAGATCAGTCTGCCCCGGTTATGACAAACTCTAACCTATGGAGGAGGTTAAATTTTTAATGCACTCTCTAAGATCTGTGGGACTGATTTGAGCCCTGACCCCTTAACTGCCTTGTTTGGCGTAGCAACGGGTGACACCCCTCTGGACAAAGGTCAGTTGCACATGATTGCATTTAGTTGCTTGCTGGCTAAGAGACTCATTCTCCTCAGGTGGAAGGACGTACACCCACCAGCATTTGGCCATTGGGTAAAAGAGATCATGGCCCATGTACACCTAGAAAAAATTAGAAGTGTTTTGGGGGGCTCATTTAAAATTTTTTCTTATGTTTGGTCATCATTTTGAGGGTGTTTCTGTAGGTGATTTTACATGATCCCATATATGCTTGTCTATTTATGTTTTGGGTGCTAACCTGTTATTTATTTATATATTTTTTTCTTTTTTTTTTGCTTTCTGAATTGGTGTCTTGTCAGAACTCTTTATTTTATTTTTTAAATTAATTAATTTTTTATATTTTTGAGTGTGTTTCTCCTTTGTATTTGGTCCAGTGCAGCGGGAGGAAGGGATATTTTGTTTTGTTTGTTCTGTTTTGTTTTATATATTTTTCATTTATTTTTGTTTTGTTGTTTTGTTTCATATATATTTATGAAAATCTGCGAAAACATAATAAAAAGACAATGTTCAAAAAAAGAAATCTGCACAGGACAGAAGGACAAACTGTTTTTTATGTCAGTCTCACCCATTATCGTTAGCATGGATTTGGCTGCGTTATGAAACATGGCTTCCTGCCTTGTTGGACAGACGCTGCTGCCTGGCAGGAAGGAGGCTGTTGGGGTCGTGTTTCAGGGAGGGAGAGAAAACCAGACGCTGCAGCTAAAGCAGAGGAATGCTGTTTTCTTTACACATGATATGAAAAAAAGCATGTTTTGGTTTTATTCTGTTTCCATGCTACTGATCAACATCCTGAATGGCCTGATGTTTCTCAGGTTGTCTTGATAATTGTGTTGGGCTCACTCCCTGATAATTTATCATCTAGGAACAAACATTATGGTGATGAACTGGTAGAAAACTGATCACAAAACATCAGTGCTACACATGTTTTTAGACCTAACTCAAATGTAATTTTTTTAAAATGACAAATTCCCACACTTCAAATACTAGAGTATGTAATGTGGGTCTGGACCTTCTCAGCTCAGGTTTTAGTCTTTTTGGATTTATTCTGTAATCAGTTGTTCAAATTATTTGATGAATAGTTTCAGCTTCATTCCAACTCTCTGAGGATGTGATTATGGATAAGGGTCCATGGAGAGGGTCTCTGAACAGGTTACATCATAGATCTAATCCTAACGAGGCAATGAGGTGAGAGGAGAGACGACGGCTCTGTCTACATCTGGAACGGTCCATCAGAGTCGAATCGGTGACTAACTGTTGGATCAAGGCTCGCTGTGTTCACACTGGATCAGGTAGTGAAGACTGGAGGATTAAAGGTCGTCCCCCTGTAGGGCTGCATGTCTGGAATGTTTTGGTAATCTAGTATTCTGTTTATTCATGGAGTCCTCTGCTGTGGTACTCCAACTGCTCTCAGGTCCGTGCACGCTCATGCACATGCTCATGAACGTTCATGTTCAGATTTGTTTCAGAATTTGTCTTTATGTAAAAACCTGTCCAGGAGTGAGACATCAGGATGTTTATGACTCGTCAGCTTGTTTGTGTTTTGGTCTTGGAGATGAAGTCTCTGACTGAATGGGAGAACTACCTGAACTCCATGTTGGGTGTGCCTGAGTACCACAGCTTGTGCTTCGCTGATACTGAACTTTGTATTCTTCTGGAAACATTTCTTTGAGGCTGAGCCTTCTGAAGGCAGGTGGCCTGATCACAGCTGAGACATCATAAAAGTGATGTTTTGGGTTTTTAGCAGAATCGTTCTATCAGTTCTTTTATCTACAGCAGTGTTTCTCAACCTTTTTCAGCCGAACGCCCCCCAAAGGTATATTGAAATCCCTTACTGCCCCCCCACTCCCCACCCCCCGGTTTTTTGTGATGGTATCATCCTAAAACGACTGATTTCACAGCACATTTTTCGAAAAGTTGCGGTCAAAGTTGCGATTTTTTCAAGCATTTTTTTTGTTTTAAGGTTTTTTTGTTTTATTCACACACATTCAACCTCCTTACGCACACACGCACGCACACACCCATCTTTTTTTCAAAGTCACGGTGGGCTGCGCGTGGGCCTCTCTACCACCGGACTTAGCAAGTTCTCTGGGGGAAACCCTCATTAAGAAATTAATTTATAGGGGGATGAATAAATCATTCTTGAAAAACGGGCGGCGATTGGCTGAGCCCATCACCGATGGTCGATAGATTTGTCTGATCGCCCAACCCTAGGTCATATTAGCACAGACTAGCTCAAGGAAAATATTTAAATATATGAAAAAGTTACATAGTGTGCCTTTAAAACAACAAGAGCTGCACCTATAAGTGCTTTACAGTGAGTGATACAGATAGCAAGAGCAAACAAGAAGTATTAAAATAGAATAAAATAAATCAAAACACAAAGAAAGCTCAATAACAGAATCAGGTTCTTGGTTTTACAACTTTATACAAATAACTGATGTGTTTGTGATTAAAACAGCTATTCCCTGCAGTCAGATGTTTTTACAGTGAGATCAAAGTTTTTTGTTTAAACACGAAGGAAAGAAAAAAGTCAAGGTGGAGCATCAGACTGCTCAGCTCTATATCAGACTTATACTGATTAGAAAAACAGTTTTTCTGATTGGACTCTGCTTGAGGTGATGTCTGTTTTATTAACGGTTAAAAAATCCAGAGTTGTTCTGTGTTTCTAGCTCAAAGTGCTCAGCCTGATTCAGTGGTAGATTAATATTAACCCAGTCTCTCTTCTTGTCACAACAGGGTGAGTACCCAGCCAGAGGAGAAATAGCAGTCTCATCTGATGACCTCCAACTGGTGCTACGAGTACAGCATAATCAGTAAGGACTACTCTTCAGTTCCTCATCATTTCCACAACCTGCTCTGTCTTTCATCTAAAAGCTGTGAGGGAAAAATGGAGAGAACATAATTAGGCTTCTTCACTTGGAGTTGTTCCACAGTCTGCATTATTATAGAAACTCAGGGTGATGCATAGTAAAGCTCCAGGAATCACTGATATTCCATCGAACATCTGGTTTTATAGTGAGTGTTCTCTGAGTGAAGTCGACAGCTCCTCTCACCAAACACTGTGAAGCTGAAATGCCTCCTGTGTGTCTCAATGGGATTTTTTTACAAACCGAGGTGACATGGCAGGTTATCACATGATTGATATGTTTGGGGGGGGGGGGGTTGTAGAGCTGCACAATATTAGGAAATATTTAACTGTACCATTACATGGGTTACTTTGACTACTTTTGTATTGGCCATGCCCATTTCTGCCTAACTAGATTTTTTGCTATATCGCAAAAAAGGCTAAACCTGCTTTTGCCAACTCTTCCCACATTATAAGCTCAATCAACATGAAACTTGGTACATTTAAAGAAAAATAAACTTTAAAACGTCTAAACTTGGTTGAGAAGAATGTAACGTGAAAATAAAAGAAAAGCTTAACGCCGAAAGTTTCAAAG
>SSNR01000122.1:1765966-1806852 GCA_006937965.1 Callopanchax toddi | reverse complement strand
CTCGAAGACCAGGATTGGGCACCCTTGATTTAAATTATTTACTAAATTCTTCATTTTGAACAAGAAGACAAACAACTAGCCTGAGAATAAAGTTGAGATCACAGACTGCATTCATGATGAAATTCTGTGTAACTAAACATTAACTGAATGTCATTTACATGAACGTAGACTCCTCTCGCACTAATATCTTGATATCTTCACAATTTGTGAGTTATACTATATTTTTAAAGGTTTTTATAGAGTAATATTTTTAACCCCAGTAAAAATAAAACAGATTATAGGTCTAAATGAAAGACAACCCTGACAGCAGGAGTTAAGTAAGACCTGTGTTTCAGTGTACATCTGACAAACCTCTGATCCAGTTTTAGCATGTCCAAACCAATCCAGCTTTATTTAGAAAGCACTTTAAAAACAGGCAACACTGACCAAAGTGCTGAACTTAAAAGCATAAAAACTTTAAACAAGAAAAATTACAAATAAAAAACAAGTTAAAAGCACATTAAAACAAATAAAAACATTAAAATGAAATAAAAACCTCAACACTCATACTGGGTCAAAAGCCAAGCTAAAGTCTTTAAAAGTGACTAACGTTTTCAGCGAGGAGGCCTTCCTAATCTGTGCTGGCAACAAGTTCCACAGTTTAGGAGCAGCGACAGTGTTGATTGTGATGTCATTTATGACACAATAATACATTTTGCTATTGTGTTGGTGTCCAGGATCCAAGCAGTCTGAACAGGATCAAATCTGACACACCCACTAAAAATGACTTCACAATTTTAAATAATATAGGCATGTGTTTTTATTACAGGTATGGATCAACTCAGCATGAGTAAAATCAACAGGAGGGTTTGGACCTCCAATGAGAAGGAAGCAGCTTGGCGGCAGCTTGGTCAATTCATCGCTCTGAAAAGAGTCCCTGGAAAAGAGCCATGTGAAAAAGCACTAAAGGCAGAACCAGTACTAAAAAGGAGGAGCTGGAAGGACCTAAAAAACTTAATCTATAACACAATAAGTGCACAAAAAAGAAAACGTATGTAGCAGATTTTCTGTTTTGAAAAGCAGCATGAGTTTAAGTTTGTATGTTACACACTATAGAATGTAATTTTTGTTCCATAAACTGCTGCAGTTATACAGTAAGTCATCTTTCTGAGATTTAGAAGTTCAATAAAAATTTACTGCCTTTGTCAAGTCTTCTGTTTAGCATTATTCATTAATTTTTACTTTCACAGACTGATATGGGAAACAAATATTTGTGTACAACTAAATCTTTTAATTTAATGTAACCTGAGGTTCACAGGGCACATGGTGGGGTTGGTTAACCTGATCTCTTCACTGCAGAGGAGTTCCAGTTTGAATCTTGGCTGAATCTCCCTGTGTATGCTTGGGTTGGCTCAAGGTACTCTGGCATCGTCCCACCATCCTAAAGCATACCAAACTCTCCCACCACATGATCCTACTTTAAATGGGCAGTATAGAACATGGATGGAAGAATAGATGTTGCACAGCTACAAATCTGATATTCTCAATTATATTATTAATTGAGTCAATTTTATTAAAATTTTATTTACTTGATAAATGTAGTTGCACTTTAAGTTGAGAAAAGTGCTTGATTGTACAGTAAACATCTATTAATAACCTTTATTTGAACTGCACAATTATTTAGACTCCAGGATATTATCTCTATATATTTAATTTTATAATTAGGTCACTTAATATTTCACTAAATAACCATATAGAAACAAAAAACTACAGATTAATAGCGAGAGTATTTTATTAAGTCAACATAGTGGAATTCCTCTTTTTGCTAATGCCTATTTGATCAAAGAGTGCAAGATATTTAAAAAGTTTAATTTATGTAATTATTCCAAATAAAGTTTAAAACATTTGAATTTGAAATGTGGAAATGTCAACAAAAGTAAGAAAAGGTGTTGGAGAACACTAACACTCTAATCTGCCTAGCGAGTCCTCACAACTCTATAAAAATAATGGGCGGAAATAATCTAATCTGCCTAGCAACAGCAGCAGGTCCTCACAACTCTAGAAAAAAAAGATTTTTTTTACTTTGACTTAGTCAAAATTTGAAGTGAAATTCCTAATCTTTACTACCACCTGGTGGTTGATTGAATTTTTGCATCATTCTAGCTGTGCTGGAAAGGCATGTCCTCACAAAGCAGGTTCAGGTCAGAGTCCTCACAACGTGATAAATACATGTGTGTGTGTGTGTGTGTGTGTGTGTGTGTGTGTGTGTGTGTGTGTGTGTGTGTGTGTGTGTGTGTGTGTGTGTGTTACAGTTGTCTCATTCTTTTTTCTGTAGTCGTACTTTTCATCCTGACATTATTGTATTTCAGGTTTTTTATTCCCTGTGTTTCATGTCTTCACTTTTTTAAAGCACTTTTCCTACTTTTTTTTTTATCTTTGTACCTTCTTCTGTTTAAATCCATCGTTTTCTTTTTCAGTTACTGGAGCTCAGTGAGCTAAAATAATGATTTCTTTACTGTTAGAATTTAAAAAACATCATAGAATAAAACATTTTTAATTTGCTAAAAAGATTTAATTAAATTTTTTTGTTGTAACCACCTGGATCTGACTGTGTTGAACTGGATAACCACCACCTTGACTTGTAACTGGTTCTGAATGTGAACTTTAACTGAACTGGACTGAATGGGACCAGGTGTAGTGAAGTTTGAATTCATTTGACTAGAGAAAACCTCCTGAAAGGGGAAAAAGGTGCTGTCATTCACAACAGAGCTGACTTCTTTTATTAAACAAGGTGTACTTTAAGTTCTGATGGTATGAATTATATTATATTATACAAAAAATGATATTTGTCCTATTGGGAGTTTACAAGGAGGCAAATTATTTTTTTCTTTTAATATTGAGCCTTAAACTGTAGCAAGATTTCTTAAAATCTGAGCAGACACGTGTAATCAATAAGTGGGTTTAAAACAAACAACATGTATTTAATATTTTAGGTCAGGTGGACCGATGGGTTTCTTGTTTAAGATCCAGTTCTTTATTGTCCTTAACTGTCTTTGGGACTCTTCTTGTGACCTAAAGTAACTTAAACAAGAGAAAAGTCAAAACGCTTTACAGCAATAGATGATATTTAAAGAATAAAGTAAACTTCATTTAAAACGTTTCAAACTTCATTTCAGTCAATCAATTATCCCCATTTAATAATACCAAATGATGCTGTATATTATATTGTTGGAAAGCCTGGTCATTTTTACTAGGAGGTTCAACAGGTAAAGATTGTTTATTTGTGGAATGAGAAGCACATCTATCTGTGTGTATTTCACCCCTAAAAATGTGCTCCGATCTCCTCCTGTTGCATTTCCAAACCTCTTCTGAAGTATTACAGTTCAGATGATCCACTAGTTCTATTGGTTTGATTCATTTATGTTGCATCATCTGCTTAAACAGGAATGTTCTCACCTTAAAAACTTTTACATCAAGTTGCACAACTTGTATATTCAGATACTCGTCTTCATCTTTACAAAACCTGGTTTATATTTCTAATCTAAAAATGTTCTGCACTCTGTTCCAAACCGTCTCTTTTTTCCTGTCCTGTTCTTTTGCTCCCGCCTCCATTGGTGTCTCAGACAAAGGAGTTGAGTAAATCAGCATAACAAAAGGCCTTTTTTCAGGCTGAAACCAACCTCTCCTGAAGGGGGAGGCTCCATCTCCCAACCGTCACACTCCTCCTGGTTTCCTCCTCAGCCCGTCTGAGAGGACCAGCTCTTCAGTTCCTCCTCATGTCGTCCCCCTCTCTCTTTTGCTGCTTCCTCTAATGACGATAACTCCTTTTGGAAATCTTGGGTGGGATTATTTAAGGCATACTCATCTCTTTAGGTAATCTGTTTAATACTCCAAATTAAAACAGCTTTTTATAGGCTTTAAAGCTATTAAATGAGATTATAAGCTATGTGACACATTGACCTTAAGTTTGAAGCTTCATTTCTAAAGCTGCTTCTTATTTATATTTATATAAAGCTTTCTGATTATGTACAGGATCTATGATGTTTCTGCTTTGGCTCATTAGCAATCAGTCAAACCACACTTATTGCTAACAGTCTTCCAAAGCTAAACATAAATATTTAGAGTGATTTTCAATTTCCCAAACAGCCACTAGCTGCTCCATTAATTCAGGAAACTCCAGCAAAACAAACATCAGCCATCTTTTCTCTTTTATGATCACAAAGTTCTGTAAACAAAACCATCACCACCAGTCATCCACTCAGGCTCTCTGTGGCATCGCAGAGAAGAACCGATCCCTGAAATTATTCTGTTGTTAAACCTGTTGATTTTCTTTCCCCCCAAAAAACAACTTGTTTGTTTGAATAAAATTCAACAAATGCTCAGCATGAGCTCCTGCACTTATCAGGCACTGAACAAACAAACAAATAAACATAGAACCAAGTGAGAGATTCGGCCTATGAGCTCATTGTTTCATGACAAAAGTAAAAAGAATAAAACTTTACTATTCTCTGTAGCTACATTTTTAAAGACTCTCGAGGTAAATTCAACACTAGATCCATGATTTAATGCATAAAAGGTGATTTAATTTCGAGCCTCAGGGCACAAAACATCCAAAACTCTCACATTTACTGCAAATACACAACAAGTCTAGATGAAAAATGACAACAATGGAAGAAAACAGGAATAGTCTGTTTGATTGAGCCTGACGAATTAGGAATATTTAACAGATGACTTTGGTATTTTAAAAATGCTTGTTTTTGTTACAACTGTGAGCACAAGAAAACACAACAGAGCACAAAATAGTTCAGATTAATAGAAAATATCCAACATAATAATAATAATGCACTTATAAATGACTAGTAATTAGTCTGTAAATGTTTAATTAACCATTAATAAGCTGCCAGTCACAATTTATTCAATAAAGAAGACAATAATGACCCGTTAATTCCCAAATACTGAGACTGCTTCAGTTTTTAACAGTGTCTCATAATTGTTTTTAAATGCTTATTAAAGCTTTATAGGGTGATTGTACCAAACCAATTGATATACTTTTTATAAAGTACTAATACAAATTTTATAACAGTAGCCTTAGAAAGAAAAGTAAACAAAAAACTAAGTTCAAGGAAAATGGGGAGAAAAGAAAGAAATCCTGAAAACTAATGTTATTTATAGAATGTGATCAAATAAAATTTTGCACAAAAAAGTGATTCAGAGGTCACTTTGTCAGAGAAATGCTGCATAATTATACTTAGTTTGTGTTAATGCACAGAAACAGTTTATTGCAGCAAGATGCACACACATATATTATGATGTAGATACTCACTAATTATCATTTATTTTTAATGTAATAATAATAATAATAATACCTCAAACTTATATAGCGCTTTTTCGGACACTCAAAGACGCTTTACAAACAGAGCAGTGAACACAGAATTAATAAACACGAATGTGGCCCAATATCATTAATTAAACATACTATATGGACTTTTATCCAGACACTAAAACTTTAATAGTTTATTAAAGGTAAAAGCTTTGCATTGGTCTAACTAGCCCTTATTTTAAGTTCAGCTGTTGTTCTTCCATCCCCTCATCCAACCTCCTGAAGCTAAACTTTCCTTCAAAATGGGCGGGGCAGTTGTGGAGCATAGCTTCTCTAAGCCCCGCCCATCTCTCTTCTCCGCTAGACATTGGTGGGTCTTCAGGGGCTCAGATGAAGGAATTAAAAAAATATGTTTGTGCTCGTGTACAAAGCAACTGCCGTGCATTGCTCATAGCTTCACCATGACTGTGTGCTAACGTGACTGGTGGTGCTCATGATTGGCTCTGTCCTCTAGAGAGGAGTGGTCTTTTCCCTTCTTGATGTCAGCTGGGGAAAGATTTAGAGACTGACCGTTTTAGCATTAGCTCAAAACACGTTTCCTAAAATTGAAAATAAGGAAGTGAAAACGGTGAAAATATTTTAACACTTCTGGGTCTCAGACACAGTCTTTGGGATTGATATGACTGTTAGAAGATCTTTAGAAAGCGAATTTTTATAATATGGGACCTCGCCTCGCCTTCTTCCGCTTATCCGGGTCCGGGTCGCGGGGGCAGCATTCCAAGTCGGGCAGCCCAGGCCACCTTCTCCCCGGCCAAGTCCACCAGCTCCTCAGCTGGGACACCCAGGCGTTCCCAGGCCAAACTGAAGATGTATTTCCTCCAGCTTGTCCTGGGTCGACCCGGGGGCCTCCTGCCGGCAGGACATGCCCAGAACACCTCCCGAGGGAGGCGTCCAGGAGGCATCCTTACCAGATGCCCGAACCACCTCAACTGGCTCCTTTCGATATGGAGGAGCAGCGACTCTACTCCGAGTCTCTCCCGGATGTCCGAGCTCCTCACCCTATCCCTAAGGCTGAGCCCGGCCATCCTGTGGAGGAAACTCATTTCAGCCGCTTGTATCCGCGATCTCGTTCTTTCGGTCATTACCCAAAGCTCATGACCATAGGTGAGGATTGGGACGTAGACCGAGCGGTAAATCGAGAGCCTTGCTTTCTGGCTCAGCTCCTTCTTCACCACAACAGACCGGTTCAGCGTCCGCATCACTGCAGACGCTGCCCCAATCCGCCTGTTGATCTCCCGCTCCCTCCTTCCCTCACTCGTGAACAAGACCCCGAGATACTTGAACTCCTCCACTTGAGGCAGGACCTCTCTCCCGACCTGGAGTTGGCAATCCACCCTTTTCCGACCGAGAACCATGGCCTCAGACTTGGAGGTGCTGATCCTCATCCCAGCCGCTTCACACTCGGCTGCGAACCTCCCCAGCAAGAGCTGTAGGTCAGAGCCTGATGAAGCTAGGAGGACCACATCATCCGCAAAAAGCAGAGACGAGATTCTCCTGTCACCAAACTCAACACCCTCCACACCACGGCTGCGCCTAGAAATCCTGTCCATAAAGGTTATGAACAGGACCGGTGACAAAGGGCAGCCCTGGCGGAGTCCAATCCTCACTGGGAACAGGTCCGACTTACTGCCGGCTATGCGGACCAGACTCACACTCCTCTGGTACAGGGACTGAATGGCCCTTAACAAAAGATCATAAACCCCATACCCCTGGAGTCCCAATATGGGACATTTAAGTTAATCTACAGAAGAACTTCAGAACTAATTTAATTTATGTAATTCAAATCACTTTTAAAAGATAAAAACATAATTGGCAATCTTGGCAAATAAGCTGGTTTTAGTCTGGAAACTATTTAATTTTGTCTAAATTGCCAGTCCATCGCAGGGCCACATAGAGACGAACAAGACAAACAACCAGTCGTACACAGACTCACACCTAAGGACAATTTACAGTCACCATTTAACTTGACAGTCATGTTTTCGGTCTGTGGGAAGAAGCCGGAGGACCCGGAGAAAAACCCACGCATGCATGGGGAGAACATGCAAACTCCACGCAGAGAGGCCGTCAAGCCGGGGAAGCAAACCCACAACCTCCTTGAGGTGCTAACAACTGTGCCATCATGCAGCCCCTATCATTTCATTAATTTCTCAAATAATTTCCAGTCCTGGTCAAAAAGTATCTGATGTCTCTAACATATGTTGTAGCTTTGCTGCAACACATTTTTCAAAGGAATTGGGAATTACTGGGTGTTCACGCTTAGTGTTTGCAGAAATAATTGTCATTTGAGTGACTCGTCTTACTAAGTGTCCAAAAGAACCAGGATCAAAACACCTGAATAGCTGTTTGCAACACAAAAACATTCTGTAATCTTTTACTCAAGATCTAGACTTTCTCCTGGTGAGAAGTTGTAGATGTGTGTGTGAAAGATTTCCTTCTCCTAATAGATATGCATAAAGTCACAGCAGCTCTGTACCTCATCAGGATTAATAATGCATAAGTTACGTGGCAACATAAAACCTTGATGTCTAACACAGCCAGATACTTAATGATAAGTGCTGCTTCATCAGTACCATTTGCATAAAGATGAAGCAAAAGGTGCCTTCAAATCAAAGCAGGGAGCACAAACAAGGAGGTCCAGTTAAACATGAAACATTTGCTTTATGGTCGAGGATAAAAACAAGCCTTCGTGTTGAACATCGGCTGGTTGTGTCGAGGCCAGGGGGGGTTGGACTTCCTCCTGCTGAGTGTCTTTATGAAGAGCTTCTGCTGGCAGACGTTTTATTAGAGCGCTCACGAAGGACGTGAAATGTTATTGAAAATGTTGTGGAAAGACAATGCTGGTTTTCAGAGACAGAATTACACTTAAATGATGCTAAAGTGTTTTAAAACATCCAACAGTTTTGTGCTCCTCGTCTAATTGAGTTTGAATGTTTTTTGCATAAAAGAAATCAAATCAATATGACATCAAAAGTTGCGTTATTTGAATCCTTTTTAAGTTTACCCATAAATTAGCAGAACTTGAAGAAACAGATGAGAACTTCTCAGTGAGGCTGATGTCTTTGTCCTCTCCCATCTCAAGCTGACAGTAATTGCAGTTATTAGAGCAGAATAAATTCATCTTTATAGATTTTTTTAAAGTAAAGAATCTTTTCAGCAAGAAAGGAGAAGGCAAATTGTTAAGAAACGTTTTCTTTTTTTTTTTTTTACCAGCGAAAGCCAATTGGTTTCTTTATGTGCGATGATGAATAATTTGAAAAACTGGAAAGCAAACTTTCAACCTTCTTTTAAAACCCAGAGCAGAATCATCTTTTAATGGCATTGTTCTTTTTCCTTTTTACCATTTTCACTTTTCAGACAATCCAACTCACTTCAGGAGGAATCGATGGTTATCTGGAGAAGAGTTTTCCAGGAGCCTTTTCTGCCCTTTTGGTTTTTTTGCACCTGTCATGTCACTGTTTGTTTACATTTGTAAGAAACAAAAAAAAAAAAAAAAAGCCAAACTAATGGTTTTGCATATGTTTTTTTAAACCATTTTGCCCTTAGATTAGTCACATTTAACTTGTGTAAAGATTTTTGAGAACGTTTTAAAATCATCGATTCCTTTTTTCTCTCTAGACTCTAAAATCATTACTTTAGTGAGTCAGCACAGTCTGCATCTGGAGCAGGTGGGAACCCGGTCAGGGAGGGTTGTGTGAAGGAGACCTGCACCGAGCAAGGGTAAGAAGACAACATCTCACCAAATTAAATCACGATCCTCCATCAGGGCGAACAAACTGCAGGGTTTGGAGGACGACGCAGGAGATGTGATTCTCCTCTGTTACCCAGAACCATAGAGAGGACAGAATATTAGGCATCTTAGTAAGATTAACGCTCTTATATGTTTTAATACCTATTTTTCATTATCTGGTTGCATCTGTGCAGCATAAAGGATGCAGGAGATTCCATGAAAACCAAATATTTTACTCCTAAATATATGTGGGCAAAAGGTAAGCAGATATGCACTCAATTTATCGAAAACTAACTTTTTCAACAAAGCCAATGTGTATTTTATTGAAATCCCAATGTTTTGACTGAAATGTTTTAAATTTGAGATCTTTGCATGAATTTGTAACCTTTATATATGTTTTTATGTGTCTGCTCACACTTCAGCTTCAAGAATTTGTTTCTGGAAAAACCAGAGGTTCTAAACTAAGTAACGTCACAGATGTTTAACATTAAAACCCTCCTCAGATGAGTTGATTCATCCTCTCAGAAGGTCACGTTAAGAGCAGCTCATTCATTTTTTACATATTTGTTGGAATGGCTTTCAGCTTGTAGGAAAGTGTGAAAACAGCAGTTTCTCATTTTCATTTCATAACCAAGACATTTAAATATTTCATAGCAGATTTAAATGTTTATGATTCATCCAGACAAGCTGATAAAATCTGAAGTGAGTCCAGATGTCAGTTTGATTTTTATTTATTTGCTTTACTTGCTGCTGAGTTCTGTCTTTGTTATATCATTTTAAAAACCTGAATAAATGTTGATGGACACATAAACACTTTATTTTGCTGCTTCTTTGTGTTGAGTTTTTAAACTTATTGTGGGACACAAGCTATGGAGACTATTGAAGAGTCAGCTGGGAACAAGATGCAGACGGAGCGCTCTGTGATGGAGAGAGGGTCAACGTGAACAGAGAGGCAGACAAAGGCAAGGAAAAGAGAAATACCTTGAGATTTTGCCTTTTTCAAGTCACTCCTGTTGGTATTCAGAGTCTGCCCCGCTCACTACTGTCTTTATAAACAGAAGAATCAATATGGCTGCTGCTCTGACCCTGTAGCAAGAGGAAGCCATCAGTGGACTTACAAAACGAGTTCAGGAAGGGCACCGCTTTGTGTCTGACAATAGAAAGCTTTCTGGAGAGATGGGTTTTGGTTTAGAGCTCTGAGAGAACCGTATAGTGGTCTTATCCGAGTGCTGCATAGCAAATAAATGGTTGAATGTGAAGGCAGCTGCATGCAGGAACGAAAGTAAATTGAATGTTAATATTTATATATCAGCAGTTTCAGTGACGTTCCATTAAATAGTTAAATGCAAGCTTGTCGGAAACTTAAATCACGAGAAAACCTGAAGTCTGTCAAAAAACTGGACATGAGTGGAAAAAATCTCATTCACACTGACAGTAAACAGTTTCCTAAAATGACTATTTTTTTGTATTTGCCCCAGTGTGACCCTTAGCTGGTCTTTTGTTGCTAATCAGACTCAGGTCACCTTCATGTATGGTTGTAAAATGAAAACATATCTAGTGTTTTTCAAAAGGTACTTTATTCTAAATGGTCTTGTTGTTTTACATTTGACTTTTATAGACAGTTTTCACATAAACAATGAAGAAACAAGCTTCCCTTCATCCTTTGGTCATATTTTTTGTCAGTTTCAGGGCTGTAGACTTTTCACAATAGAGTCTAATGGCTGCTACATTTAAATTATAATGTGATGCAAAAAACTAACAATTAAAAAAAGAGGATATTGGCTAAAAGAATTGAGCATTAAGACCTGCAGTTGTAGTTAGAGTAAAGGAAGTCAAACAATAAACTACACAGCAAACAGTGGAGTGTTGATTTAACTCCTACAGAGTTGATTTTAACACTTTTTCTGGGTTTATATAGCTCCACACTCTTCAGAGTTAAATTCAACTACAGATAGTTATATTTTTTACTGCATCAATTTAGATGTTTGATAAATGCTGGAGAAAATCGAACTCACCATGTTTAGTCATTGTGTAGAACACAATGTGAAGAGGGAAATGGAGCCATTTTGAACAGTTTTCAAAGTTCAAGCAGGTGGGTGGAGCTTATTTACCTCTCTGTAGAGTTAAAACACACTGGTGCAATCAACTCTTTGAATTAACTCCAACACTGAACACCATTTGACTCTGAATGTGTTAATTAACACTTGGAGAGTTGAAATCAACTCTGAAACATTTAACCCTGAAATTTCAACTCTCCAGTTTTTGCTGTGTATACACTAAAAAAAGCATGACTCAAGTGTAAGCCAAAAGAAAATCGAAAAAAATAAACATTTTCTCACAATGCTAGTTGTTACCATTCACTTTCATTGTTTCTGCTAAGCTAAGCTACTTTAAAGTACTACTGGACCAGGAAAACGGCTGGCTGGTTACTAATTGTCTTTGCCCACTTATGTAACTATGGGGAATATAGACAAAAAAAATCATTTTGGTGGAATATCCCTTTAAAATGTGTATTACTCATTAATGGGGGGATCATTTCTCCCATCCCTGAGGAGCCGTGGGCTGCTGTTTGGACGGCGCCCGCTGTGCATCAAGTTAAACAGGAGAAACTTGTCGGAATATAAACATAAAACCTGGTGATGTTTGTCTACAGAAACAATGGAGCATTTTTATCAACAGTGACTTGTAATAAAGAACTTTGCTGAGTGTTCATGCATGTCTCGTTTCCATCTGACAGCACAAGCTAAATGTAAATCTCTGATGAGCTCAGCAGCCTTCAGCTACACCAGAACTACAAAACTGAAACCAGCAAACAAACACAGCCTGATGGCCGCAACACCATTCTGCCAATCTTTGCTCTCTAAAACACTCTTCTGATTTTCACACATTCCATGCTCCAGACCCTGATGGACCCTGGGATTTATTTATGCCTACATGCTTTCAGTGTAAAGTCTTATGCAAGTGCTCCAGATCTGCAGCGCTCAGAGGGTTTGTGAGTCTATAATGTGCCAGTACTCTATGCACGAAGAGAGAGGGGGGGAAAGAGGATAATGATGACTTGACTGAACCCACTGTATGTGATGGGTCCCTTGGCCTGAGGGTGTATGAGTGTGTGTGCGTGTGTGAACTCTCGCAAAGTGCACCCTCATTCTGTGCAGACTAAATCATTGTAATGGAGCTTTTATGCCAGGAGAACTCAGTGGGAGAGGACACTCACAGAAGAAAAATCATCTGAAGGCAAATTGCTTCTCTGTGTAGTTTCTCATTGGAACGCCATCAGCGTGTGAGGTGTTGTTTCTTAACACTTAAATGGCTGCCATCGCTAAATGCTGGCCCGCTTGACATCAAGTAGCATTCAAAATCCAACTATTCCTCTCCGCTGGTGATACGCTGGACTTATAAATTAAGAAAAAACATGTTTTTATTTCAGCTTAGCCATTAAAAATAAAAATCGAGCAAGAGTTTAAAAAGACAGCATCCAGTTTGTAATTAAAAATGATTTTGTTGAGATTTATTAATGCAATTTTTGTTGAATTATTATTTTTTAAATCAAGAACCCATCACTTTAACCGACACTTTAAAAACATTTTCTAGTAATTTTCTGTCAAACACTAAAAATAAACAGAATCTCCTTATGTTCCCAGTCATTACATTTTATTACATGTCTGAAAATGACTGCTATTACATTCTGTAAATCCACTAATACCTCATTTATGATCGGCTACTTCAAAATTCTTCACGTTTGTTGCAAATTTGATGTTTTTATTAAATCGGAAGACGATCATTAAAAGCAAATTAAAAACCTTGAACACTTTTCTCTGTGCGTAAACTTTTTAATAATCAATCATTTTTTAGGTTTTAACCACCTGAAAAGCATAACTTTATTTTGAATACATTTTTAGTTTTCAGAATAAAAGCTCACTTATTGTCTCTACATGACAATGTGATGCAGAAGCAACTGGTCCTGTCGATGGTTTATTTCTTTTAAAATAAAGTGATTGCTCAGCAGGAATTGTTTTTGTGCCCTTCAGATTGTGATTGGTTTTGCATGTAATTAATGTAGAGGTTTTAAAAGCATAAATGCACAATACACATGCATGTTATGACTGGTAAATGGTCCAAGTCTGGCGTGTTGATCACTTAGCTGATGAACTATTGTTTGAATTAACATAAAAAAATAAGAGATATTTCACAATAAGAGGCAGAAAATGTGTTCACATAGAAACTAATTAGGGATTAGCTGCATGTTAATGATACATTTCTGAGATGCAATAATGTTAATTGTGATTAAAAACTCAAAGATAACCTAATGATTGACCCCTACCCTTCAATTATACAGGCAAAGGGAAGTCTCATTTCTAAACGAGAGACCTGTTTAGATACAAAAATTAAAATCATATGGTTCACTCTCGTCGTCTTGCTGGTTGTGCAGTGAAGTGATCCTTCCTGCTGCTGTGTTGAGACCTGCTGAGCTCTGCATTGACATCGTCTCAGTTGCGATGGAATTAATTACATGATATAGCACGTTAGAAAAAAGAAACATATTAGAATCATTGTTGCAAGCTCCTCATTATACTGTAATTAACTTCACATTGCCTGTTTTGAGCTAAATGCTTTTGAGCTGTTTTGACATTTTAAACAAGGATGGTTAGCCGTTAGCAGCTTTTCATGAGGTTTAAATTCAAAACAACACATTTATAAAAGTTTATCCATAAGTGCTGCAAAAAAACTAAGATTTTAATGACTCAAATTTGTGTCAAGGAAAGTTTAGACTAAATGAATTTTAAACAGATCCACCTCAAGGTCAGACTCATTTGAAAAATGTGCTTAGCTGTGAGGAACTTCACAATAAAAGCATTTCGTCAGGACTTATAGGTTAGAAAGGTCATTGAAAACGATTCAAAACGATAGAGCAACATTTAATTTTAAGGAGGATCTAGAAAATAAAAACGGCAACAAAACAGTTTAAAGAACAAAATATGACATTTATGATAACGTATTTCTAAATTATGTGAAATGGATGAAAACTCCTGAAAACTGAAGCCTTTTATTTAGAATCAATGTTATTTTAAAAAAGGAATTCGTCACATTCTGAATGTTGACCTTAAATTACATTTTCTGGGTTTTAGTTATTCAGAAAAATCCATTTTTGAAAATTATGCATTAAATATGAAAAATGCATTCAATAATCCAAAGCCAGTTTAGAATCATGACAGAATCCTTAGAAGCAAAAATGATTTCATTTTTTAGGTACCTTATCCAAACATAAGGAACATTTTAAAATAAATAAAATATTTAAATGACTTTTTTCTGCTACAGAACTAAAACATCCCCAATATATTTCAACCCCACTGTGACATCCAAAGTTTAATTTTGATCATTTATTCTCACTAAACATCAGTTATTTATTGGAACGAGTCATTAACTAATTCACACATCACATTTCTTATATTTTAATCATTCATAGTGCATAATGATCTTAAGGATGATTATTCCTGGTTTCCTGCAGTCCCTTTTTTATCTTAATTTTGTTCTTTAATCATCTTAATCTACTTCATCTTTGTCCTCTATAAAACTCCCATCCTCCATTTCTGTCATGCTGCTATGCGTCACTGATGTCCACCACATTACACAACTCTACTTTTTAATATTCACAGGGAACACTCGCTGTAGCTGCTTGGAAATAACTTAATTCAGACTCTGACTGGTGTATAATTCTAAATCTGAAAATGCAATTAACACAGAGGCCATCCCTATTATTTCTTGGCTGTGGTAAAGTATTTCTCTGAAATGAGAAGATTGGCCGATAGAGGAAGCAATAAAATATCCTGTGTGTATTAGCTGCAGTATTTACTGCATGTACCTGCAGCCATGGCTTTGGATGGGGGAGTGTGTGTGTGTGTGTGTGTGTGTGTGTGTGTGTGTGTGTGTGTGTGTGTGTGTGTGTGTGTGGGGGGGGGGGGGGGGGTACATTCCTGTTAAAGTCTGTGGTGGGAGACTGATCTTTCCTGAAAAGGTCATGTGGGTTATTGCTGTGGAGGAAATCAATAAAGAATTTTGGAGATATTATAGAGTCTCGGTTAAGGCTACTCATTATGGGTGGCCATAAAAACCAGTGAAGGATACATTTTGCAGAAATGGTTTTAGGCAGTTACAAAGTAAATAACATCTCAAGTAAAAAAGGGGAAAAAACTATTTTTTAGCTGGATCGCAAGTTAATTTTTTGGTCTTTTCTTTACTAAAAAGAGATCATTTTTGTTCCGTTTCACATTATTTAGAACACGTGTTTGTTCGTTCTTCAAAGTGACGGTCAACCAGAAAAACATTCTGTTCTAAAACACACCTCTACACTAATCCCCGAGGCAGCATGTACCTGCAGATACTGGGATTAGTAAAAAAAAAAAAAAAAAAAAAAAAAAAAAAAAAAAAAAAAAAGAGACGCTTATTATTCATCTTACAGAAAACAGTAGAATTAAAGCTAAAATGGGCAAATCACACAGGACACACCGTTTCTATGAGCATCCTGAGAAATCACAATAAAAATGGTGGAAATGAACAAATGTTCTTTGAAACAATTAAAAGATACGTGCAGTCGTTTTTACAGCAGACGTCTCGACCAATCAGAGAAGAGAACCGCGCGTTTGTGACGATCACCTGGGAGAAGACCTGCTTCTGTGTGAGCTGTTTAACTGTCGAGGCCCACCGAGACACTTAAAGGGGATCAGCTTTAATAATTCAACATGTGTGTTCCCAAACACGTCGAGTCAAAATGCAAATCAAACAGCCGCTCTAAAACTTCACAGACATGATCACACTAAACAAGAAATGCTTTTTCTGGTCTTTTTTTTAAAATCTGTATTGAATGAAATGGAACAAGTATGTAATAATACTACCATCTGGATAAACTGTGTGCAGTAAATGAGTTTATTTATATAGCAAAATACACAAAAAAAGGCACATAAAAGTAAAGGAAATGTAATCAACTGACCACCTGTCCTCCTCTGTTGGTTTCTGGACCTCCTGCGTCATTATAGGTCCCTTCATGGCTGCTCTGTTTACCACACTGATGCATTTCATCAAGGAGCCACGCTTCTGTTCTCTTCCTGACCCACATTTTTAATCTTATCCTTAACTGCTAATACAATGTTTTTTATTAGGAGCTCAGGTTGTATGATACATTATAGAACAAGATTCCATCAAGTGAAAATGAACCAAACAACTCGTGACTTTAACTTTATCAGTGAGATTTAAGTCCCGACCCATGATCAGAGCTGACGAAGCTTTTTAGATGAGAGGTGAAACATCTTCAGGTAAGAAGGGAAGTGTGATCAGTGACATAAAATAATTTAAAAAACCATTTAAGTTGAATGAACGCTTTAAATTTCATCGAAAAGACAAAAATGTGATAGGACAATCTCTGAACATTTATCAATTTCACCAATTAAATGAACATTTTTCTATTTAAAATAACAATGAAATGTAAATGCATTTCTTTAATAATCCAATAAGTGATCTCTTTTCTATTAGACTGTTGTGCATCCAGTTTTGAATCTAGCCTGAATGTTAAATCTGAGGCCAAAAGTTGTGCTAGTTCTTGTTTGATTTCTTTCTTAAATTGAAGATCGGACTATTTTCTTTAAATGTTTGGCTGTTCTGCCCAACTCATCCCTTAAGTGTTTAATAATCTAGTATTTATAACGTTTTCCACGTCTTTAATCTTCTCATTTCCCCAAAAATTGCTTATAATAATCTGTCATCCAATTACTGGTATATTGATTAAAAATGCATAAAATCGCATGTTTTATTTATTGCATTCAGCAGCTTTTATTGCTTGATTGCAAACACACTACAATGAAAATGACCCAGCAGAGTAAGAACTAATCAGACCTTTTGCCTGTTTACCAAGTTTGACAACCAGATCTCAGAGGTTTTCGGATTTCTGTGAATTTGAGAAACTATTTCTTGCATCTGTTCACAGACATGCGAAAAAACGATGTCCCACATTTCACTAAAACACGTGATCAAACATTTTATAGAAAGAAGCGTCTCTGCTGAATAACGTCTAATAAAGTCCTCTGAGTCCCACTGGAGTCCAGTCAAGTTAATGAAATACCCTAAAAACCTACTTTTCTTTGACTTTCTGAAGAAATAGGCAAAATAAAAAAATTAAAAAGACAACCGAGTATGAAATAAAACCTGTCCATTACGTTTAAAAGAAGACGATTCAACTGATATAATTTTATTCTGGGAGCACAAATTCTGCAGTGAAGCAACGTGCTCTCTCTCTCTCCTGTTAATTAAAACTGAGATAAGATGCTACTTTGCTCTCATCCAACATAACAGAGCGATGGATCCAGTTTCAGATACCTGAGAGTGTTTCAACCCTCGTACATTTTTTTCAGCTCTCTGGTAACTTTTTGAGTTAATAACTTTGACCTTTCTGTTAGACAGAAGCAGAGGCTGTTTCATAATAAATGCTAACTCAGAGCTCTTTAAAGTCGGGAGCTGAATCTGCTGCATGGAATCAGCATAAAAAGGTTTTACATTTACATTCATTTTAATTAGATATAAACTCTTCAGGAAAACAGAAAATTTTGAGGCCAACAAACAAGAAATTATTACATGTCGAGTTAGTGAAACTGATGAAGTTCCTAAAAGAAGCACAGTCACAGTTTTACTTCAAAATCTTTAGCAGATTGTTGTCTGCTGTCAGTCAACTCATCTCACACTCTGATGTTTTCCAGCCTCTAAATGTCCTTCCTAACATAAAGTTGAGGACATCATAAGAAAGATAAAATCCTGTGCTGTAGACCTTTTTTCTACAACGATGGTTAAAACCCACAAGTGTGCATCTCTAATTATCTTCCCCGATAGAACTGATGGGTTCATGGTCATATGCTCTCTGACATCATCTTAAATAAAGAGCCGTTCTGTGTCAGCCAGCGACTGAGTGTTGTTGTTGAACAGTGACTCCCGGCTTCAAGCGTCACAGGTGCTTTCGCCGCCCCGATCGCGCAGCCCCGCAATCAGACACTGACGAGCTTCACATCCAGTGGTGCTGTAAAGGAGTGGTCATAGCCACCCCCTCTACCCCTCAACTCACAGCACGGTGGTGTATCAAACGTCAGAGCCAGGTTCTCTTCTGAGTATACCTCAATGAAAATATTGTGTGGTCATAAATGACCTCCTTATGGCAGGAGATGCTGGCTCTGCATCACTCCTCATCCTGCTGGACCCGTCTGCTGATTCTGACACTACTGAAGCGGTCTCTTGGACCACTTACTGTTGCACACAAGGCTTACAACTGGTTTAAATCCACCAACAGAACAGAGCAGAGCAGATCTTTGACCGTGCAAAATCAGGGGTCAGTCCTGGGCCCCTTCTATTCTTGATGCTCCCCCTCAACCACATAATGGAATCTCATTTCATTGTTACGCAGATGATACTCAACTTTATGTGACAACTATGGCTGCAGGCCTACTTTTATCATCATCTTCTCCACGTTCATCAGCCACACCTGAATGTCTCACTAACCGTTTGGAGGAGATAAAAGCATTTCTCCAGATAAATGGATCAAAGACTGACCTCATCTAAGTTGGTAACCCACACTAAACTCACTCATCATCCATAACTACCATTGTCTTCTTGGTCCACAACATTCCTCCTCAGTCTGCCTTTGTCTCCTCCAGGTATTTAGTAAAATATGGTCTGGCTGATGAAGGTGGAGAAGATGACGATGAAATTATTATTAATGATAATAATAATATTGTTAAAATGATGGTTAAATATAGCAATTATATTCTTATAAAACTATTCGGTGGTGCCAAACAAAACTAAACCACAATTCAGCAATATATGTCTCTTCCACTTCAGCAGCTTCCTTTAACCTTTTTCGAAAAAATATGTTTTATTTTTTTATTTTTTTATAAGAATAGATATTTCACAGTGGACAGCACTCATGCTCATACATTTTGGTGGATGGCACTGAGGTGGAAACTGGCAGGCACCGTTCTGTTGCTTCAGGGCAGGAACATTCAAATGCACTCAAGTCTCTGAGGGTTCTTCAATTTGCAGCATCTTTATAGAAAAACAGAGGCCAAAATAGCAGAGAAAAGTCAAGCATTATCTTTTGCCATTTGTCATTCACTCTGCTCCATTTTCCCGTCGGCCTCCTGGGTTGTGGTCTAAAAGTGCTTTATGCTTTAGAAGGATCCTAGCTGGGTAAAATGACCCAAAGCGCCAGAGAGCAACCATCATAAGAGCTGCGTGAATTCTTTAAGTGTGAACAAAAAGAGCTGCATACTTATTTTTTAATCTTTCTATTGCATGTTTAAACCATCTGTTCTGGAAACTTGAATCCAGGCTGCTAATCAGCCTTAACAATATGCCCATCTGCAGGGCAATTAGAAGGATGTGGACCCAGAGCTGGGCTGCACAGTGGCACCGTTGGTTACCATTGTTGCCTCATAAAAAGATCACACTGGGATTGGTCAGCCTTGATTCTGTTCAGGGCTGCGAGTAGCTGGTGTTGACCTCAAGATGACAAACGGTGAGAGACAAGAGGCACACACTGGACAGGTTACCAGTCCATTACAGGAAGGTGTGGTTCTAGGAGGGGGGGCCAGTGCCTTCATGACAGCAAGCTTGGCCCCCCTGCTAAGTGCTGAGTCTCAGGCATTAGAGACACAATGTTTCATGTTGTCACTGAAATGATAACCAAGAGATCAAAGTATTTTTGCAAAATAGTTTTATTTTTAAACTAATTGAAGTTTTTGTGTCCAAAGCAACTGTAACTGAATTGCTGATATTATAATGCTGTAATGATACACTAAAAATGTTAAATACTTCAAGACAATGTTTGCAGTTTTTTGTTTTTTATTTTAGAATGCGCCCCTCTAAAAAATAAGCTGGTCCCAGCCTGGCCCCCCCTCTAATGTTGGTCTAGAACTCAATAGAATCCCTGAGCCTCCTATTTCTGGCTCTCGAGCTAATTACTGTATCCCCAAAGCTGTCAATATTTCATAAAATCCACCACAAAATGGCGCCACCGCACCTCCTGTGACAGCTTCAGGAAGTGGAGCTACTGCAGGGAGCTACAATGCCCCAGCCCTCGCAGACCAATCATGTGCCGCACCCCTCCCAAGCTGGTAATATTTCATAGAATCCGCCTCAAATCGCCGCCGCATCTCTCGCCCTGCTCCAGGAAGTGGAGCTCCTGCAGTCGAGCAGCGATGTGCACCCCACCCCGATCCCTCCGCGGACCAACTGCGGAAGGAAGTGGAGCTGCGCCCCCGCCACCCAGCCCGCAGACTCCTCCATAGAAAGGCATCTGGACCTTTCAGGTTTGTAATTGAGTGCCCCTGGTCTAGAACCTCCACTGATTACAGGTCAGCGTAGAGGCAAATTCATTCAAGCGAAACACCAACCAGAACTTTTCATTTTAAAAAAGATATTTCACTTTGATTAGGATAAAAATAAATCAGCTCATAGCTAATAACTTGTTCAGGTAACAACATAAAAGTGCTGTGCTGTATGAATGTTCAGATTATACTCTTTTAAAACGTATTGACCTCCAAAGACTAGAGCCTATCAGAATGTTCACTTACACAGTAAATCTTCTGCATTTTTAGTCGGATAAACATCTTTTAGAAATATTATCAGATAGAATTAGTTGTTTCTAAAACATCAGTCAGGATTTTATCACCTGACAGGAAGTTAAGTGATCGTTCATCTACAGATGGGTTTTGAAGACCTTCATCATCGACTGCGAGGTCAGTCGTGAGTCCACGCTGGGCATGGTCACCCCTGGCTACCCTTCGGTTCTGGCCCTGCTGCAGCTCAATGTCATAACGATGTTTTCTTTGCGGAGCTCCCGTTAATGCCAGCTTGTTGTTTTGTATTGTGAGATGACAGACGCTCTAAGAATTCCTCGCCCTGCTGAATTACGAGAACATCACAGTTCAGTCCCTTCACGCCTAATTTGTTCTTGTGAAGGGCGAAGTTGACAGCGGTGGTCAGCATTAAAATCAATCACGACCGAATCGATCCAGAACCCACTCGACTCCAGACACACAGTAACTCATTCAGGATTATGGATCAGCTGTCATCTATTGAATTTGTAGCCTTCACTTCCTGTTTGTTTATATAATTAGTAAATAGAGGCTCTCAGAAGATTATTTTACTTGCTCAGTTCTCTTCTGATAAAGAGACATGTCTCATTTTACCAGTTCCTGTTGGACTTTAACACGTTTTAGTTTATTTTTTGTTCCCGTTTTTGTTTGTTTGATCAGTTTAAAGTCTCAGAATATTAAAAACATGATGCCTCTAATCTGTTTTTAGTCACGGACGTGAAAAGAACCGGTCTGTCATTCATCAGTTTGCTATTGTTTCAGTAAAAACACAGATCATTTTTCATTTTTTGCTTCTTTGCTTTATTATTTTATTTTTTTTTTATGTAAGGTTTTGCATAAAACAAGAAAGAAAACAAGTCAAAGAGATTAAAGTTTAAAGAATAATTCATTCAGCTTAAAAGGCATCTAAATGTTTGAATAAATGTAAAATTAATTTAAAAACAAGAAGCAAAAAAAAAAAAAACACTATCTAGTTATGAAAGTAAAAAATACCTTGTTGGGATCTGATATCTTGCTAAAATGTAATTTTGTCCTCAGCCAAGATTTTATAAATAAAATTGTGTCAGAATATGCGTCTACTTTTGGGTAAGGTTACATTTAAGGCGGTTCTTTTTAACCCAAACCAAAGCTGTTAAAGCTTTTAAAGTCAATCAACAAAGAAAAAATAAGCACTTTCCCTGATTTATGCATCAAATACATGTCACTGGGTAGTAAATGTGCAATAAGTCCTATATTTTCTTACAAACTCAGAGCCAAAAACGTCAAGCTGTGAATCATCAAGGCTGGGATAAAGCAATTGAGCAAAACATAATCTCTGCTCTGCTTTAAGACATTCGCTGTGTTTTTAAACCCCAAATAAAGAACAAGATTATTCCGTTTTCTTTTCTGTGAGCTCAAATAGGTAACGTGCTGCCTTCTGTTCTAGCGGAAATACATTTTCTTATAATATTATTGTCAGCTTTTTCCCAGAAAAGAATCACTCCAGGAGTGAAAGAGCTTACAATTATCGTTGAAGGGTCTCCGCGTCCTTCTGTGGACAATCGTATCTTCATCAGGAGTTCTTCTGCAGGAGATAAGGCCTGCTGTGCTCCTCCAACTGGACCTCCGTATCACCTGAGTCAAAACTCAATCAGCCCAGCCGGCTGCGTGGAAATACCTGGGGAGAGGCAGGAAATCACTGCCTCGCCTGCTTTCCTACACATTTTAAAGGCTTTTCGTCTGATCTCTATCACTTCCTATTACCTTCAAAGTAGGTTTCAGAGTCTCATCTCTGCAGAAGCGCCATCCTCTGGAAACTCCTTCATGAATAAAAGAAATGAAGGTGTAGTCGCTTGGATCTGACAAGTTGCTGAAAGAAATGTAAAGCTTTTTGACTTGTGAAGTTTGAGTGTTTTTGTTTTGTCTCCTAAGATTCTCTATCAATAATTCACGTTTCTGCTTCCGTTATAGTGTGACATCGCTATCAGTCAGTTTATGTTCTCGAGCTCATCAGATTTACTCAGATAGTGAATGAATTTCCTCAACGATAAAAAGGAATGTTTCCAAAGTCCCGTCAAGCTTTCAAGTTTTTTTTAAAAAGCCACAAAAAAGCCAAAAGTGAGCAACACCAGTCCATCCATTATTGTTAAACTAACTATTCACAAATATAGAAATTATCATGTGCCAGATTGACTTTCTGTGGAACTCCGAATTGCTCAAATGTCATTCAAGTGTCTAGTTTTCCTCCAGGTATGTGATGATTAATTTCCAGACTGTTCTAATCTGCTGCGATGCTGCAGATGTGCTCAGCTCGTCGCCACCGGTCAGGATTGTTCCACGCAGCGCCGGAGGAGGTGGCAAAGAGGTGGCTGTTGGAAGGGAATGGTAATGTGGCATTTACTTTTATATAGGGTTCTTTCTACCATCAAAGCAAAAGCATTCAAAAAATAACTCAGCAATTTAAATAATTTAAAGTCTGAAAAGTGAGAGGAATAAACCGTGTGTTTGTGTGTAAAGGGATCGTTTGAGGACGGTTGCAGGAAAACGCACAAACTGCAACACGTAAAGCTGCACATGTGGTGAAACTAATCCTGTTACTGCGTCTGGAAACGTGTCTCCTCGCGCGAGCTGTAACCTTGATTCTGCCGAGACTGAGTCGCCACGGTTACAAAACCACTGGTGTGGTTTGTTTTAGCCTTTTCCTTCTTTTTTCTGTGTCTCTTTGTCCTTTGGTTTTATCTACAGCTGGCATGCAGCTCTTGTCACTGGGATTCCTTATCAATGGCTGACCAGAGCCTTCCCACCCTCTAAACTCCCAATGGTCACCCGAGTGAGCGTGGACAAACATTTCACCAACACACACACACACACACACACACACAAACACAGTCAGTGTGAGAGGCTGTGGTGGGAAGAACGAGGAATATTTTGTGTTCTAAGGTTTTGTGTAAATTCTCAGCTCATCCCCTCCCTTCAGCTGAGTCTCACCTGAATGTTGGAGTCACAGAAACCGAGCCACAAGAGAAATTGGTAAACATTATGTGATGTCCAGCACACAGTGGCCAACAGAGCAGCACAAATAGGTCTCATTTAAGGAAAGATCTATGCACCTTCTGCATTTTAACAACATCAAATTTTAACTGATCTGACAACAAATGCCCGAAAAAAGACGTAATCTGACAAAAAGATAAAACCAAGCCTGACAGCCAATAATAGGTTGAAAACGATGCAAACATAGCTTATATCAGTGTGAAGGCGGGGAAATAACATGTTAATTTCAACATATGACAAAAAATGGTAATTGAAATTTGAACATAAACGACAGATTTTTTTATTTTTAGGGAAACAATAATGTACTAATTTAAAATAAAAGGGAGGTGGAGACAAGCGTTTGAATGGATTAAATTTAAATTTTAGAAAGGATTTTTTTTTTTTTAAAGAAAACTCCTAAAATATTTGGAAACAAATTTCTTCAGCTTCATCAAAACGTTCAAGTCTGTCTAAATGTTTATTCAAGGGTATGAACAACAGTGTGACATCTAAATAGTTATAGAACCTCCTAAGTTAGGAGAAATGGAGATTAGTTCTGAGTCTGTAAATAATAAAACAACTCTAATCTCAAACCTTTTAATAAACTTCCTGTAAACATTAGTCATTAACTCCACCATCAGTGAGTCATTAAATGTGTATTTGCAGAAGAAATTAGCTGTTGAGTTAGCCGCAGTAGCATCTCTGGATTTCATATAACCCTGAAATGTAAAAACAGCATAAACCACTGCAAATGTTTCCAGACTGGACCTGCTTCAAGAGACGTAACTGATTTTTAGCTTCTCTGTTTACTGATCTGTTTCTCCAGAGTTCATTCAAAAGCCAGCTACGGCAGGAAATATTAATTGTTCATAACTCTTTCACAGAAACCCACATCAAAATATGTGAAGTATCGCTTTGAGAAAACTCATACAGCTTCACCATCAGGGGCTGAAGGGAAGCTCTGGTTCAGCTGAGGGGTTCTGAAAGTTTACAAAAAGAATAAAAGACAGAAAAATGAAACGATTACAAAATAATTTACTGCATTCATGTGTTTTACAACAGAGGTTTTAAGTTTATAAAATGTAATTTTGACATATTACAGTAAGTCTGCTTAAGTTCTCTCAGAAACGTCATAAAAAATATTGAAGATTTTGAAGCACTTCATATTATTTCTATTGTAAAAAAGGTTTTTCTGCAAGGACGCCTTTGCTCAGTGGACACAAGGGAACAGAAACATGTGGTCTGCCTGCACTCCTTCTCGTTTACTGGAGGCTCTAAAGTAAAATTGTGCATTTTATGAAGCGATTGCACCAGTGACATATCTAGAAGGAAGTTAGCCACCCTCTGTTGCTTTTATCTTCTGTTCCTCACACAGCGTTGGGTACTCATTCATGCTCGGTGTTGTGATGCAATGTTCCCATATGGGGAGGAAAAAGCTCCTGAATGTGACAACGGTAAAATCCACCGCATAGGTGTTCCTTAAAAAGAGACGATGTCATGTTAAGAAAGAGCAGCCAGATAGAGAGGATGACGCATGTAAACACCAAAATACCCAAAACAGCACGATGCCATTTTAGGATATAACAGAATTAGTTCCTGCGCTTATTTATAAAATAAAGCATGTTTTCCTTTTAACTTTAGAATCCAATTAGAAAAAAGTGTTCAGCATCAGTACAGGTGTACGAATTATGTAAAACGTCTGTTTTTGAACAACTGAGCGAATTTCCCTGCAAATCTTTCATCATTCTTGACCAACAGAAGATAAAATCCCCTTCTTTGTTACATCATCTCAAATGATTTAATCAATATTCACATCAAAGTGAAGGTAAATGTTCCTCCCTCCTGATAATGATTATTTTTTTCACCAAAAAAAAACAAAAAAAAAAACGATGAAATGGAATGAAATCAGATACACAATGTAATGGTTTCAGGGCAAAGAATGAACAATTTGAAGTTTTGAACTCATCACAAATCTCACAAACAACCAAAAAAGTATTATCATTTTACATTTTAACACTATAATTTCATTAACACCTCCAATAGGCACATAAATGATTCATATTCCATTATTTGATAAGGAACCAAACATTGTTGAACCTCTAATTTATTTTTATACACAGCAGGAAAACAAACAAAAAGGGCTAAATCTTGTTTTTTTTTTTAAATTAAAACATGATCTTAAGCAAAATTTAACTATGGGTAACCATAGCAACAGTGTTGACCGTGACATCACTCAATGCTTAAACCGAAAGAATAAAGTGAAAACCTTTAACTCTATATGCTAACCTAAGGAGGCTCATAGGTTGGATTTTTGATTCCCAGCTTTACATGCCTTGTGTTTTGGGGCATGATGTTGCTCTCTTTGTTTTTGGCTCATTAAAATCCTTATTAATGTGTGAGATATTTTAAAAAGCAATGCAGATTTAGAGCGAGTGCAGCCATGTTGTAAAAAGCTCTTCATGTGTGAAACAGACTGAAACCGTTTGTAGAAGCGAGATAAAACATTTTGTCTGTGGCCCGTTTTTACACGCCGTCATCGTTTCTATAAGGTTGGTTATGGTGAGGATATAAATAAGAAATCCTTTTCTCACCACTAAATAAAGGTTTCTTCGTATTGAATAGATGTGACAGAAACACTCACTCGTTGTTTTACCACTTTCAGAGAAATTCTCCTCTTCTCATCACCTTGAAACCATTTTCTCTTACATAACTGAACACAGTCTTCTTCTTAGTTTGCCAGTGAGTGATGGTGGTCCTCTTCTTTTGTGCGTGTGTGTTTGCTTCAGATGAAGCCTACTCCGTGATGAATGTTTGAGAGAATGACAGATGACAGCCGGAGGAGTCCTTGTGCGAGCTGACTCAGGGAACCCGCCAGTCTCATCCCATATGATGACATTTCATTTCGCTCTGTGCTTTTTTTGTACATCATGGCGTCTGCTGAGGTGATAATCAATAGCTCCTGTTCCCGATTTCTCCCATCACTGTCCGATCTCCGCTGTCCCCTGTTGTCCTTTCTCCTAAATCTCTCCTCCACCTCCTCTTTTCCGTTTTTTTTCACCCCCTCGCAGCATCTTCCTCGTTCTGTCATCCTTGACTTACAGCAGCACATATCTGTGGATAACTAATGATAATGGACTTAGCTCCCCGATGTGGGAATTCTGCAATCAGCCACTCTGCATGACACATCTTTGATGGCCTTAATTTTCTCAGACTTTAACGCCTCTCAAGATCATCAGCAGCAAGGAGACTGAGCACGCAAACAAACGCTGCTAACAAAGAGCGAGTGATTAATTCTGCCAGAGACATGGTGGTGATTCAGAGAGCGAAGGCAAATACTCTGCATGTAAAATAAAATAAAAAGTCAGAGTATGACCTCCTAGTCTTGTTTCCCTGTTCCATCGTTGCCGAGTTTATGAATGAAACAGACACTGAAGCATGACTTAATTATGACGTGTTTCTGTGAGATTTTTCTGCAAACCATCATTCTCTAATGTTTCTCCTGCAGATAAGTTAAGATGACTCATTGAGTTTTGCAGGGTCGGACAAGGAATTTATCCAGCACTGAACTAAAAGTATGTTCTGAGCCAGAAGTGGGAGCATTTAGTCATCTTGAGGAGCTAATTATGTATTTAATAAATGACAGGGTAAACAAACTAACGAAGGAACCCATCGAGAAATATCTCTCTCCCTCCACTTGATTTTGACTCACTAAAACAACCCTCTGCATGTCTGTTTTTGTTTGAAACATTTTCCCTATGAGTCAGTAAAAAGAGCCATCTCAGACATAAATTAGAATGTAATAAAATGCAAAGAAATTGTCATTCAGTGCATCGTCATGAAGCTATAAATACAGCAGGTTCTCATGCAGGTTGTGCATAAGAAAGGAAACAAATAATACTTAGATGATAATACAAAACAGCCATTTTTAGTAAAACAATCTGCATAACAACCATATAAAGTTATATTTGTGTGTGTTCTGTCAGTTCTGTTTATCCTGTTCGAGAGAGAGTGAAGAGATGGGCGAGAGAAGAAGGGAACAAACAACTTGAGGAGGTTGCGTCTGTTTCTGAGATGCAGAACAGAGTTCGATGATACTTGATTATAAAAAGCTCAGTGTCATGTACAGCATAAATCTTCTGACTTCTCTGGAAACTCAAACACAGATTCCTATTAGGTGGAAGTTGTATGTCTTGAATACATTAACCCCTTTAACTATAGCAGGTCAACCACCTGGTCAAATTTTAGTCCCTGTATCTTAATAAAGCATGCACTGAACATAACAGAAAAAAAACGCACCATATATTATATTATGACCGTCACTTAATGAACAGAAAATGCAAAAATGATCATTTTTCATTGCTTTGCTTTTGGTGTGAAAGCTAAAAGGTCCTCATTTTTCTTTTAGTTTATATCTCAAATGTTGAGTTTCCGCTACAATGTTGCATGTACAGGTTTTATACGTTTCTCTTGTGTTTATCTGGGGGAAAGCTGCCTTTTCTGGTGGCATCATGTTGCATTTCATGAAATTTCAACTCGCCGGTCCTTCATTTGCAGAGGTTTCAAAAGGTGATTCCAAATTATGCAAATAAGGAATATTTATGCATGCTTGTTTTTCTCCAGAAATTCACAATAAGGACAAAAAAGCAACCACATGCTCAATTTCTCAACCCATATGTTTTCTCAAACCCATTTTAGTGAAGCAAAAGACACAATATTTAAACAAAACAACGTGTTTGTCCGGTTTGGAAAAAGTCCACAAGTGACAGATCCTCTCTCTTGAATATTCTTTGACATTTCATCTCTTTTCAACATTATTCTGTTATTGTCGTATCTGGTTTCTGCCTCCTGCTCCGATCAGATACTCGGTCCCGATTTGTTGCCTTTAATTCACTCCTGTTACTTCCTCTTTCACGTTGTAGATTCTGCTCTACATTTAGTCCGTTTCCTCAGCTTATATTCAGCCCAGCTTCTGTTGCTTCACGCTAGATCCTTGTTGCTGTCGTCATTTCTGCCTCAGTTGTGCGTCAGCTTTTGTTATTTTATGCCCAGACCAGCGCTCAGCTCTACTTGTTGGGTTTTTTGAATGTCCTCCTTTTGCAGCACCTTGTGATTTCTTTGTTTATGTAAAGCTTCATTCCTCCCATTAAACCTACATTTGGGTCATTTTTCATCCATTCCTTCTCTCTGGTTATTTTTTTTTCCAGATGTATGTCTTATGCAACTAAAAAACCTCAGAGTGTTTGCCAATTCCCTTAAATATAAATAAAAAACGACATATTTGCAATTTTAAGGCATTATTAAATAGCTGAAACCTGTAGTTTGTCTGTGCATGGTGGAGAAAAGCCTTTAGTTTAACCTCAGCTCCACATCTAATTGTTAAGTTTGAGTTCTGTGAATGTTCTACAAGACGGAATCTTTTCTGGTCCCTTCCAGGCTTTTATGAAGAACATGAGTGGGAGACGACTTGTGTTCCTGCATCGAGAGTAAAGAGGACACTTGAGCACTGGGCACAACAACAATCCAGCTCTCCATCGTGTTCCTCTTCAGTCACGGCAGAGCAGAAGCAGCATCAAAGCCAGCTGCCTTCCTTTAATCTCTTTGACCCAGTCTTGGGAGGTTCTGGTCTGCCTAACCGGCCTGACGGCGTCTTCCAACTTGGATCTGAGTCCCAGTGAACAGAGAGGAAGAGCTGTAAGGGGATAACTCCTCTCCTCACGCAGACATTTTCTTCCCAAGCATCATTGTCCTAGTTTGTCTTTAATCTCCTTCATCCCCATTTCACACACACACAAATACACACACACACAAATACACACACACACACACGTCACCAGCAGAAAATAGCATTGGATGTATGATCACTCATGGGAGGAAGCAGGAATATGTTTGTTGTACAATTCCACCGAGAAGAAATGGCTGCCAGTCAGAGACATCTGCTCCCTTTGGGTGCCATGAGTGAAAAAATATCTTGCACATGGTCATTTTTGGCTTTTCTCCTACAATATTCTCTCTTGTTTTTGTGAAGTTTGACTCGTGTTTTTCCTGCCAGCCATCAGCTCTTAAAACAAAAGCAAGAAGCTCCGAGCAGAGTGTTGTTATGTTTCCTCTCTGAGACACTAAAAGCACATGTCCTGCCACTGACAACGTCTGTTTTGTGAATGCAGTTGTCAGAGGGCATCACGTAGGAACTTTTCTCCCTCTCAGTCCCCTCCCAGAGGACAAACATGTCTAGGAACGAGAGCTGAGATTTGGAGATGTAAGGTTGAGGGAAAAGGGCAACAAAAAGTGAGATAAACTCTTCTGAACTCTTCAAGAGAAGTCGTTTACTTGCCACATGAGCTCAAGGAGGTTGCCATTTAATTTAAAGGGTAAATTTTGGAAAGATTTTCTAATAAGTGAGTTGGAAGTCTAATGAATAAAAGATGGAAGACGTCTCCAGAGCTGAACCACTGTAGAGGTCGTTTTGTTGTTTTGGTGCGAAGTAGCTCCAGCTCTGCCTGTTGGGTTTGGTATAAATTTGTGACTTTGTGATAACTAGCACTAAATTTCTACCTGAGGTAGTATAAAACCATGCAATTATGGATAATTTCCCTTTTTCAAATTCTGAATTTTGGGAGTGTTCATCAAAATTCCACACACTTATTTATGAAGCTCTGCACCATGCATTTTTCAGAAAACCGTGATTATTGCTGGAAAAAAATGGCATGTAGCCTGGCAGTGAGCTGCAGCAAGGAGGATACAACATGCTACAAAAAAGAAAGATGAGGATTTATATGATGATTTTAGATATGAAAATATCTATTGGTCAAAACAAAGTGGGTGAATCAGCAACAATGAACATAAGTCAGTTTATTTTTATTTTATTGCACTAATTTACAAAAACTGCCTATTAGGAAACACATAAACAAACAGGGTAAAATAAATCCATAGCAATTCTGTGAAACCCAGTTTATTATAATAGAGTCAAATTCAGATTACAGCCATCTCTAACCCAAAGCAAAGAAACATCAAACACCAGATCATTTTGTCATTGCATATAAAAAACAGGAGGTTTTCATGCAGCTCTTCGTGATACAACTAACCTAATTTTAAGTCCACTCTTTGCAGATTCAGTGCAGAGTTTGGTGATTTACAGAATGTTGATTAATGCACAAATAAAGCATTATACTTAATCCAAATAAAGATCAACAACTTCATGTCAACAAACCTTTTTGCATCATGTTAAAAGTCTTAAATCCTGTTTAATGACCTGATAATTCATTAAGTCTTGCAGCAGTGTCACATCACAGAGCACAGATGGTGGTGAGCCGAGAACAGCGTCTTCCCCGTAGTTTTACGCTTTAGTCTGGTGGGAAACCAATTACGCCTGACAGATTTAATATTACAAGATTGAGCAGGAGGTGAGAAACAATATAGCTGCACCCTGTGCATCTTGACGTCTCGTATTCGTCATAAAAATGCAAACTTTTCACCACAAAACAGTTAATATTTTATGAGTTTTTGTCATCCAGTGGCTACAGTGAATTTTTGATTCAGAACACTATGTGTTTTTTAAATAAAATATGTGTTTGTAACTGATTTAAACTGAATAAAACAATATGCACAAACTGCACTACTCAGAGTCTGCATTAAGACTATAATAAACCATATATCTTTTAAAAATGACGTGGAGAAAAACATTAAATCTGAGTGCTCTGTCTCAACCGTTGGCCTAGAATAGCTGATGTCTAGATTTTCTTAAATTTATAAACCTCAGCTGCTCACTCAGTGAATAACTTTAAAGGCTTTCAGAACCATTATTGTGACAATATATACTGAGTTATACAAGCTAAAGTGTGTAAGATTGTGTGCCGTTAAAATGCAAAGTCAGAGAGCTGAAGATCTAATTGCTGAAACGTTTAAAGAGCTTCTGTTATCAGTGATCAGAGGGAGGTGATAAAAGAAGATGACAACAGAGACCATGAAAGCAAAGTATTTGGATCTTTTTTTTATTACCATGTAATTTGTGGAAGCTTTTAGCTGAATCCATCCGTTAATGAGGAACTTAGGTTTGCATATGAATCAGGGGTGTGAAAAGTGTGGCCCGAGGGCCATTTAAGGGCCTCGACTGCAATTCAAGAACAATAGCGCTTTTATAAAATCAGATTCTACTAATGTGAGGTCCAACAAAAAAATACAGATAAAGTAAAATACATTTAAAATGTTAGACTAATTCAAAGTGTTGGTCTTTTATTATGCATGTTTTGCAGATTTTAATTGAATTGCATGATAAATAACACAAACCTTCACTGATTTTGACTAAAAAGCAGACTCATGAGCACCATTCATGACACGTCACTGAAGAAAACGTGACTCGTATCCTGTCCTTGTTGCTGCTGATGGACGTTTTATTATCAAAGCCAAGAAATCAGAAAACAATCAACCCATCAAATCCATGGAATTTGCAGCTTTTTTTTTTCTTTTTCTATGGGACCTTATTATTATCTACAAAGATTTACAGATCCTTTTCTACAAAAAACAACTTTGTTCCTCTTGTGAAAATAATGCATGTTCAGTGTATTTCCCATGACTTTCAAAGTAAAAGAAAACCACAATAATCTTTTTTTTTTTTAACCAAAAGAAGCTCGATCTTAGCCCACACCTCAAAACTTTTAGACTCAACTGAAAAAACGTAAAAGCTTTTCTAAAACATGATAAAGCAAAAAATTATTGTAGGAACAAACAGTAATGGATGATTGCACAATTATAGACCACTGAATGAAACAGTAAGTGAATAAAATGCTACATAAAGTCCTGATTAGAAAATAAACTTTGCACAAAAATTATGGAATTTTGTGTTATTAATTGACCTAATTGTGAATTAACAATAGGTTCTATGGCATTAGAAAGTCTTACTTTTTTTGTAAATTAGTTTAATGCTCTTCAATCTTTGTGCAGAAAAGTCAAATAGTTTATTTTGAGTCTTTATCGTAGCGGTAAGGAGATATTTTAGTAATACGTTGTCTGATCTGAGTAACTATGAAGATACCACAACTAGTACAGGAGTTAAAACAAAACTAGATGACCAATCAACAGCTTTAAAGTAATTAAAACGCTCATAAAAAAGAGTTTTGTTTGTTTATTTTCCTGGCATGACGCTTCTCAGGTTTGATTTTTGCACATGCCCCTGCTACCTAAATCTGAGAAGTTTGCAGGAAGCATGGAACTTTTCAAAGTAAAAAAAACTCCTTTACTTAAGGAGAATTATCCTCAGTCTTTAGCTTCTTGTGCAGATACATTTATTTAATTATTTATCGAGTTTTACAGCCAGATCGAGTTAATGTCAGCAAAGTTTCTGTAAGAGTAGCTTCAATAAGCAGCATCGTAAATTTTAATGGAGGGCTCTATTAGAGTAATTGCTTGGAAATAACAAGGAGGCCATTAAGCAGAGATAAGGCATTAATAAATTCCTCCTGATGGATTAAAGTCTTATATGGATGCATGTTCTTTATATTGTGGTGTTAAAATGATGCAAAACAATCATTTTAACTGTCAGATGAAATTCTATTGTCCAGCTGTAACTTTAACACATTGATTCATAATTTAATTGGCATCTAATGAGAACACTGTAGCCAGCAAACTCATCATCACGTCTGACATCATGTCAGCTTACGATCCTCACCTCCTCCTTCTCCACCAGCTCTCCCTGGAACAGCACGGAGGAATATTAATCTGAGAATGGGAGAGCTTTGACTGAGTTGCAAATAGAGCCTAAGTGCCTCCCTGCAGTCGCTGCCACAAATGATTATCAGTGCAGCGATTAAAGCGGTGAGTAATGCAAACCCCTCCCTCGAGGTCAGCGCTGTCCATCTCACCAATCCCTGCCACTGACCGTTTTGCTGGCCTGATTCTGCCCAGTGGATGGAGGGAAAGAGGAAGCGCCGGCGGTGATCTCCTTGCCAGGAGCTGGTTAGACTGTCGGTGTATTAACAACCCCGATGGACTCGTTTTATCACCATCAGCTGCAGTTGATGCACTGAGTAAAAATTTTATTCAGTTCATTTGAAGAACATCATGATTTCTCTGCAAACACAAAAATATGCATCAATAACTAATCAGTGCTCTTCTTCTCAAGTAAAATCCTCATCAATCACACGCAAGGAGTGCATTATTACTCAGCAGCTAACTCAATCATTTACACTCAAATCTCTGAGTGTGTTTTTTGGAGTGTAAAATCATTCATCTAGATTGACTCTGCATTTTTTTTTCCTATTTCTGCAGCGTAATCGCTGAATAATGGTCTGCGAGCCAAAGGCGCGTTTGCTAATTTCACATCAATTAATGCTGTTCTGGGAGAACCCATAATTGATTGCTGCAACACTGATACAGTCCAACCATACTGCTTTCATTTCTCAGTGCAATTAGGAGCTTAGGGTTTTAGTTCTCATCATAAATCTTAATCAGGGATCTTTGCATTTGTAAGTGGAAAATTGAGCCCAGTATGTATTTTTAACCTGCTTTTTTCATCTTTGGAAGCAAAGACTGATAACAGAGCAAAGTTAAAAAAAAAAAATAAAAAAAAAGCTTTGAGTCATCCCTGAGACTGTGAAACTCCTAAAAAGTTCTCAGTATAAATAAAACAGCATCCAATAAAAGATTTTTTTAACAGGAAGGAAAAAACTTTGACAACCGCAGTGAAGTTTTTGGTCTGGCCTTGACGAGATGAGGAATTTATCAAATTAAACTTCTGAAAAAATAACATTTTCAATGTAATTAAATGATAAAAACAGAACTACAAACTCTTATTTTTGCAAAAAAATATTTTTTTAAGTTTAAAACATTAAAGACTGATATTTATGAGGATCACCTTTAAGAAAATCTTTAACTGAACAAGACTGTGTGCAGTAAAAGTGCTAAGGGTGCTGCAGCGCCCCCTGATGGATGGCAGAAGATTCAAATTAAAAACTAATCATTGTTTGATGGAATCCAAATCACCAACTGGTAAAAGTTTTAAACTGAGACCTTATGTTGAAAAAAGGATGGTGTTATGGTTGATTTGGTTAATTCTTGGAAATATTTGTAAATTCTCACAAAATCTTGTGTGATCCATTAACTCAGAGTGGCTACTTGAGCTTTTTCTGAAGAATTGACAGACAGATTCACCCAAACATGGTATTTATAAAAATATTTTCTCTTTTTTTTGGTCTGCCACTTTAGTTGATATAATGTACATCTTTCTGGGATCATACAATCTCTATAGCTAATGACTCAAACCGTGTTTCTCCTGAATGAAATTCAATTCAATTCAGGCTTTTCTTGTTTTAGACAATTCAAATACCAGACTATCAACCTTTTATCCTCTGAGTGGCACAGACCAGACCGGCACATACGTAACTTTTTAAACGATCACTTAGTTCTGTGTGAGCACCAGTTGAACTCTGTTACTGCCTGTTTAAAAAGCACTCATTTTTCAATGTCATCTGTGAGGACGCAGTCATTGAAAATTAACCTTGAGTGTGAAACTGCAGTTTTCACCGAGCGTCACGCAGCTTCAAAGCTGAACTGATAAAACCGTTCAGACCAAATGTCTAAACTCACTGCAGAGTGCTTTAAAATAAACCTGAAAATTACTCAGAAAAAAGCGGAGCTGAGAGCTGAAATCATCACATTCAACTAGAAACACGCCTCGGATCCATCCTGCTTAAAGAGTTTGATTCTTGTTTATTTTTTATGGGAGGGTCATTTCCTCAAGACAGAATACGGATTGAAAAAAATGAGAAAATTAGGTAATATATTCTGCTAATCTTTAATTTGTAACCTAATCCCTCGTTCTCGTAATGCGAGGAGTTTAGACTGATTTGTCTTGCGAAATAAGCCTCCAATCATGAATTGATACAAATCAATAACACAAAATGCATTCATTTTTAAAATAACTATTTGAAAATGTTTTTTTTTTTATATATCAGATCCAGCATGCTGAGAGTGTAATACAATACATGCACATGGTGGCAGATAGATTTGTTGAGGAAACCTTGTTCAGCTGACTGTTTCAAAGTCATGGGCAAAGCCCCTGAAGGACGGATTTAACACCTAGGAAGAAGAATGGGCATCTCTGGTGCATTCACTAACAGGGTGATGAATGAATTACAGCTCCTAAATTTAGCCAGGCAGTCTACCTTGAAATCAGGCTAGACTTCCATCTTAGGAACGCAGACAGCCTGCATATTACGTCAGAAGCCGTGACCTCTATTTCTGCATTAAGGGAAAAAGAAAGATGGATGTCTAAACAAACATTTCATGGCTGCAGGATGGTGAAGACGGTGTGTTGCTCACAGATTTGTCTGGCTGGCCAGAGATGACCAGCAGCAGCATTTTGTTTTAAAAAGAATATTAAATGTGTGTCAAATGTATGCAAATGTGGGGTTTTTAGAAGGAACTTTGTCAGTTTTAAACTAATTTCTGAATCTAAAGCTCTGACCTTTGACGACTTATCTCAAAAGAACTAAATATTAAAACAGACTTCAAATTTCTTTAGATTTATGCTTTGATTTTTGAAATTCACAGCTGCCCTGATTTGCTAATCATCACACCTTCTTGTTGTTTACTCCCTCAGTGTATTTAGTTGCTGGTTTTCAGTATTCCTTGCAGATTCTTGTTGCGGTTATGTTGCCATACATTGTATTCTTTCATGTTCTTATTTTGCATTTATTCTAGATTTTATTCCAGACCTTGTTTAATAGAGTTTACAGTTTGAGCAACAACTTTAGTTTTTGGTTGAATTAAGCACTAAAGGTCACATGATTCATGCTCATTTGTGCACAGGGGCGGTTCTGGGGGGGGGGGGCGGGGCCCCCCTGACAACAAGCTTGGCCCCCCTGTGGCCCCTGCTAAGTGCTGAGTTTTTTAGATTGTGCCCCTCTAAAAAAGCAGCTGGACCCAGCCTGGCCCCTCCTCTGGGAGGGCCAGGCCTTGGTCTAGAACCGCCACTGTTTGTGCAGCATCCAGAGCTGCTTTTATTTTTAGAGTTTAATATGTTATGGCTATGCATGTTTTATTGACGCTATATCTAATAAAAATGATAAATTTCTTCTCTTTACAGCCACCAACACTTCCATCTCCTCACCTTTTGTGTTGTTGGACCGCCATGTTTCCACAGTAACCATTCATCCATACATGAATTGGATTAAAGAGCGTTATGCACCTCTAGGGAACATGCAACAAAGATGTATTTAAAATGTATTAATTTGCCATAAGCCCCTTTCATAGCACATATTTAGACTTGAAAGATTAAGGCACAGGTTTATGTTTATAATGAGGACTGCATGCTGGTTGTTCTGGTCAAATTCTAACAAATAGAACCTTTTATAAATGGAATACAACCCTCGTTAATACACCTGTTTATTATATACTTTAAATAGTCAAAATGTCTGCAATGAAACTAATAAAAAAAAGTTTGTGGCAAATGTGGAAATCAATGTATGGATGGAATTTAATGACAATGGAATGGTTTGGGATAAAAATTCCTAAATTATAATACTGCAGGTCATTTTGCTAAGTATTTATGTGATAAATCTTGAAATTATCAGTGCAACTGAGGTGCTTATGCACATTTTAGTCATTTTTATATAATGCAAATGCAGTTCTATGCAAAACAATGCAGTTAAATTAGGCTCAACTTCCAGGGAAGACGCATGATTTATCTTTATTTGTGGCTTTAGTTCTAATTTTTCTTCTTTTTTTTTTTAGTTTTGGTTTGGTTTTATTTAAAGTTCTATGTGGATTTCTAAACACCACTCGTGTTCTTCAGCAGCGCTTTGAGTTTTCTTCTTTTTATGGATAAAACAGACTTTTAGCGTTTATCAGCCTGCCTCTGAGTGGATCCTACATTTCCGTTCCCCTTCATCACACCGATGACATGACTGGTGCTCAGCAGCGACTAAGGCAGAACAGGAGGTGGAACGATGAGGCAAACTGGAAAAGAAACACCAAAACATGCTCGTGTATTAGATTTATTTGCCGTTTCCTTTCAGAGTTGCTGGTAATTTGCTCCAGCGCCTGTTGCTGAGGATTTTTCTGTTTGTTTTTCTTCTATTTGTTCTTAAATAAGGGAAATTAGCTTCTTTTACACCTGCTGTTGCTTTAGAACAGAAGAAATGTATCTTGATCTGAGAGAGCTCCTGTTCCTGTGTGCTTCGCTTTCATCCTACTTTACATTTTAAAGGATTGTGTAGGTTGTGAGTAATCCAGTTTCATCTCAGAGTCACGTTTCAGGGTTGTTCTAAACCTTTAAACATGTGTGTTCTTAGCAAACCTTGAATAAAAACAGACCGTCTCGTCTCGTCTTCTTCCGCTTATCCGGGTCCGGGTCGCGGGGGCAGCATCCCAATTAGGGAGCTCCAGACAGTCTTCTCCCCAGCCACTTCTACCAGCTCCTCCGGCAGGATCCCAAGGCGCTCCAGGGCCAAACCAGAGATATATTTTCTCCAGCGTGTCCTGGGTCGACCCGGGGGCCTCCTGCCGGCAGGACTTGCCTGAAACACCTCCCTGGGGAGGCGTCCAGGGGGCATCCTAACAAGATGCCCGAACCACCTCAACTGGCTCCTTTCGACATGGAGGAGCAGCGGTTCTACTCCGAGTCTCTCCCGAATGTCCGAGCTCCTCACCCTATCCCTAAGGCTGAGCCCGGCCACCCTGCGGAGAAAACTCATTTCGGCCGCTTGTATCCGCGATCTCGTTCTTTCGGTCATTACCCAAAGCTCATGACCATAGGTGAGGATTGGGAGGTAGATCGATCGGTAAATCGAGAGCCTTGCTTTCCGGCTCAGCTCCTTCTTCACCACAACAGACCGGTTCAGCGTCCGCATCACTGCTGACGCTGCCCCAATCCGCCTGTCGATCTCCCGCTCCCTCCTTCCCTCACTCGTGAACAAGACCCCGAGATACTTGAACTCCTCCACTTGAGGCAGGATCTCTCTCCCGACCTGGAGTTGGCAAGCCACCCTTTTCCGACCGAGAACCATGGCCTCAGACTTGGAGGTGCTGATCCTCATCCCAGCCGCTTCACACTCGGCTGCGAAACCTCCCTCAGATCTTACCAGTCGTTTCCCTAAACTGTCCAAAGTGATTATTAATCAACATGAACAGACATCCAGAGACACTCTGCTCCAGGACACTATTGCCTGGGACCCCTTATCACGGCCAACATCCAGCCCCACTCCAGACCCGACTTCATCTTGGTCAGAGGTTGTGGTACGTGGCCGAAAGAGGTCCCCTCCTGTTGTTTCCAGCACCCCACCTGACTTCAACCTGTCTAACCGCTTCTCTGCACTGGCTGAGGAAGAATCAGCTGCAATCTCTGAGCCCCTTCCTCCCATTCAATCACCACAGCCTGTGGAGGGAGGTGAGGAGGAAAGAGGAGAAGCAGGTGGAGCAGCAGCCGTGTGTCTGGAGCCTGTAGTTCGTAAGAAGCAGCCTCCACAGTCTCTCCACCCCTGGACCTCAACTTCTACTGCCCGACGCAAAACACTGAAGGAAGCTGTGCGTCGACACTCCGCTGGACCTCCTGCCCTGGCTCAGGAGCAGGGCCCCTCCAGCTCCAGCTCTCCAGTTCCTCAGCCCCGCAGGATCACAAACCCAGAACCCTCTTCACCTCGTCCACTGTTCTCCCCAACCACTCTGCTGGTCGGTGACTCAATCATCAGGAACGTCCGCTTCTTCAACGTCATCACAAAGTGTTTTCCATCGGCCACCGTTCAAGATATTCTGGAGAAACTTCCAAGTCTGCTGTGCTCCGTCCCGACTTCAGTCAGAAGAGTGATCATTCATGTTGGATCCAACGATGTCTCCCGTCGGCAGTCTGTTGTCACATTACAGCATTTTTACCAGCTGCTGGAGATCCAGAAGAGCAGTGGAATGTCTGTCTTCATCTCCGGCCCGATTCCATCAGTTTCTCGTGGAGATGAAAGTTTCAGCCGTCTCCTCTCTCTCCACACCTGGCTTCAGTCTGCCTGCAGGTCCCTCAATATTGGCTATATCGACAACTTTAATCTGTTTTGGAAGCGTTTTTCCTTTTTTAGGCGAGATGGTGTTCACCCAAACCGACTTGGCTCACGCATGCTGACCGCTAACATCAGGTACGCTGTGCAGGCCTATAGATGTATATCTATGGTGGACTCCTCTACACAGACATGACTGTTTACATCCGAGTCATCTACACCTTCTGCAGCCTTCGGTCTCACCACCACTCCAAACGCCGTTGCCCCCTACAGTCCACCACATATTCAACCATCATCTATGTCTCTTCCCAGAGTCTCTGTCCCCACAGTTTCCTCCTCGGCTCTCAAACCAGAACATTTTCCTATTCCAGTTCATTTATCAACCCGCTGCCCTAATCACTCTGATCAGAGAGCCCAGAAACTCAACAGGTGCTTACGACCCGTCCATCTCCAAGTAACAAAGAAGAAAAATGACCTGCATCCTTCAGTTCAGTGTGCCCTGTTAAATGCCAGATCCATTTCTAACAAATCTTTTATCTTAAATGACCTGTTCACCCAGCAGGGCCTAGACTTCTTTTTTCTAGTTGAAACATGGGAACAAGATGGTAACTTTGTCCATTCTAATGAAATCTGTCCTCCAGGTTGCTCTGTGTTTACCACACCACGCCCCTCACGCCGTGGTGGAGGTCTCGCTGTGGTCTTTAAGGACAAACATGCCTGTAGTCTAATCAACAGTGGCTGTTTCACTACTTTTGAATGTCAGATCATCAAAGTAGGGTTACAAGATGTATTTTACTGTGTTTTAATTTACCGACCTCCTGGACCAGCTGGCCCTTTTCTCTCTGAATTTTCAGATTTCTTATCATCCATGATTGAGCTGGAAAAGGTTTTAATTCTGGGTGACTTTAACTTCCACATTGATAACCCTGAGTGTAACACAGCAGCTGATTTCTTATCCATCACTGATTCTTTTAACTTTGTACAGCATGTATCAGGACCAACCCATAATATGGGTCACACTTTGGATCTAGTCTTCTCTCTGGGTCTAAACATCAGCCAGCTACATGTTGAAGAGGTTCATGTGAGTGACCACAGCTGTGTTTTCTTTAAGATTCAGTCTAACGTTGATCCTGTCCCTCACAAACTGAGTTCAGAAAGACGCATCATTAATCAGTCAGCAGTTGATG
>SSNR01000122.1:1739130-1765691 GCA_006937965.1 Callopanchax toddi | reverse complement strand
GAACATATTTATAATCTCAGAAGGACATGCCGTAAAGCTGAGAGGCTTTGGAAATCAACAAGAATGGAAATTCACCGACTGTACCTTAAGGAATTGATAACATCTTTAAATGAAATGGTTAAAAACTCCAGAGCTGTTTACTTCTCTCAACTAATTTCCTCAAATAAAAACTCCAAAGTTCTGTTTGACACGATCAATCAGATAGTTTCACCTAAAACGCCCCAAATCCCTGTGTTCTCAAGGTCTGATTGTAACAACTTCCTTTCATTCTTTGAGAACAAAATTAGAAACATCAGGTCAGGTTTCTCACCCCCATCTGCTCCCTGTTCTCCCATCCACCCTCCTCCTTCCCATACCTGGTCCTTCTTCACACCTGTTCATTTTCAGGACATCTGTCTCATTCTTAAAAACATGAAAAAATCTTCAAGCCCAGTTGATATTCTCCCAACCTCTTTGCTTCTTAAAGCTTTTGACCTAGTTGGCCCATGCATTGTTGATTTTATCAATCTATCCCTCCAAACCGGCTCCGTCCCCTCCATCTTTAAACACGCTGTTATTGAACCCATCCTTAAAAAACCCAGTCTGGACTCCTCTCAGCCAAATAACTACAGGCCCATTTCCAAACTGAGCTATATCTCTAAACTCTTAGAAAGAGTTGTGGCTGATCAGCTGGTCTCTTTTCTGGAACAACACAACATTTTTGATAAATTCCAATCTGGTTTCCGTAAAAAACATTCAACAGAAACAGCTTTACTCAAAGTATCCAGTGACATCATGATGGCAGCAGACTCCGGGGAGTTTACAGTCTTAGTTCTGTTGGACCTTTCTGTTGATCACAGCACCTTAGTGAACAGACTCCGTGACCTGGTGGGGATCTCTGGAACAGTTTTAGACTGGTTCAGATCGTACCTCTCAAACAGAAGTTTCAGTGTCCATATAAACAACATCATGTCAGATACTACAGATCTGTTCTGTGGGGTACCCCAAGGCTCTGTTCTGGGTCCACTCCTGTTTTTACTATATCTCCATCCTCTTGGACAGATCATTAATAGATGTCACAATGTCTCCTACCACCTTTATGCAGATGACATTCAGCTGTACTGCTCCTTCAAGGACTCAGAGTTCTACAAACTGTCTGAACTACTGGAGTGTCTGTCAGCGATTACTAACTGGTTAGAAAATCACTTCCTTCAGTTAAACCCTGAAAAGACTGAATGTCTGATTGTTGCCCCTGATAGGATGGTCCCTCTGATCAGTCAACATATTGGACATTTAAGTTCTGCTGTAAAGTCAAACCTGAGGAATCTGGGTGTTATTTTCGACCAATCAATGTCTCTTGAAGGTCACTCAAAACAGCTGGTCAGAAACTGTTTTTATCATCTGAGAAATATTTCCAAACTAAGAAAGTTGGTGTCAAAACCTGAACTGGAAATGGTTCTTCATGCTTTGATCTCCTCCCGTCTAGATTACTGTAACACACTTTTCACATGTTTGAACCAAAAAGCCCTTGACCGCCTTCAGCTGGTCCAGAACTCTGCAGCGAGGCTCCTCACTGGAGCAAACAGGAAAGATCACATCACTCCTATTCTGAAGTCTCTGCACTGGTTACCTGTTAAATGTAGAGTTCATTTTAAAATCCTGACTAACTTTCAGGGCCCTACATGGTCAAGCTCCTCTTTATGTTACTGAACTGATAAAGCCGTACGCTCCAACCCAAGTCCTCAGGTCCACAGACCAGAATCTCCTAACAGTTCCAAGGACCAGATTTAAAAGTCGAGGTGATCGCTCCTTCCAGTCTGTTGCACCGCGACTTTGGAATGACCTTCCTTTAGTTTTACGCTGTATAGACAGTCTGGACTCCTTTAAAAAGCAGCTGAAGACCCAATTATTTAAAACTGCTTTTAAATAACTATTTTGTGTTCTCTTGTTGTTGTTTAATGATTTTGATTTGTAATGATATTTTGTTTGTTTTATTGATTTTATTTGTTTTATCATGTTTGATTCTGTTTTCTGTGAAGCACTTTGTGATTTTTTCTGTGAAAGGTGCTATAGAAATAAACTTTACTTACTTACTCCCCAGCAAGAGCTGTAGGTCAGAGCCTGATGAAGCTAGGAGGACCACATCATCTGCAAAAAGCAGAGACGAGATTCTCCTGTCACCAAACTCAACACCCTCCACACCACGGCTGCTCCTAGAAATCCTGTCCATAAAGGTTATGAACAGGACCGGTGACAAAGGGCAGTCCTGGCGGAGTCCAACCCTCACTGGGAACAGGTCCGACTTACTGCCGGCTATGCGGACCAGACTCACACTCCTCTGGTACAGGGACTGAATGGCCCTTAACAAAAGACCATCNTTTCCAGGGAGGCTGAGGAGTGTGATCCCCCTATAGTTGGAACACACCCTCTGGTCCCCCTTCTTAAAAATGGGAACCACCACCCCGGTTTGCCACTCAACAGGGACTGCCCCCGATGACCACGCAATGTTGCAGAGACGTGTCAACCACGACAGTCCTACAACATCCATAGCTTTCAGATACCCAGGTCGGATCTCATCCACCCCCGGGGCTCCGCCACTGCGTAGTTTTTTGACTACCTCAGCGACTTCAAAGACAGAGATTGGACAGTCCATCCCCAGTTCTCCCAGCTCTGGTTCCTCATAGGAATGCGTGTCGGTGGGATTGAGGAGCTCCTCAAAGTATTCCTTCCACCGCCCGACTATAGCCCCAGTTGATGTCAGCAGCTCCCCGTCCCCACTGTAAACAGTGTGAGCGAGTTGCCGCCTTCCTCCCCTGAGGCGTCGGATGGTTTGCCAGAACCTCTTTGGAGCCGACCGATAGTCTTTCTCCATGGTCTCGCCGAACTCCTCCCACGCTCGAGATTTTGCCTCGGAAACTGCCACTGCTGCACCCCGCTTGGCCCTCCGATACCTATCAGCTGCCTCTGGAGACCCACAGACCAGCCACGCCTTGTAGGCCTCCTTCTTCAGCCTGACGGCTCCCCTAACCTCTGGTGTCCACCAGCGGGTACGGGGGTTACCGCCACGATTGGCACCGGCTACCTTGCGACCACAGCTAGCAACAGCCGCCTCAACAATCGCAGAGCGGAACAAGGCCCATTCGGACTCAATGTCCCCCACTGCTCTCGGGACGCGGTCGAAGCTCTGCCGGAGGTGGGAGTTGAAGACCATCTTGACGGGCTCTTCTGCCAGGCGTTCCCAGCAGACCCTCACTATACGTTTGGGTCTACCAGGTCTGCGTAGCATCTTCCCCTGCCATCTGATCCAGCTCACCACCAGGTGGTGATCAGTTGACAGCTCCGCTCCTCTCTTCACTCGAGTGTCCAAAACATACGGTCTCAGGTCAGATGATACAACTATAAAGTCAATCATCGACCTGTAACCTAGGCTGCCCTGGTACCAGGTGTACCGGTGGGCATCCTTATGTTCGAACATGGTGTTCGTTATGGCCAAACTGCGACTTGCACAGAAGTCCAAAAACAGAACACCACTCGGGTTCAGATTGGGCAGGCCGTTCCTCCCAATCACGCCCCTCCAGGTCACGCTGTCATTGCCCACGTGAGCGTTGAAGTCTCCCAGCAGGACTATGGAGTCCCCAGTAGGAGCGCTATCCAGCACTCGTCCCAGGGACTCCAAAAAGGGTGGGTACTCTGAGCTGCTATCTGGTGCATAAGCACAAACAACAGTCAGGACCCGTTCCCCAACCCGAAGGCGCAGGGAAGCTGCCCTTTCGTCCCCCGGAGAAAACCCCAACATACAGGCAGAGAGTCTTGGGGCTAACAGAAAGCCCACCCCAGCCCTCCGCCTCACACCCGGAGCAACTCCAGCATACAAGAGAGTCCAACCCCTCTCAAGGACTCGGGTTCCAGAGCCAACACTATGTGTCGAGGTGAGCCCGACTATATCTAGCCGGTATCGCTCAGCCTCTTCCACAAGCTCCAGCTCCTTCCCTGCCAGAAAGGTGACGTTCCATGTCCCAATAGCCAGTTTTTGTGTCCGGGGATCGGACCGCCAAAGCTCCCGCCTTGGTCTGCCATCCGATCCACAATGCACCGGACCCTTCATGTTCCTCCTGCAGGTGGTGGGCCCACAGGTGGATGAGCCCATGTATACAGTTCGGGCTGGGCCCGGCCGGGCCCCATGGGCGAAAGCCCGGCCACCAGGCGCTCGCTCACGGGCCCCAACCCCAGGCCTGGCTCCAGGGTGGGACCCCGGTAACCCTCCGGGCCGGGTACACTGGCTCGATGATTGTATTTCCATAAAGAGTCTTTTGAACCGCTCTTTGTCTCACCCCTCACCTAGGACCAATTTGCCATGGGTGACCCTACCAGGGGCACAAGTGCCCCAGACAACATAGCTCCTAGGATCATTAGGGCACTCAAACTCCTCCACCACGATAAGGTGACGGTTCACGGAGGAGATAAAAACAGACATACATTATAACTTCCAAACATTTTCCTTCAGCAGCATCATTAAAACACACAATGTGACTTCAGCAGGAGAGGAAAATAAGAAGTGCTGAGCGAGGAAAGGTGGTTTATTTTCCACAGGGAAACATTTTCTTTGAAGTCTTTAATGACAAAGAGACGAGAGGAAGGAACAACTCCATTATCAGCAGAGGAATTAACAGTATTATAGGATTTATAAAATGGTTGAAACTGTCTCAGTAATACTCCATGTAGCTTCTTAAGTCATCAAATCAATGAACGTTTTATAGAGTTTTTAACCATTTTGCTCCAAGGCTGAAGAACTTTGAGAAAATATTTAAGATTGATGACAGATTATTATAAAATCTGAAATCATTTTTTTGCACTCCGTAATCATCGTCTCAGAAGTCAGGGTGGAGGTTACAGCTCGTCAGAATTTAAGTTGAGGCTTTTTTAATTAATCTGTCTTTCTTCAGACATGGAGACATTTTCCATGCTGACAAGCTTTTAGTAGAACTCACACTCAGGCTGTCATGGCCGTCAATCAGTTGAATCTGTCAGCTGTTATCATCTTCTGTCACATCACACTAATCCTTTAAAACGTGTGTAAATGTTCGTGGGTGTGGGGAATGTGATTTAGCCTGTTTACAGCCATGAAAACAACATAAAAGATTATAAACAAACTGAGATTAAAGCAGTTTTCAGTCAGGATTGGGATTTTTTGTTTTTTTGTTTTTGTTTTTCAGACCTCCTGATGAAAAGTTGATGATGCAGTTCTTACAGCCTGATGTGGATATTCATGTGATATATTTTGGCAGACAAATAAATATTTATTCATTTTTGTCTGAAAGAAAGTACACTGATGCAAAGGATTGCAGCTGAGGCTTCTTCTCACTTTGAGCAGAACTTAGATCTGCAAAAGTTGCATTTAAAAATAACAGAATCCTTCTTAAAGAATGAAAGGTATCTGGCCACAATGATTGAAACAAATATCAGCAATGCTTTACTGTAGTCGTGGCATGATTCAGAAAAGCCAACACTTCAGATTCTGGAGCCCATGAGGATGAGGGATTTGAAGACAGGAATGGTCACATATGGATATTTCACTAGCAAGGCCGGATGTAGGCATGGGCAAGGGGGGGCATTGCCCCCCCAAATTCCATGACTGCCCCCCCAAACGCGATTGCATGCAGAAATAACAAATTTCAAAAATATTTCGGTGAAAAATGGTCAGAGTGAGCGCTCTCTTCCGTTTGTCCTCATTCAAAGTAGCTACTGATTAATGACAAAGAAAGAAACACAAAAAAACCCATTAAAAAAAGAACACAAAAAAACCCATAAAAAAAGAACACAAAAAAACCCATAAAAAAAGAACACAAAAAAACCCATAAAAAAAGAACACAAAAAAACCCATAAAAAAAGAACACAAAAAAACCCATAAAAAAAAAAACAAAAAAAAAAACCAAAAAAAAAAAAAAAAAAAAAAAAAAAAAAAAAAAAAAAAAAAAAAAAAAAAAAAAAAAAAAAAAAACAAAAAAAAACCCAAAAAAAAAAAACAAAAAAAAACCCATAAAAAAAAGAACAAAAAATAAACCCATAAAAAAAAGAACAAAAAATAAACCCATAAAAAAAAGAACAAAAAATAAACCCATAAAAAAAAGAACAAAAAATAAACCCATAAAAAAAAGAACAAAAAATAAACCCATAAAAAAAAAGAACAAAAAATAAACCCATAAAAAAAGAACAAAAAATAAACCCATAAAAAAAGAACAAAAAATAAACCCATAAAAAAAGAACAAAAAATAAACCCATAAAAAAAGAACAAAAAATAAACCCATAAAAAAAGAACAAAAAATAAACCCATAAAAAACAAAAAACCCCAAAAACAAAACAAAAAATAAACAGATCAATGCAGCCTCAACAGGGCATAAGCCATTGTCCTACTTGTGCCGGTACCAAGCCCGGGTAAATGCAGAGGGTAGAGATCAAATATGAAAATAAATATATGGATAGAGGAATTGATATGATGATGGCATAGTTTTGATGCATTTAAGGGATTGGGGGGATGTGATGACCAAAAAATTCTTAGCATATCCAGACTCCCCCCCTCTGATATTCTACCTGCGGCTGCCCCCTTAGTGGGGCAGGCTAGATTCCCTGTTCCCTAGAGAAACAAGAAAATGACGAGTCATCTTTGGATACTATATTCTATATTATGTCCTAAAATCACAAAGACAAAAATGCAAAACTTGTAGATTACTTTTTGAATATTTGTTATGGTTTTTAAAAAATCAAATATAAAAAAGTATTTTAACTTTAGTATCAGTCCAAAGTGAAGAAGAGAACAAAGAAGCACATTTTACTTTCTGTATTTTACTTTTTGTTATGAAACAAGCAAAAATGGAAAACCATTTCTATTTTTCCATAGCTGGTTGGTGAGTCAAACAGATGAAAGCCTGTCAGCGTATGAATCAGTTATGTGTCGGTATGAGAGGACAGGACAGCCTCCTCATGCTCGGCTGGGTTTTTATTCTTTTATTCAGCTGGGCAGAAGGTTACGCCCAGGGCCGGTAATCACATTGGAAAGGTCGGGTCTGCTCAGAGAGCAATTGTCTTTTGGGATTTTTTTATTAATTATTTTTATTCTTGAAAAAGAGAAATTTAAAGCAAACTGATGATTTTAACCCTGGTTGTCGGATTACAAGCCAAACACACGTGTTACATTCAAATAGGGTTGCTTTCCATCTCCATCACTGCTTCCACACATGTCTGACTCACCTGCTCTCCCATAATGCATTGGTTCAAGATCTGAACACTCCCACAAAAACAATAAAGCTGTGCTGGTTCTGAAGCAGCAGCGATTACAGAACTTGTGTCATCAAAGCTCCAGTGTTTAGTGTTTTATTTTTTTGGATTTGGCAGCTATTTAAACGGGGGGTTGTTTTACTGTGACACACACACACACGACTGGGTTACTGTGATTTCAGCTGATGCTTCTATTTAGTCCCGTTTTACCATTGAAGCTTCCAACCATTTCATTTGTTGCCAACAACATGTCAAGACGCCGACGTGAAAATCCTGTTTTGACAGAGGAACTCCTCCTGTTGGAGCTCAAAGAGGAGAAAAAGCTTCGTACCTCTGAATAAGTGACGAGATTATCTCCTTTAAGGACTTGTTTGAAAAGCTGACAAACAAAAGTCAGTGTAAAATAAAATAAAAGACAATGTTAAGCTGTAAATCAAACAGTGAATCATCATAAAAAGGATGTTTACTGGCTGTGAAATCATCTTTTTTAAGACACAACAAAGGCTTTGAAGAGGTTTTCTTCAGCTCTTTTGTCCTAATGCACCAGAATGACGTGTAATTTACACAAACAGCACAATAGATGGTCGGAATCAGAAGACGTGGGATTTAAACTCCATGATTTGTTCTTTTGAGACACACCTAAAATACAGAACACGCCCAGGTAACCAGGTGATCTGGTTTAACCAATCCAAACAATGAAACTGATCTACACCTGATAATCAACCTAATAAGTCAAAAGAGGGTTTATGACTCTGGATTTTCATGTGAAAATTCTATAAATGTTTTTACTTTGATTTCAGATGAAAAATCAAAGATGAAGCAGGAAAACATTTACTTTTTTCAATTTTTCAGGACAAATCTGAACTTTAGACAATGTGAGTTACTGGGAATTAACAGGTGACAAACATTTAAAAACAATAAATGGACAAAATACATCGATAGGCAGAAAATGTTTTTAAATAAATCAAAACCTGTAGAAAAAAAAAACTAAATTCAGACATTTTTGTTTGTTTTATCAGTAGATTTATTCTTGATTATCGTATGAATAAAAGTGTTGATATTTTGAATGAACAGAGCAAAGAAAAAAGTAAAAATCATCCAGAAAAGGAGACACGTGGCAATGGTTGGTAAATTAAAACAATTAACAACTCAATTAAAATTCAAATATCATTTATAAAGCAAATATTTAATAACTGGGGTAAAAAAAAAAAAACATTTTAAACCAACAAAGGGAGACGAGTAAAATAAATGTACTGAATTTTTCCTCTTTTGTTTGAGACTCATTTTTTTCCAGTTCCTATAAGACCTTTTTGTATAATTCACAGGATTCTTTTAAATTATTACAAAATTTTGTCAAATAAAAAATGTCTAGGATTTTAAAACGTATTCAATATATCAGACTGTATTTATGAGTAAAAACCAGTTTTTAGTGGAGTGTATGGATTCAGTGTCTACAACTCTGAAGTGCTCATCATTACGTTTATTTATCTTTATTTCAAGGGCGCCTTATTTTGAAATACGAGGACAAAAGTAGCATTTGAACATGCATAAAAGAACCTGGGGTGTCAAACTCAGTTCGTCTTAGATTTGATCCTGATTCTAAACACCTGATGCAAATTAACAGAATTCACTGAATTCTGCAAAAATCATGAGAACATGAGGAGGTCAGCCACTTCAATCAGGTGTGTTCTCTAAAAGCTGCACTACATTTTCACATATGCAACATATTCCCAATGCATTTACCGGGAAACACTTTGAGCTCATTTCATTTTACAAGCAGTTGTGACCATATTAAAGCTTGGCAGCAAACACTTTGGAGTGATTATTTATTATAGGAACAACAATGTGTTGAGGGAAGCTGCAGGACAGGAGCGAGAGCTGGATGCTGAAACAGGAAGCTAAAGTTCATCCTCTACTTTAATTGTATTTATGACATAGGCCCTGTCCCAATACTCGCACTTCCACCCTACAGTCTATGAAATGCACTTGGAATTATGGGTAATACACTTTCCCGAAGTGCGCACCGATGCGGTGGGGGGAGGTGACAAGGTCTGTAGTCTCCACCCAAGAGAATCGGGACACCCTAAGCACTTGCGCACCTCCGCGGGAACGCGCAACTGAGGGGCGCAAAGGTGGAAGTGCGAGTATTGGGGCCGGGCCATAAGGTCAATGCAGGTTCCAGCCAGAGAGATCATCAGATAATATGGAAAAAGCTGAAAACCTTGAATATTTGCACTCAAAGGACAAAGATACGCAGGGCCGTTTCTAGCTTTTTGGGGGCCCCATGAAAGATCAAGTTAAGGGCACCCTTTTTGTACTGCTGTGACACTTGAGAGTTTAAACCTTCTGATGATCTGTAACCGGCTCCCTTTTTTTTTTACACTTAAAGTACGTTTAATATTAAAGAAACTAGCCAGGTCTGTATCTGCTCTAAGGGAATCAGACAAACTGAAGGCCAGTCCACTGGATCAAAAACTAGATGTCGGTAAAACATGCTGCTGCTGCTGACTGAGCTCCTGTAGGTTGGTCAGGAGTTGACTCAGAGGCTGAGACCTACAAAACTGATATTTTTGGAAAATACCAGGCAAAAAACATTTTTAAAAAATATTCTAATTTGCTTCTAAAGTCTTGTGTTTTGACATTCAGTCTTTTCTTTTTGGCATTTCACCTCCAGGCGTCACCCCAGCAAGTCATCAAATACAAATAAAATGTATGAATAAGAATATTAAATATATGGGAGGAAACCAGTAGCTTGGAGGCCCCCTAGTGGTCATGGGGCTCTATGCCTCTGCATAGTTCTCATAGCGCCAGAAACAGCACTGAAGATAAGCTAGAGTTGCTGTTGAAACTCCTAAATTAAAAGAGAAAGTGAAGTAAGATTTGTCTTATTCCATTACATGAACAAATAGACATAACGGACACGTTTTCTTCTTCATGATCAATGAATGAATCAGTCAAGCATCTATTCTTAGTTCACTTTTCACAATATCATCATATTTACACAAAGTTCGGATATTAAATAGCCATAATGTGCATCAGCTTTTCAATCATTTTCTTCAGTTTACTCAGGATCAGCACATGGGTAATATTTTAAACTGTTCTAACTTTAGTCAGACTCATTTGAGATGTCTTATGAATAAAAGCCAAACAAACAACTCTTTGGACATTCCTCCAGACAGAAACTCTTAAACACCTCAGTGTTTCACTTTAAACCACAGGAACGTGGCATTTAGCCCATCAGGGCTGTGCACACATCAAAGGCTCTTGACATCCTTTTAAAATCTCTATTGTCAACTTCTCAAACCTGCAATCATTATTTCCAGCAGCTTTTCTGCAGAAGACATGACAGGATAAATGCATAGAAAGGACAATCGTCCTCCTAAAAGATGGAGTCTTTGTCACTTCCTGATGTTTATTCATCCATCTGGGAGAACATTTCAGAATGGAAGAAAAAATGATCAGACATGCTGAGAGCATTGTTGTGCTGCCTCCATTTATGGTGTTGGTGATTTTCATTGAAGTAGTTTAAAAATATATTAGTTGCAAAAAGTTTTTCCTGCTTTTGCCTGATTCCAGAATTATGTGGAATTCCTCAGAGAGATTTTGTTTTCCAAACTGCTTCAGCAGATTTTGGAGAAGTTTCTCTACTTCACAGAAACAACACTCATTTTGTCTGGGAGAAGATATTTGAGGGAACCAGCATCAAAAGCATCAGAGAATTAAATGTTTAAAAAGGTTTATTTTGCATTTATAAATTAAATGCTCCATTTGCATTAATTAGCATAAATCTAAACCAACTAAAGACAAAACGCATTAGTTTTAATGTAGATTAAAATGAGTTCGTCATGTTTGTGGGACAATTTCTGCAGAGCAGCTGCAACATTTCATCATTCAGAATCATTAAAAAAATAAACGTGATATCCGTGTACAGAAGCTGGTATTATGCTTCAGAACGGCTGTAGCAGCTACTAAAAATACATTAGATAAAAGATTAGGCTCAATAAGCTACATTTAACCCAATTTCACTATTTTCTGTATAAAAATAATATATAGAGAAATAAAAATTACCCAGTTGATCCATACATTTTTAAAACCAGTTTGTTAAATTAAGGAAAACTCAGCAGTAAATTGCTCATAATGACAAAATAAAAGGGATGTTTTTGTGCAGCTATTAACAGACAGGTATTCTAAATTTCTGATGAAATAAAAGATTAAAATATCTAGAGGGATGCATAATCTTACAAATGTAGCCGTATGTAACCTCACCTGGTTCAGGTTGATCAAGCAAGCAGATGCACAAAAACTGGAAACAGATTTTTTTGTCACGTGACTTCATAGAAATAATTATTTTGTTATTTTTATGAAACTAATCTTTGACTTGCATTAGTTTTTGCAGATGGCTGTCAGTGAATTTAGAGTAAAACACTGAACTGTTCACTGCTGCAAATAGTTTTTAATAATTCAGTGGATCTGTTTTTAAATTGCCTTCCTGCGGTGCAACTGAGCATTTGGCTTTACAGAATTAGACTCATGTGTTTTGTTTTCTGTTTAATTTGGGAGCAAAAATGATGTTTTGCATGTTTTAAATATCATAATGGTGCTTTTTTGGGGGGGGGGGGCATTAATGAATTAACAAATATTATAAAACATTTTTGCTTTTTTATTTAAAATCTGTTGCCTGTTGGTTTATTTTGTTTCCCAAAAGAAAAAAGACAAAAGTAAAGACATGAGGGCTTTTAATAATTGGGACAACTGAATAACAGATTCAGGTTCCACTTCACTAAACAACCTTTTCTCTCTGCAGAGAGGAAATTACCTTCACCTGAATGGCTCACATTTCTCAAATCGAGTCTTTTAATGTATTTCTGTTCTTTATATAGTCATACAATTATTCCTTCCACTCAATTAAGACAACAAGAGGCTCAAATTTCTAAATTCTTATGAATATTAATAATAAAAACACAAGTTTGTAGCACAATGTTTCGTTAAAGATTGCATGATAAAAACCTGCTTTATTATGAATATCAGTAAAACCAAGATTCATGCAGCTCCTTTATTCAGACTTTACCAGAGCTTTGACTGAGGGATTCACTTTATTATCAGGGGAAAAGAAAAATATGGTCTAATTTACTCAGATTAGACTGTGGAAATGCTTTGCTGTCACAGTGAAGTCCAGGGTGTTTCTTTTATGTTTGAGATGTAAACATGCCGACGGAATTAAGACCAATTCTGATCTGCTTAATTAAAATCCTCAGCTACATTAATAATCCCATTTTCTTTACTGTCATGCAGCTGCTTTTGAACGTAAGACAAACGGATTTGCTTTTTGGAATTTTTTCATGCAGGAAGCTTTAACGATGATAATCTTAATATCATCAGGCCATTTCTTATTGATCTGATTAATTCCTTCTAATCTGGTTGTGTGAAGGATGAGCAGCAGCTCAAGACTCAGGTCGGAAGTTTGTTGGTGAAAAATCATTTTAAAAGCTCCACATTTAAAACATCTGTTTCTCTTGCCAGACTCAAAGTACTTATTCCTGAAATTCAGAGTGCAGCGTGTTTTGCAGGATAACAGAAAATCTCTGGTTCATGCAAAACCTCTGGAAAAATATAGTCTGCTAAAAATATCCTCAGATGTTGATGAAGGTAATGCTTGATTAGATCTTAAGCATGATTAAAAGGTGTTTTTCTTTTTAAAGCATTGATTATCATTTACAGTCTGGTTATGAACAGCTGTATGGAACTGTCAAATTAACTTGACGTAAAGGGAAAGAAAAAAAAGTCACATCAAGTGAAAATTAAATAAAAACAAACAGAAAACGCTAAATGCATTTTCCTCTTTTTCACCTCCCCTGCTGTTTGTTCTGTAGGTACTTTTATAACATGAGCCCAAGTCTGCAAACAGCAAAAACCCCACAGAGCAGTCAGCGCATTCCTGAGGGAATTAAAGCCTGATGAGGTGAAGAGAGAATGGAAAACCGAGGCTGCAATATTAAAACTGAAATAAAACAAGTCAATTTCATGGAGTTTGCTCTGTAATATGATAGACATCTTCTATTTTGGTTCCGTTTTTTTAGAATCTACTCTAATTTTAGGTCATTGCAGTTATGCATGACATGAAACAATCAGGTTTTAGGAATCTATTCCTACAGATCATACTGGAATCATTTACAAAACTTTTTTTTTTAAATCAGTTGTCTAAGGAGGTTTTGCTGATGTGATCTTGCGATTGTCATGCGGAGTTGTCTGAAATCCATTTTATTTATTCATTTTTAATCATGCAGTTTCTTTTGAACAGTTAATCTTTCATTTAGCAGCTTGTTTCAGGGAAAGAGAACATCTACGTGGGAAACCAGGGTTCAATCCCCGGCCAAAGCCATGTGTCAGAGTGTCCTTGGTTAGGATACTGAACCCCTAAACGCCTCCTGGGCACCATTAAACTGGCGCTACACATACTGTATGTGGCCCCAAGTCATCTGAGCCATCATAATGTAATCTGTAAACCAATGGCATGCTAAGATCTAATGTTTCATAGGTCCCAACACTGCAAGCAAACAGAAGCAGGAAATTCCAAATAAAAAAAAAGAGAAACAAAATCAAAGCAACCTCGTAACCAATAGGATCAAACAAAGACCTGAGGAACCAAGGGCTACATATAATGCTGAGGTTGATTACTTAATGAGGACCAGGTGAGATAAATGGTGATGGGATGAGAAGCAGGTGTGGCTGATGGAGTTGAATCAAGGAAACTGAAGAAAACATGAAACAAGAAACCAGAGGATTACAAGCCAAACTGAAAATATGCAAAATACAAGAAGCTATCCCCACGGCAGAGAGGGTGCCAGCTGAAATAATAATTGTAGTAATCATAACCTTTCTGCAGAAAACCACTTCAGAAGTTGCAGACCTGTTGAATATTTTACTCACAAGTTTTACATTGACTGACACAGAAGGCAAAACCCTCAAAGTGCCTTTAATCTCATTCCTACGCTGTCGTATGAGCAAGACAAAGAAAGCCTTTCTCTGGACCATGAATTATTAAAGAAATGATGGCAGATATGATAGAGATGGGAATGTCACAGAGCTCTTTTTTTTATTTATCATGTGGCTGTTTGGTTATTTTACCTGTGAGTCCCTCATAAACAAAATGCTGTCAGACATTAAACATATAATTATATTCCTGTAAACAGGGACTAATGCACACAGAGATGAAACGCATCCTTTTCCCTTCACTCTGCAGCGCTCTGTCATTTTCTTGTTATTTGATCAGTTTATTACATAAATTCCTGCTTGATGACTCATGTAGCTAAAAGCATAATGTGACCTCATTGTATTTGACAATATTTTCCACTCACTTCAAGTTTCATTTAAATGTTATGGTTTGGCTGTTTTTATTTTATTTTTAATGTGATTGTCTTTTCTCCGTTCAGCTGCCCGCTGGTTATGATTACAATCCAACCTGCAGTGACATTTTCTTTTGTGTCGTGTCTCTGAAATAGCAGGAGTTGATTTATAACTAAGAGATTGGATTTTATTAGCAAAAACGGGAAAATTAACTCGTTTTCTGCACAAAGAAGGGTTGAATTCTTCAGGTAAATGAAGTGATCTTTTTATTTAAGTCTCATTTATGGGTCAAACAAAAAAAAAGTCAACATTTTAAATGTATTATTGTTTCTTAAGGGTGTACTTTAGGTCAAGGGCTCTGCCTACATCAGGCATGTCCAAAGTGCGGCCTGGGGGGCTTTTACGGCCCTCAGAATGATGTTGTGGCCCTCAACTGCAGTTCAACAGTGGTACGGTTTTGTCCTCCAATAGGCTGTTGATACTTTTAAACACTTTTATGTTCAGAATTTACTAACAAGTAGCCCAACGACAAAAAATACAGATGTTAAATTTGACCCATCAGTTCTTTATTAGGCAAGTTTTTTTTCTTTAAAGTTAATTTCATGATAAATAGGACCAAAAACATTGTGAGCAACATTCTCAACATATTGAACTCAAATTTATTTTCAAGACCAAAAAACTAGAAAACAGTTGACTCATTAAATCCAGGGAATTCAATGCTTTTCTTTTATTATGAAAATACCTTTCTAATATCTGACACAGACTTACAGACACTTTCTAAAGAAACTAATACTTTGTTCTCTTCATTAAATTGTTATAATGTATTTTTGAGCAGCACAAATAAAATGAATTCACATTAAAATAATTGTAGCTTTTATTTTGTTATTTGTGACCCACAAGGACTTGCTGCTCGGTGACTTTAGCCCATATTCTGAAAAGTTTGGACACTCCTGGCCCACATGAAGGAGTGTTGAAGCTTTGCAGCGAGGGAAATCAGCTGCTATGTTTAATGGTTTTATCCCTGGGATATTTATATAAGGAGAATCTTAAGGGGAAATGATTGCTTATGGCTTTTAGAAAAACTAACCCAAGGGAGAAACACTTAGGAGACAACATTTTGTCTGTGAGCAAAGAACAAACAAGCGTGCTGCGTCTTAAAGAGAAAACCACAAAAATAAAAGCTATAGCAGGCATCATGTTTCTGATGAACCCATCTGTGAGATTTGTTCACCAAAAACCCCTTAGAGTTAGATAATATGCACAGTCGTTTAGTTTTCTTTGTGAGAATTTTAAATCACATTATTTGACGAACAGATGGAAACAAAGTTTTCTGCAACTTGAAGAAAATCTCCAAAGAAAATAATGGCAGATTTATTGTTTTGTGATAAACATCTCTGTTTTTTGTTGTTGGTGGGTTTCTCTGGCAGCATGTCTTTTATTTTGAGAGGAAATTATACGACTGAGTCCTTGTAGAGCGCCTGCCAAACGTTTTACCAACAAAACAAAAAGGTTGAGGAACCCGTTTGTGTTTGTGTTAGCTCATGTCACACATTTGGGGTTTTTTTTTTATCCGAATGCAAATTTTATATTTAAAAGAATCTGTGAAAAAGTCAAATGATCTTTTCTAAACGTTTCCCAGAAATAGCAAGACTCTTTTCACCTGATTACCCTGAAGATGTGATATTTTCATCCACATCTGTCAATCTTCCCGTCGCATAATCAGCTTGTTTTAACACCAGAAAAACACATTTTTAAAAATCTGTTAAATGACACTTCAACACTGCATTTCTTTCATCAGCAGCTGATTTAAATGCATGTCAGTAAATGTGCATTTAGCTGTGATGGCTGGGATGAGAATGTGTGGAGAACTGAATTGTTGAGATGTGTTTGTCCCCTGAAGGTAAAGGAAAGCATGAATGTGTGCAAAAACCACCTTAAAGCGGCACTCCGGAGGATTTCATCAGGAGAGCAGTTTTTGAATCTAGCGTCCAAAGGCTCCTCCTCAAAACATCTCGACACGCGCGTCCGGTCGCGTGTGCGCGCGTGCACGCGGCGCATATACTTCGGACATGAACTGTACAGCTCAATGTGTAGGGTTTAATCACTCACAGTTCACAATCTTATTCCAACAATACTACGAGGGTCTGATGAGCCCTCTCTGTCCCTGCTGCTTCTGATATTAGCTCTGTTAGCAGAGAGCTGCTGCTGGACTCTGAAGCTGAACTTGACTCGGCCCTGGATGAACTTTCTGACCAAAATAAACGCATAATCCTGTCAAACCTTGCCATTCTGTGAGGTGAAAGGTTTAAAAATAAAAATAAATCCGTCTTTAGCTGGAGAATGGGTAGGTTTTTAGTAGAAATGAGCTGTGAGTCCTCAGTGAACGGCTGAGACGGCAGAGAAACACACGGAGCGTCCTGTACGACAGCGCCCCCTACAGGTACAGGTTTGGTCGATGCGCGTGCATGTTGAGAGAATGCAGAAATTTGAATTTCATTGGCTGAAAAATGTCGGCGGCAAGAAATAATGGAAAGGGGTCTCTAGGAGGAAGGAGGGTCTTCATCAGAATGACAGATGTTGTGGAACTCAACCCATAGATCATAGTTTAGACCTGAAATATCTTTTAAAACATTTAGAAAACTTTGATACAGAGAAAAATGCTCCAGAGTGCCGCTTTAATGAACAGGAAACAACAAATGCCAGGAAGGAAGAAACAGGAGTAAATCTCATCTGAATCCTTCCACCTGTTTGTGAGGAACAAGCTCTCATCTTGAAACTGCTCAGAAGTTGAAAAAATGTGTATTTTCTTTGGTTGTTCTGTCACCTTTTAGGGCTTTATTAAACAGTCTGTGGTTCTTGGAGGGGCCAGAAGTCATTTAATAAAGAAACAAAGTGAAAAACTGCCTTGAGTTGTTTTCTTTAGAGGTTTGAAGCAGTTTAAACAACTTTAAATGACTTCAACGTTGGGGTTTAGGGACTCTTATGTTATTTTGGATTTTTATTCAGCTTTCTTTCTGGTTCTGCAGGCTGAATCCAAATGTGTCTTGACATCCCATCCCTAGATGCTGTCTATCCCTTAAGTCACATGTAAACACATTTTTTTCAAGGTAATTTTTAGTTTGTTAAAGACAGGGGTGTCCAAAGTGCAGCCAGTAGGCCGTTTGCAGCCCTTGAAGTGTTTTTGTGTGGAGCTTTGTTTTTCATTAACATGCAGTTTGACATCTAAAAACATTTAAAATAATTCATTTTGGTTCTTGTGATCAAATACTTGGATGTGACATTATGTTTCTGGTCCAAATGAAGATGTAGTGTTTAAATAATTAGAAAATATGACATTCTGCAATTTAGTGTTTTCCCTGATGGGAAAACACTAAACTTATTATATATAAGTTATATATGGATATATATTATATCCATTATACTTTTTACAAAGATGTGCAATTAATTTAGCAAAAACAAATGTAAAACTCATGTTTTCTCATTTGACGACTTTAGTTGGCTTCCTTTAAAAGAGTGTCTTGAATGGATACTTTTAATTTTTAATCTTAATGAGTGGTCATTTTTTTACCCACAGTTCATAGCAGTCAGCATGCTCTGTTTGCAGAAACGGGAAGGAGGACTGAGAAGAAGCTGAGCAGTGTGTTCAGAGCGATGGCAGGAAAGCAATGCAGTGCAGAGCAAGCAGTATGTCACTGGATAAATGATGAGCGCTGCTGATCCCAGTTAGTGATCGCAGATTTCAGGTCAGTTTCAGTGTGCAGCGTGAGAAAATCAAAGAGATGCCGATTCAGGGAACAAAGCTCCACCTGAGCATTTCACTGACTGCAGTAAACTTCCAGTTTAGCTCCAAAAGGAGACAGATTTCAAAGTTTGGTGTGGTTTATGCAAGAAAAACACAAAACCTTAATCTGGATTGGAAGGTGGAGGATGATGAGAGGAAGGAGATATTAAACTATGTGAAGATTATTCTTCCCAGCTCTATAAATCCAAACTTATACTGCTCAAAACATTGGTTATCATATTCCTATTTCACAGGTTTGCTGGTTTATGTGAAATAACTTAAATTACACACAGTGTGCTGTGGTGGTTTACAAATTTAGATGAGGCTGGTTCATAGTTTTTGACTCAATAAGAACTCAGTCCAGACAGTAAACTGCAGACAGAAAGTAAATCTCACTAACAGAACACATCATTTAGTCTGGCTGTATTAAAAACAATATTTAAACACAAAATTGATGTTTTGTGAGGAAAACATGTGAATTTGTTTAAGCTAATCTCACCTGGCGGCAGACAACAGTCATAATGGTGCTCCAGCACCACCACAGCTCTCGTAACAGCAGCAGTTTGTTCTTCATGATGTCAAAGTTTGGAGTTATTTACATGACTCTCCCCAGTCATTCCACCAAAACGGCTTCAAATGCTTCTAACTGGATTCTGGATAGGTGCAGAGTCAGACGTCCTCAGAGAGTGTAAGTGCAGCTCTTTATCACAGTAAAAGTCAGTGCTTCATCTAATGGAAACAAACCACTTCCTTTAAAATGTCATTAGGTGGAGAATCTATGAAATGTTTCTAAAAATTTGTACAAAAGAAATATTGCTAACAGCTAAATGCTACACTCAAGGTATTTCTGTATACAAGTCATGTATTACTTAGGTCACATAACATGAAAATACAAAGAGAGAGCATTCTTAGTCTCGCCTCGCCATCTTCTCTCCGGCCAAGTCCGCCAGCTCCTCAGCTGGGACGCCCGGCGTTCCCTGGCCAACCTGAAGATACTTCCTCCAGCTTGTCCTGGGTCGACCTGGGGGCCCCAGTCCGCCTGTCAATCTCCTGCTCCCTTCACTCACTTATCAACAAGACCCCGAGATACTTAAACTCCCCCACCTGGAGTAGGACCTCTCTCCCGACCCAGAGTTGGCAAGCCGCCCTTTTCCGGTCAAGGACCATGGTCTCAGATTTGGAGGTGCTGATCCTCATCCCAGCTGCTTCACACTCAGCTGCAAACCTCCCCAGTAAGAGCTGAAGGTCAGAGCTCGATGAAGCTAGGAGGACCACATGTGTGACTGTGTGTGAATGTCGGGGGTGGTCAGAGGGGCTGATGGTGCAGAATGGTAGCCTCGCTTCCGTCAGACTGCCCCAGGGCAGCTGTGACTACAGACGTCTGTCATAGTTTACCACCACCAGAGTGTGAGTGAATGAATAATGGAGCTTCTGTCAAAGAGCTTTGGGTGTCCTGAAAAGCGCTATATAAATCCAATCCATTATTATTATAAAGCAAAGACGAGATTCTTCTGCCACCAAACTCGACATCCTCATTCTTAGCTTTACTTAAAATTCCATCTAAGACTCAGTTTAAATTGATCTGTTTTCATCCATTTCAGCTCAGAGTTTAATGTCAACAAGCTCAGAATAAAGGAAGACAAATGCAAAGAAAAACTCCTTCGAAAAGCATTTTTACCTTTTTCTAACCAAAGCTTGTTTTTTGGAGTGGACAGGAGATACAAACAGAGCAGAAAATCTTCAATCAAAATGATATTTGTCAAAAATCTTTAACAGTATCCAAAATGTCCAGAGTACTAAAGACTGGGCTAGATGATTCTTCACTCTGTGGAACCATGAAGTATAAAATCTGAAAGCATCCTATAACTTAAATGTAGTGGTTTTATCATTTTGTTGAATGCAATTTAATAGCTTTTGTAAAAACAAAAGTCTTGTTCTCCAACAGGCTGGTTTATGATGCGAAAACAACCTAAACAGTCACCTTTTTCTTATCAGTTCTGCTAAAATTTAAAACATTTTTTTTTTATTTTATGAATAAAATGCAAAAGAAGTCAACTTTATTTTTATATTCTATCATCAAACTTAACAAAAACATGTCAAACATCAAAATGATCTGCTATAAAACTGTATTTTGTCATAATGAGGTTGTTGTTCTGCACAAGACTGATTCAAATGAAGTTTGACCAAGTTTCTACGTGTTTGTTTGCTCTTCCTCTCCCTCTTGGTGGCTTGTTAACAAATATGCGTTCCGTGACAATCGGCTGTACACTCATTATTCCACAATTCAGTACTAACTATGTGTTAATTAATGAAAACAAATAACTCCAGGATAATGAGGTAGAGTGAGCGATAAGCCCAAAGCAATGGCTGATAATGAAGTTGTTATTAAGGTACATTTCTGCAGTAAAAAGCAGAACATGTGTCGTCATTACCAAAGTACATGCACGAGATTTCGATCACATGTTGAAAGTTATTTGAACTGCTTATGTGGAAATAAGGAGTCATTGTTTGCTTACAAAAGCAATAAAACACAAATAAATCTCATGCTTAAAGTGATGCTGTAGCTATTAATGAGGACTGGTTAGCACCTCAGACTCAACCGGAGGTTTTCACACAATATCTGGTTGCTATGAAGCTGCTCTGTCTTGAAATGGAAGCAGCCAAGCATTTATGAACATTGTGGAAAAACGCAACAGATGCGTTTCACGAGAGTCTCTTGAGAGCAAACCCTCGTCGCTGTCCAAGGTGCTGCAATTACTCTGAGAGCCTCAGCTTGAGACGGGAGAATCGTTCCTCTTCCTCCATTTGAAAAGCTCCGAGGGCAGCACATACTTCACAAGCCATTTGTTTGTAGGCTGGAAAAGTAGACGAGGCCTTCAAATGCAAAAACTTACAAAAGCTGGGAACAGTCCTGTCTGCATGTCATCGTTTTGATGTGATTTTCTATATAGTTCAATTCAGAGTTGATCGGAAAGATTGGTTGAAGAATGATGTTTCTTTTTTCCTAAAACACACATTTGTGCACACAAAAAAACCCAAAGAAGCACAGACTCTGGTATTTCTAACAAATAAGATTTGGAATAAAAAAAATATAATAGTTAATTAGAGGAATAGAAATAATATTCTAGTCAAAGAAACAGATTTAATGGACCAGTTTCTGCTGCACATCCACAAAATAAATGGAAAATGGATTCAGATTAATCATATAATTTATTCCTGAATTATTCATTCTCTTTGGGCTGCAGTTGGACTCCAGAGTATACTAATTGCTCTGATCATAAAGTTATTTGCTCTAATTACATGACTCACAGTGACACAATTTGACTAAAATTAACATATGAATGTTATGATTGCTTTCTAAAGTCATGAATCCATAAAATAACATTTTAGGATGTGATTAGTTTATGCAGAAAGTTTTAGAAATGGTTATAGATTCATGATGGATCTTATTGCTGCACTTCTTCACCACTTCTTCACCCATTTTAAGCTTTTATTATATGGAGTTAATGAACTAGAAGTAAAATGTTTGTTTGTTTCAATAAAAAAGTTGATAAATTGTATTATAAAGCAACTTTGATTAGTCCAAATGTTGCCTGTGTGTAGTACAGACATGAGGTTAACTGTTGGCATGAAGGCAGCTCTTTTCAAAACAGAACTTTCTACTTTTTGTAGTTTTTTACTAATTTAAACTTAAAGCTTTATTTATAAAATAGTTGAAGATGCAATAAAATGTTTAGAGGAAACAAATCATGTGAGTTGTGATTTTTGCACAAAGATTGAGGTAGTTTTGTAAGAGTCTCCCCCTGCTGGTGATAAATAATAACACAGAATATGGGGCAGTTATTTTCAGGCCTTGTTTTATTTTATTTTTTTATAATATTATTCACAGTTTGTGGTTTGCACGAATGGATGAAAACGCCTAAAATATTGAACAGGGCATCGCATAAACACCACCAACCTAATCGAAGAGATAAAGCATGTTGTGGACTGGTCCTAACAGGTTCATGCATAATTCATCATGATGCATGTTTACTGCTGCATCCATTTAATTTTCATTGCCTGTGATGAGTTTATAGTCCAGTGTGTGAACCTTATTAGGAATCCCTCTGGAAAAGAGCCTCTCAAGTCTTTTTTTTTTAATGTAGAATTCATGATGTGCTGGTAAAAATTAAATTTATTGCTGTGATATTAAAATAAATCCCTTTTTCAAACAGTGTGTGATGATTTCAAACCAGCTTCTTTTTAGAGAATCACAACTAAACTTTGTGATGAAGTCCTTCCTTTCAAGTCTTTTAGATGAATGCAGCGTCTGAAATATGTCCCCTCAGCAGGTTTAAGTCAGATTCTCTATTCAGTCAAACAGAATGTTTGTGGGTTTTTTTCTCACTACAAAATTAGTTCAATCCAATAAAGGGCCTTTATTGACTGGACAAGAACATGTTTTATCTGGGGAGTTCCAAGCAGACTGGACTGGACTTCTGAGGGTCCTTAGAGGGTTTCAGGACTTGGATTCTTTAGAAAATTGTGAAAAAAATAAATGTATCCTCACTGGTAACAGGATGATTAAATGTTCTCCTGTTCCTTAATGTTACCAATTAAAATGTAATAGTTTATCAATTCCTCCAAACTAAACAAGTTGAGGTCAATGAAGGGGTAAAAGCTGCCTTTAACAGCATTATAAACATGCTTTTAATAATGAAGACACTGATTCTAACTAAATGTCTCATGTTTTCCTTGATGTCTTCTCATCGTGTCCCTTTTCTTCACATGGGAGACCAAAGTCTCAAAGTGTCCCAAAGTGACCCCAGAGACTTGATTACACTGTAAAAAAAAAAAACTTTTGGCTTAAATATGAATTAAACGTCTGTCTTAAAATTAGCAGAAAGGTTTTTTAATGTGTAATTTTATTACTTTATTTTCTCTTAACTTGATCTTTGCAATGTGAATCATGTTGATTTAGTTTCATATTTATTTGTATTATTTTGGGTAGTTGTATGAACTTTCAAAACAGCCTATATTTAAGGTGATAAATTGTTTAAATTTTTATTATTAATGTTACTTTAGAGTTGGTAATTAGCAAATCTATAAATATAATTGATATGACTTTTATTTATTTAAAACGTATTTTAATAAATACAAAATAGAACTAAAACATTTCAGCTTAGGTTTCAATCCAGAGCAAAATAAGAGCAGACAGAAATAAAGGCGTATTTCTATCCTATTACATGACTCAGTTAGTGTTATTTTAATATGTTAATGCATTGATATTAAAAAAATATTTTTAGTTCAAAACAATGTTCAGTCTTCTAATTGGAAAAAAGAAAAATAAACAACACCATTTTTAATTTTACCTTATCCCTGTTCTGGATTAAACGGCAATTCTCATGTTGATATTGACTCAAAATTGTAGATTTTCTTTACTTTTAAACCGATTTATGATTTTATTGATGAAGTTTATCTGTTAGATCATTCCATAAGCTTATCCCTGAAAATGACTTGTTTAATGTTATGGCATGTTCCATATAGCTTTTTGTAAATAAAAAAATAAAATAAAATAAAAAAAAAACCTAATGGAAAAAGCTACAGTATATGTAAAATTTTAATTAGCTTTTTTATTATTCTAAATTTGAGCACCTCTTGCAGACCTGCATCCCTTCAGTGAAAACATGTTGATCTTTCTTCCTGAATTTTTCATAATTCTTTCATTTTATTTTTTGCGTGTGTTTAGAACATGAAGATTTGTGCTGGTGAAGGTTCTCAATAATCCAGGTCATGGTCCTGGTTCTAATGAAGGCAACTGGACTTCTTTGGTTCCTTGAAACATTTCCATTCTCATCTGAGGAGTTTTGTCAATTCTTCAGAACACAAAGATTTATAAGAAAAATACAAAAGACCCCAAATAGTCACCTGATTAAATCTTCACAGACTTGAGGTGCTTTCTTTGTTCTAAACAGAACAATCACAAAAGTTTGGTTGCAGAATCTAACCTCTTCATAAATGCTGGTTAGAAGTGAAGATGGAGGCTAGTGTTGAATCATGAATTAGAGTTAGAGGCTCTCCTGAGCCACTTTTCAGTTTTCTACTTTCCTGTCATTCACACGATGTACACAAAGAGTTGATAATACATGGGTAAAAATCATGGTTAGGTTTTAATAATATGGTTGGAATGATGTCCTCTAAAGGTTGGATCAAACAAAACAAAAGGCAAAGTAAAATGTCATCTCACTGTTTCTTTAGCACTTTAACATTTTGCTGCTGTGAACAAAATAATCAGATGCTCTTTCCCTGAGATTTTTTTCTGGTAATCTGGAGTTAGTTGATGATTTTGTAACATCTACCTTTAAAGTTTCAGGTATGAGCACCATCTAAATGTAGAAGTATTCCACTCCTCATAATTAAAAGCTACTGTCTGCATGTCTTAGTTACTTTGAAAAACTTTCAGACTCTTTTGAAGAAACGCAGACCTTGATCCAATCCTCCCACATAATTAAATATTTCAATTATTCTTTGCTTTCTGGACATAAAAGCAGGAACTTTCTTTAAGGTTTAAGGGCACGAAAACCTTGAAGAACACGAACCTCTTGTGCCGCTGCAGCCCCTGGAACCTCCTGTGCCGCTGCAGCCCCGGGTGCCCTTTGTGCCGCTGCAGCCCCGGGTGCCCTTTGTGCCGCTGCAGTCCCTGGAACCTCCTGTGCCGCTGTAGTCCCTGGAACCCCTTGTGCCGCTGCAGCCCCTGGAACCCCTTGTGCCGCTGCAGCCCCTGGTACCCTTTGTGCCGCTGCAGCCCCTGGTACCCTTTGTGCCGCTGCAGCCCCTGGTACCCTTTGTGCCGCTGCAGCCCCTGGTACCCTTTGTGCCGCTGCAGCCCCTGGTACCCTTTGTGCCGCTGCAGCCCCTGGAACCTCTTGTGCCGCTGCAGTCCCTGGAACCTCCTGTGCCGCTGCAGTCCCTGGAACCCCTTGTGCCGCTGCAGCCCCTGGAACCTCTTGTGCCGCTGCAGTCCCTGGAACCTCCTGTGCCGCTGCAGTCCCTGGAACCCCTTGTGCCGCTGCAGCCCCTGGAACCTCCTGTGCCGCTGCAGCCTCTGGAACCCCCAAATAAGGGTTCAGGTTTCAGAAGGGTCTCTGTTTAAAATGTCAACACATCCCAGTTTTAATCCAATAATATCTTGATATCATATCCATTTGTACCCTTTTAGAATTCAATAAATGCAAAATGTAGACGTCTTTTCCAGTGGCTTTTAATCAAAACAACGTTTCAAAATGGATTACATCTTTCAGAGGAAAAACAAACAAACAAACAACAGGAAAAGCCTCCTTTGTTATTATGTCGCGCTGTGCTGCAGCAGGCTAAATTTTGAGGTGAAAAGCATCTCTGATATTTCACGCCGTAAACACAAGGTAGGTGCCTCAGCTGAATATAAATAGCAACATTTCATGCCAACCATCATTACACACCAGCATCATTAAACATTGCCTCAGTCAATCAGACCTCCACGGAGAGCCTCTGGGAAACGTTTGTAATGCCACAGCGGTTATACACTCCAGCCTGCAGCTGTCTGGGATCTCAGGCTGCAAGGTTTTTTTCTACATGAAAAACTATTTTAGTTTTATATGTTTTATAACAAAAGCTGTATGTTGTGAGATTATTTTCTCTTAAAATGACGTGCATCATGTTGTTCAGAGGTCACGATTTAACCTCAGATCAAGAAGGGAGCAATGATATCTGACATTCTCACTAAGGTGTAAGAATGTTTTAAAAGCAGAAAATTCAACCATATAATGTAAAATGTTGCAGTTCTGTCGTTTCTTTTTTCTGGATTTGTCTCATACATCACAGCAAGATAGTTCTACTTTAATAAAATTATTCTTTTGTACTGTCTTTATTTCTTTTTTGACACTTTTTAAAAATGTTTCCACATTACAGATGTCCCTGATTTTGATTGCTTGTCTTTGGCTATAAACTCTCAAATGTTGTTTTCTGAACTACATTTAAAAAACATGTTATGTTGAGGATAAATCATTTTATTTAACTCTCACATCCTGTTCCGGTTATATTTGACCCATTTTGACATTTGAGGGCACAAAAAATTATTTCAGGCTGTAATTTGATGACTTAAAATGACCCAAAATCAAGGCCGGATGTAGGCATGGGCAGGGGGGGGGGCATTGCCCCCCCATATTCC
>SSNR01000122.1:1714063-1739120 GCA_006937965.1 Callopanchax toddi | reverse complement strand
TGCCCCCCCCCCCCCCCAATGTGATTGCATGCAGAAATAACAATTTTCAAAAATATTTCAGTGAAAAATGGTCAGAGTGAGCGCTCTCTTCCGTTTGTCCTCATTCAAAGTAGCTACTGATGAATGACACAGAAAGAAAGAGAAACAAAAATGCAAAAAAGAACAAAAACCAAAACAAAAAACACAAAAAGAACAAAAAACAAAACAAAAAAACAGAACTAAAAAACTCAAAACAAACTATAAAAACACAATAGAACAAAAAACACAAAAAGAACTAAAAAACAAAACACAAAAAAGAACAAAAAAACAAAAAACAACAAAAAACACAAAAACAACAAAAAAGAACAAAAAACTAAAATAACTACAAAACTAAACAAAAAGAACACAGAAAAGAGCAAAAAACAAAAAGAACAAGCAAAACAAAAAAAGAACAAAAACAAAAGAAACCACAAAAAAGAACAACAAAAAACACAAAAAAGATTAAAAAACAAAATAAAAATTTAACAGATGACTGCAGCCTCAACAGGGCATCAGCCAGTGTCCTACTTGTGCCGGTCCCAAGCCCGGGTAAATGCAGAGGGTAGGGATCAAATATGAAAATAAATATATGGATAGAGGAACTGATATGATGATGGTGTAGTTTTTGATGCATTTAAGGGATTGGGGGGATGTGATGACCAAAAATTCTTAGCATGTCCAGACTCACCCCCCCTGATATTCTACCTGCCCCCCTTAATAGGGCTGGCTAGATCCGGCCCTGCCCAAAATACACAAAAATTCAAATAGTTTTAAAAGTTTTTAAAATCATTTTGTAGGAAAGCTACATGTTTTTGTACTGTGGGGCTTATAATTTGACCTGTATCCAATGAATAATATATTTAGCATCATGGATCAAACCAAGGAAAATGATGATCTTAGGAATTCTTAATAATTCCGACCACATTTTCTCAGGTTCCTGCAAAAATCTGCAAGTCTTTGAACCCTTAGGGGGAATCTTAAAACTGTAGAATGATGTAAGTATTGTTAACATTATCAGTGTGCAATTTTGCAAAAAACTACCTCAATCATAGCAAATCAATCATAACCTGTTACATTCCAAGTGACATGAATTTGCATGCATGATGTAATGGACTCTCTCTGCCCTCCACGTCTAAATGAAAGTAGCCAAAATACTAAAACGCACAAAGTTTTGTGAATGCCGTGATGACCCAACACAAAGAGGATTTAGAGAAATATAAATGTATTACTTTTTTACTTAAGATGAGTTAAAGATAAATACTATTTTGTTATTTTTAATATGTATCAGATGGCAAATGTGTACAGAAATTACATAGTTTTGAGATAAAACCAATTTTAAAATTAAAAAAACTGTCTTTCACTCATCAGTTTGCTGCTATAAATTATTTGTTCAATTCTGAACTTGTGGACAAATATCTCCAACTATTGGCACTGCTGGTAAAAAGCATTGAACAAGTCCAGCAGACCTGACTGCAACCTGGTAAAAATACATAAAACACGTCACAGATGTCTGAAACATCCCTGCTTCTTATCAGATATATTAAGTCTTATTTAATCCAACTTTAATAATAAAGCACTTTAAAGAAACCAGCAAAGGACCAAAGTGAAATAAAACAGAATTTAAAGCAATGAATAAAAACATAACAGCATACTAAATTAAAAACATAAGAAAAAAATATGAATATAACAACACAAATCAGCTACAAATCAACATATCACAAGGTGTTAAAAGCCAAGGTGAAGAGATGAATTTTAAAAGGGAACTAAAGCAGACAGATGAGAGGCCTGACTGATGTCCAGAGGCAGATTGTTCCACATCATGGGAGCTTCTACAGGAAAAGCACAATCTCCTCTGATCATCTTTATTTGAAGGTTAATTTTTAAAAGGTAATTACAGTTTTACCCTTGAGAGAAGACCTCCAGCCCCACAGAGGGAAAAAGAAGCTCTAAAAACACCCTTATTACCTCACACCAAGCTTAAATCTTCTCCCACGGTGATGATTGCAGAGAGTTTATAAAGACATGCATTTTGCAAATTGTGAAAGTGCAATAAAACATTTTTCCTTAACATATTTAGATCTAGGCACATTTCAGCTTTCAAATCCAGTCATATACTAAGTAAATTGCCTCCAGGTTCCTGTAAAGTCCTCCTGCAGAGAACTCCTGGTTTGAGACTCTGTTCCAATCCTGAGGAATATCTCAGCTTAAGCGCAGCAGCTTGATGCGTCTCCACCGTGAGAGACTATATGATTGCATTTCACTCTCCAGTGACTTGGACATTTTGCGTCACTATCACTCAAGCTGTGGCAGATGGGAAGTGAAGTCATCAGCATGCGACACCTATAATGCTTGGCTGATGCGTTCTGAGACGAGATGTTGCCATAATCGAACATAATGGAAACAGATGTTGTGTTCCACGAGACGACGCACCTCCAGCGCAGCGTGGGGCCTGTCAGGTTTCCTTCACATCACAAAGATTCTTTCTAACACAAATAACAACTCCTCTCACTAATTAAAGTGCAAAAACAAAAAAATATTGTTTCAACAGATTAATCCATGAGCAGTTTTTGCACTCTGAACATGCAAGATCACAGAAATGAAAAGACAAATTGCCTTTGTTTGATAGCCTTGGCATTGCAGCACACAAAATTACCCCTGAAAGGCCATGGGAGAGACAAAACAATTTCCTGACAAGTGCAAAAACAGAAAGTGAGAGTTGAGAGGCGAAGACTATTATTATGCAGAGCCAGTACGTTGTCTAGGAAACTCTAATTGGAAGTCATTTTGCACTCAGCCCTAATAAAGCTAATGGAAAAAGAGGTATCATATCATGGTCTGCCAAATTTCCCTTCTTATTAGCTTAAATTTCTGGAAGCGGTGCATCTCTTTTGTTACCAATTCACAAGCTGTTCTTTCAGTAAATGCACACCGCTGAAACTGCTCACATAGCTGCTGTAAGAACTGAGAATGGAGGAGAGATTCACAACTAGGCGACAACAGCACATTCAAACTGATGACATCCCAGCTCAGTCACGAACCATAAAAAAGGCACGAACGACAAGATGGAATCCATTATCCCCTCCTCTCCACTCCAAATGAGGCATTGGCAGGCACTCAGAGCTCTCCTCAATGCCTCGTGAAGACTTCTCACAATCAATGGGCTTTAATCACATCCATTTTCCCTCCTTTTTTCCGCTTCCATAAAAAGGAGAAAATGTCCGAGCTCGATCAGCGCTAATAACATTGAAAAGGAGCAAGATGTTCATGTGGGTTGGCGGAAAGCATTACTGGAAAGAGAAGGGTCATGAGTTCACAATGCCACAATTATCCATATTGTTCTGTTTAAGACCAGCTGAGGATTCATTTTGCTCCTGGTGGCCAAATAGCTTTCCCCTGCTCCGACCTTCACTAATGCCGAGAAAAACATCAAGGTGTTTAGCTGCTATTTGTTTAATTATATATTGGATATTTGCTAACTAGAGTGTTGTTTGTTCATTTAAGTCTATTCTCTGCAATGACTTCACTATCAAAACTGCTTAGAACTTGTACATATTTAAATGTTAGTGGCTAAAAAACCCAGCTAGAAAGGTCAGCTAGTTTTAAAAGAGCCTTTTATGCTGATTGGTTAAATTGTAATATGCAAAAATTACACATCCCTATAAGGCAATGAAAACCATCAACAGTTATTGTGAAGAGATCATCAAAAAAATATCCAGAAATCGCTTTTTTTTTTTTCACATCCAGCCCTAAAATAAACACTAAATACTAAAATCAAACATCCATTCGTCAGTTTTTCACCACTTAATCCAGAACATACCTCTCTTCGGTGACTCTCTCCAGCTCTTCCTGGAGCATCTAATACATTTACAGACCAGGGAGAACACGATCCCCCGAGCAAGATCTGTCTTTCCCATTGGGATGTACCTGCAAACCCCAGAGGAAGAAGACAATAAAGCATCCCTGAACCACCTCAGCTGAATCCTTCTGATGCAGAGGAGCAGCCGCTCTACTCTGAGCTCCATGAATGATGGAGCTCCTTATCTTAGGCTGAGCCTGGCCACCTTATGGAGGAAGCTTGTTTCACCTGCTTGGATCTTGTTTATTCAGTACATTTTGTGACCATACAGTATGCGAGAGCTGGACGTAGATGAACCAGTGAATCGAGATGACAGTGACAAACTGGAGCAATGTTTTTATTTATTGAAGACAAAGCCCTAATCCATCAGTCCATCACTTTAGAAAAACATATTTTATCTCCACAGCTTAAAGCAGAGGCTAACTCTCAACCTGGAGGAAGCATTTCAACTTTTTCCAGTCAAGACCCATTGGCTCAGATTTGGAGAAGCTTTTTCATATTTGGCTGCAAACTGCTCCAGTGCATGCGGGGCTTGAAGACACTAATAAAACCATACCTGCAAAAAGCAAAGCTGAGATCCTCAGGTTTCCAATCCAGACACTCCGCAAAAACTTCATCTTGAGATCCTGAACAGGATTAGACAAAGGAAAGCCCTGGAGGGAACGGGCTCCACTTAGTGAGGATGGTTCAATTTAAAGCATTAATTAACTAATTTGATTGAGATGCTAACCGATTGATTAATTAGTGTTTGCATTGTTCATGCATTGTTGCATCTTGTAACGAACCCAAATGCGTTACTACCTCTGAACTTTGACCTCTAGATCATCACAAATAATAACCATCTTTTTTCCCAATAACTTGGAATAAAATGACTCTGTTATTATGTTTTAACCTGAATCAACATTCCTCCAAGGTCACGGTCGTATCGGAAGAATCCACCGGACTCTATTTAATAATAATAATAATAAAGACTCTTGGTGTCTCTTCCTAAAATGACACTTTAATCTGTTACAGAAATGTCTTAAATGATTAATGCATTTTCTTCCAGCATTAATGAATGTTGATCTGCTTCAGTATTATTTCACATACATACTGCTAAAAGGTTATGACAACCACGTCACTCATTACTACAACCAATAAGAGTTAGCGGTCTGAGTCACGTGACATTAATAAATCCTCATTGGCCCACGTCCCTTTTAGACTCCCTTTAACTTCCGACCCCGGAAGCTAGAGAGCCAGTTCAATGAGAAACAAGCTGAACAAGCTAAGAGAAAGGAGAGCGGTTCTGGTCTGACGCTGACCAGACCTCCTCTCAGCTGTCAAACCCTACACAGCTGACACTAGTTGCCGGCTCCCCCTGAGACGGTCCATCAGCCCGTCTGAGCCGATGAAACCAGCTTCCCCCTGAGGTCAGACACCTTCAGTCTGACGCTCCGTCCTGGGAATGCCCGGCCTAGATGCTCCCTGCTAGAGATGGGTTATCTCAACTCGTATCCACGGACGACACCTGTGGCCTCCGGCGGTCCTCGACCCCCGCAGCCGTCTGATCCCGACCGAGGGGGAAAACCTCACCTCCGCGCGTCTCATCCGACCCCCAACAGTGACGATCCAGGGAACGCAGTTAAGTAACCACGACTCTGGTAAAGCTTAAAGGCCTCTTGATAAAAGCTAACAACATTAGCTCACTCAAACTAGTTACTAATTCCATCTGTAACTAGTACCCCTTAATTAGAATCCTTAATCTAAATTAAGTAAAACTCCCTAGTCTCCTAAAACCTCATGAGACTCAGATTGCTAAAACTTATTTAAGATTCAATTCAGAACACCTTACCATCGTGAATGACTTAATGCTGACTACCTGCTAACTACCTCTTTCTTATCTGTGATATTTGTCGTATGTGTTTCTTAATAAAATTAATGAAGTCTAATATCTAGTCTCAGATTTCTATTGTCAATATTAAATGCATAATCTACTCACTATGACACCAGAATCGAACCTAGATATCCCTGTAAACACTAAAAGGGTGATAGTATCGTAGATTTTTCTCCGTGTAAAACTTACAAAACCTAGTAGTGAACTTACAGAAGTATGTGCCAATTATAAACCATATAAACACAGTTTATAACGCTACAATCTTTATGATCAAATCTCATCCTATGTTGGCATTTTTTATATTCGTATCTAAACTTGGTTGGCTTTTATTTACTGTAGTTATGTCCCAGAGGGTTGATGGCTGGTGTCTGTAACAATAAAATTCTAACAACTGCAGCCCAAAATGAAAAATAAAGAAAAGAAAATGGAAATGGCATAAAACACGAACATTACTGCACTTATTTTATATTAGGCTGAGCTTATTTTGTCTTCTGGCTACAATAAGCTACCTACATGCTGTTGATATTTACAACAAAGACTTTTCAGGTCCAACAAATTTCTCATCCAGCTTCTGGCGAGGGAAAAAAATGAGAATGCTTGTCAAAAGTGTGAACGCATCAGCGTGTACATCCCCATGTTTAATGGGGCTCAGGAGAGGAAGGTGGCTTGTTTTCTGTCCTTTAAAGGTTGCTGCGGTAAAATAAAGTACCGCTTGAAGGGGAGATAAATTGCATGAAGGCAGCATCCTCCGTATGCTCACCCAGCTCCTGTGATTTGTCTTTTCAAGGTAAAGACCTATCTCCAGGTGATGGAGCACCTTGAGGGGCCATGTGAATGCAGAAAGTGTGTGACAAACTTATTTTGAACAGATACAGTCTGTAAAACCTCATGTTTCATGCTCTAATATGCAAAAAGCTGGAACAGGTACAGAGGCTGCAGAGGATGAATGTTTTAATTTTGGGGGGAACCTCGTCTAAAGAGGCTCTTGTGAGATAAATAGTGACTTCACCCTCCAACATCAATCAGAACGTTGCTGTAGACAGACATGGTGTTTATTCTAACATTTATTTTAAAATAAGGAAATGACATTTTAAAATACACATAAACTATGAGTTGGTGTCTTCATGCTATTGCACTTTTTCCATAAGTTATAAAAGTCGGGAAATCAAAAGGACAATATTCTCATAAGCTTTCAATTCATAACGTACATGATAAAGCAGCATCCTTAAAAACCGAAGGGAAAAGGCTGCAGGACGTGCCTTGTGAGCTGAGAGTGCTGAACAAACAGGATGCAAAAACGAGACCGCCATCATTAGGCAATTCTCTTTGAATTATCAGAACAGCTGAGGGGAGGGAAACACCAAAAAAATAAAGTTTAATTTGTAGACTATTAACCTCGCTCAGCCAGAAAAACATGCAAGTTTGAAGCTCAAGTAAAAAAAATTTTCTCCATGCAAAATTAATGTGTTAGGAATTCAAGTGTTCTTGTTTGTTTCTGGAGTTTTTAAGCATGTGACGGAACAAAATGAGAGCACGGCAGCAAAGTAAATAAAAACCATTTAAATAATAGACGTTGTGATTTAAAATACCTCAGAAGCTCGCACAGTGGCTTTCGAGATGATTATTTGACTCTCTTTGTTGCACGACATCAAAAGACATTTGAAACAAATACTTCATGAGAGCATAAAGCATTGATAGAATGACCTGAATTGGATGTGAACTCATGATGGGATCAGAGCAGCCATAACAACCAGGACTCCATGAACCGGACCACGCCTACTGTGGGTGTGTCTAATCATTAAATCTGCATAAAATGTCGCATTTGCTTGTTGCCATTTTGGATTTTTGTTTATTCTGGGGATAATAATGGTAAACTGGGTGATTTACAACTTATTAAACACATACAAGAGCCAAAGCATTTTTATTTTAATATTGTATCAGAGCTTGCGGGGACTGATATGCTTGTGGAGGAAGTTTCAAATTATGTAAGATCTGTTTAATACGCCTGTTAGGTTTCTTGACCAAATCTTAATTGATTTGTGATCCAATAGTCATGGGGCAGAATTTTGTCTGAGATTTGAACCCTCAGGGTCTCATCTTTGATTTTTAACGATGATGTGATTCTATTATTGTCTTAAAGCTATAACCCTCGGTGTTTGCAGCCTGGATGAAAGTCAGCTCCTCCAGTCTGAGGCCATGGTTCTCAACCAGAGAAAAGTGGAATGTTCCCTCCAGGTCAGGAGTGAGTCTTTGCCTTAAGTGGAAGTATTCAAGCATCTATCCATCTTGTGAGTTATGGAAAGATGGAGTGAGATAGACTGGGAATTTTGATGGGCGCTGCTCCAGTCTGTCATGGTGATGAAGAAGCTGGGCCAAAAAGCAAAGCTCTTGCTTTACTAGTCCATCCAGGTTCCAACCTTTATTTATGATCACTGGATCTAAAATTACTGAAAAAACAAGACCCTGGATCAGCAGCTAAAACCAAGCTTAGGATTAAGTTAAGGTTGTCATTCGGACGGCACATAGAGCTGCTGCTCCTCTTCATCAACAAGAGACAGCTGAGGTGGTTCAGGCATCCTGCTGGTGCTGGGTGACTTTCTCTGAAGGTTTTTTAACACACCTCTGTTCTGGAGGTGTCTTGGTCTCCCCCAGGAGGAGCTGGAATATCACTGGGGAGTGGGATTTAGGATTTATCACCTCTGAGATAGGACCTTGGAATTATGACGTGTTTGTGTTGCTCTTGTAAAATGTGTTTTAACTGGACATGTTATGTTTATTATGTCATGTCATGATATTAACTACGTTAATTTTACTGAGTCAGAAACAAGTGATTCCTCATGAGTCCAGTAACTTGTTTAAATACTTGCAGCATCAGTACCTTTTCTTCTTTTTTAAATAGCAAAAGCCACACAAAACAAGCCTAAACTAATGAAAGATTTTTATTTTATTCTTGTTTTGTTCCAGGTTTTTCTAAACCACATTTTCAAATTGCGTACAAAAACACATTGGACACTGAAGTCTGCACACAGACATCCAGACAAAAATAACTTGATGACTCTATTTGGAGGTTGTGTGACTAACAGCTCGTTTTCCCATTATGATATACACACACAGCGATCAATAAGCTCACAAAATAAAAACAACACCAGTCACACGCTTGACACATGATGCACTGAGGGTTTAACCCTCCTCCATAACCTGAGGTCAAATATCAACACATAGATGAGGATCTTTTACTGTAAATGAATTCCTCTCCCAGTGCAGACCTGCTGGAGAGAGATAAAACTGGGAGAACAGGCACACACACACACACACACACACACACACACACACACACACACACACACACACACACACACACACACACACACACACACACACACACACACACACACACACACACACACACACACACACACACACACACACACACACACGTATGCATGACCTGGAAGGGTTGTCAAGGACCAGCCATCCCCTCCTCAGAGCAACAGAGGCAAATCTAAGTCTGCCTGGATCCCACTCATTTTCCAGCAGATAGTGCAGAACGAGACGCCGCTCTCCGCCCTGCAGCCGCGTATCACTGTGCTAACACACAGTGCAGCAAATGCTCAAATCAGGGACGAGGGGATGAAAGGGAGAATTCACTGCTGGAGCTGGTGCTAGTGGGAGATTGGGAGGATTTTTCTTTTTTTATTGATGCCCTTAGTGACTTTTTATGCACACAAGCAATAACCAGCTAAGAGTATAACAGCTCCAGTGAGGCTTTCCGACAAACTCAAAGCCCTGCTGAAGTGCACTAACGACTCCTGGTCACTGAAGACTGGAAAGATCCCTTCTTGCTTTGCACATGGTGAGTGTCAGCTGGTGCTTCACACACTCTGGTGAACAAACAGTGTGCATGAGGAAAACTGATTCATCACCAGAGGACTGTCTGCATGCTCAAACGCTGCTGCTTGCTCCCCTGCTTACTCAGCATATTGATTCTAAACAGTATATACAGCCACCTGAAGTGAAAGCTTAAGTGTGATACACTCCCAAAGAGCAAGAGATGGATCATTTAAAAGGAATGGATGCGGACAGGGGAGGGCGAGTGCAGCTGATTGGTTAAATATGAAGACCATAAGGCAGCAAAATGTGGTGTGTAGACTGTGTTTTGTGACTAGAAGTGAACATATTAGGTTCACAATCATCTCACTATAGATATGGGTTTTTTATTAAGTTGTGTTCAGTGATGTTTAATAATGACATTAGGCCCAGTCCTCCTCTTCCAGGCAAATTACAAGGAGGGTGACCTGGCTTACGGGGACGAGGTGGAGCGGTTGTCAGAGTGGTGTAGTCAACAAACTGCTTCTCAACACCACAAAAATGAAGGAGCTCGTTATTGACGTCATAAAAAACAAATCAAACATCCAACCACTCATCATCAGGGGGGCCTACATGGACTCAGTGTTCAGGTCTCTGGGTATTGAGCTGGAGGATGACCTGACCTGGAGTGCCAACACCAAGGAGCTGTTAAAGAGGGCACAGCAGAGATTGTGTTTTCTCTTCAGAATGAACCTCCTTCCTACAAATCTGCTGCTGGCCTTCCATCATTGCTCCATAGAGAGTGTACTCACACATATGGACTGTGTGGGTGGTATAGCTGCGCTTCCTCGGAAAGGACAGCGCTTCACAGGGTCATCAGGGCAGCAGAGAGAACAATTGGCTGTACCCTCCCCACCCTGGAACAAATTTACATCTCCCGATGCTGCAGGAAAGAAACAGACGTTTCACAGGACTTATCACACACCGGACATCGCCTCTGCCAGCTTGTGCCATCAGGCAAAAGATACAGAGCAATGAAAACAAGAGCAATCATGGCTCTGAACTCAGTGACGTTTCATTACATTCATCCAACGTGAAATACAGACATTAGGTCAATTGTACAGATGAGTGCAATTTTTATGTATATGTGCATTTTATTATCTGCAGTTTTTCACATTTCTTTTCTTTCTTTGTCTTTTGCATCAAATGAGCACAGCACATTCAATTTCATTGTTCCTTGTGTGCCGAGTGTCGACAATAAAGAATTCTCATCTTACATTTATTTAAGTGTCAAAACAATAGCAAAAAAGTGTTTTTTATATGTTTGAATTAATTAAGTCAGGAGAAAATAATATTTTTGGACAACAGCCAGACTTTGTCTTCTTTGCTTGCATTTCAGGGCCAAACAAACAAATGCTTCTTTTAGAAGAAAGTAGGAAAAAAAGGAAAAGCTATTTTTTAATTTAAGTCATAAGACAAAAACAATGTGGTCACTTTTAAACATAGGACAGTCTTAATTTATTTTTTTCTGCTTGCCTTCCATACATTTCTAATTAATCCAACTGCTTCTATGGCACACATTTAATCAAAGAACGATTTTGTCTTTCTGGTAGGGCTGACTGACCCTTGTTCCAGGAATTTACCTGCCTACAGGTTTTAGATGTGTCCCAATGCATCTGATTCAAAAAGATAAATCTCAACTTATTGTCATGAAGTTCTACAGAAACCTTCTTAATAGCAAGACCCATTAATTTAAACCAGGAAGGGAATCCTGGATGCATGAGTTAAGAAGCGCTACCTTGTGGTTTCCCTTGCTCGTTTTGCAGCCATACATGACCTACAGTACCCGACTTCACCACATGTGGTTCAGGTTCAGGTGTCCTCCTGCAGACGGCGCTCAGTCAGGATCTGTTCCAGCCTCAACCCCCACGCTCCATCGAGTCCAAACTTTTTTCATGTTTCAACAAAATCATTTCATCCAACATTAATGATGATGTTCTAAATATACACTAACAATGTATTAATTAGCCCAACCTTCCTGTCTGCAGGAATCAGAGGTGACATAAAGAACCGATGAGGCTAAAAGATGTCAGAAATAAATCTTGGTTGTATGAGCTGACATTTCACATGTATGTGTCGGGTGTGTGTGCATGGATAGATATCCACATTGCCCCAGACCCTTATGTCAAATCAGATGAAAAACCCCGACTGAAACAGCTAAAAACAAAAGACATCCGAACCCTACAGGTCTCTTATTGTGCGTGTTTGTGTGTCAGGGTATATTATTTTGATCTTAACCAAAAGCAGACACGTGATGCAATAAAGGAATCAGACAGGCATCACATCGACTATCGGCTCATTTCATGTCATCGCAGGAGACTGAGCAATCACACCTCCCGGCTTCTAGACAGCGAGCCTTTTTCACATGAGCCTTGAATTTGTGCAGCAGGGAAAATAATTGCCCTCCTTGCCAGGCAGTGTCATTAAGTCAGGGAAAAGTGAAACATGCCATCCGGTTAAAATGATAGGACACACAGGAGGGAAATGGCAGACTGCTCGGTAGACGAAAACCTGCACTGAATGCCAAATATTTCCACTGTTTACAAAGAGGAGGGATGGTACAGGGAGCCTGGACTGGAGCTGTGAGGTGACTCGGTCACGTTGATTATATACAGACACTGACAAGTCAACGTGATGTGGAAAAATATCCTCCTGATTTGGACTTTATATACCGAGCTTCCAAAATAGCTTTCCTTTACCATCAAGTACTGCTTCATAATGAATTGAGTCTACAGTGCTGTGGAACATCTTACAGCTGCAGTGGAGCAATAAACTAATTGTATGTGAAAGAGGCCACAGGGAGTCCCTTTACGGCTCCTTTCAGCAGTTTTAGATCTTCACATTTTAGCTGGGATTCACCAACATGTTGCAACAAGCAACTATAATCAGGCTAATATTTGCAATAGATTACAACAAATGCTACCAGTTAATAAATTGCTGCAAACAGCCTGCTCCACATAAGACAGAAATGAATGTCATGGCATTGATTAAACATGCAGAAGAAACAGGGAGGCCACTGGGTGTTGCACTCAGGCAGCAAAATGTTGGCCTTAAACACACTGGGCAACGTCCTAAACTACTGTGGGAGTTGCTAACAGGTGTAGGTCCGTGTCTCAGTAAAGTGAAATTTCAGTGGCTCAGGTGTAGAGAGGTTTTCCACTGATCAGATCAGATCAGGGTTCAATCCCAGGCCCAAGCCATCTGTCGAAGAATCCTTGAGCAAAATACTGAACCCACAACTGCCTCCTGGGGAAACTGGCTGCTGCTCCTCAGGAATGGGTCGAATGCAGAGAACACATTCTAGGTTGTACTAAGGGATACACGTATGTCACAGGTCACTTCCCCTTTTTCTGTTAAAAGGCACCTCTGATTAAAAATAGAATTAAACTTTAAAAACTACAAAATACACAGCATTGTTTTCTTGGCATATAATAGTCGTCCCTGCGTTGGCTTTAAATTTTTGATCAACAATGTTCATTTTAATTAAACATGTACTATAGGTTTATTTAAATCTAAATCAAAGAGGCTTTTAAAACAGGAATAAAGAGCTGAAACCTTTTAATAAAGTTAAATAAAAAGTCAAAAATCAAACAGTGCTCCACATGCAAATACAGCTCCAGAATGTTTACATATGGATAGAAGAATTTAAAAAAAGAAGAAATCCAATCCAATAAGGACAGCTTTAATGCACGCAGCATCTAAACATATAATCTGTACAACAACCATCTGCAGAACGAGCAACCGTTGACATTGTTAAAAGTCTATTCTTGAAAACAACTTGTAAAACTCTCTTCTTCAGGTGGTTGATTTAGAATATCCGACACTTCCTGTTCAGTTTTTATTGTCACACCTTCTTCATGAAAAATCACTTTGGAAATTTAGCAGGTGAACAAAAAGCTGGTTTAAAAATGACTCGTATTTAAATAAAAACTTGTATATAGTGATATATATATATACAGTGATATCACAAAAAATATCGAAGAAACCAGTCCTCCTTTAAACCAGGTGTGTAAATGACTTCTACTGTACTTACATTTGGTTGACGTGGAGAAAATAAAAATCCTCGAGCACTGTGTGTTTCACTGGGGTAATGTGAATAAAAACACAAATAAAAAAGGTCAAATGTTGAACTCAACTGAAATGTGCCAACGAGGGAATCATGGGATGAATAAAGGATGTGAATGAATGAATGGATGGAAGAATGAATGGACAGACGGGTTCAGGTGGGAACGAGTGGCGAAAGTGTTTCATGCAGCCGACCGTCGACGGATGACAAACGTTCCCCTCTGCAGCTGTCCCAGGTAGATCCTCATTTTTGTACTATCGCTTGTTTTCCTCACCCAAATCTAGACATAAACAAAGAAGAGATGATGTCATTTGGAAGCAACACATTTATTTATGAGGAAAGATCGTCTTAAAGGCTATTTTTTTTGTTATTGAAAATGTATAAAGACAACAAAATCTCAAAAAATTTCAACAAAATCCTTGAGACATACTCTTTGCTTCAGCGCTTTGTTGAGTAATGACTCCCAATGGTACAGAATACATTGAACTGCAGATGACTTTGTATTTAAGTGTTGAGCAGGCGTGAGTCTTTGTGGTCTAAATGAAATGAATACACCTCAATGTGGGTCCATTATAAAGCAAAATTTAACTACATCAATGTCAATAATTCAGCATCTCAACAGAAAGCAGCAGTAGGGGTTGCACGAACTAGTCGACTAGTCGACTTTTGTGGGCTGTAGTGACTTTTTAAACCAAAGGTCGACTCTCCGCTGATCACGTGAACTTTTATTTTGAAGGGGTTTCGTTCCATTTCCTTTGTGTTCCAGTCTGGTGCTGCGCTATTAAAATAAATATTTACTCAAAGAATACTTCTTGGCAGCTTTTGATGCCCTTGCCAATCGATTGTCCACATTTAATCAACTTAATGGTGAGTTTTTGCTTTGTTTACCTCTTGTTTTACTAAAAACGCGGCGCTATTCAGCAGCCCATTCAAACCTCCGATGTGCTAACGGCTAAGCTAACGAGCTAATGGCTCGGCTATCAAGCTTTGAGCGATTTTATTCATTAAATAGCGAATGTCTTTGTTATGATTATGGCCGAACAATAGACCACAATCTGACTAAAACTGTAGTTTTAATCAGATTAAAACTGTTTTGCATATAAGCCTGACTAAAATATGACTAAAACTAATCAGCATTTTAGTCTAAAGACTTGATATTAAAATCAAAGTGCTCCTAAAACAACTGCTCTCTCTGAGCTGTTTGTTGTCGGCATAAAAATACATTTTTGCAATAAAGCCTGTCAAGTTTTATAAAGCCGTCCTGTATACCCGTATGTATGACGTCATCCGCGATTAGTCGAAGTCGACGCGACTTTTATTACTTGGTAGTTGACTTGTAAAAATAGCAAGTCGTTCAACCCCTAAGCAGCACGTTTATGAATCCAGTACAAAGTGGGACAAATAAAAAGTATCATTTAGCATTTTACCAAATTAAGTAAAAATCACGAGCAGCAGCAATATTTAGCATTTCTGGTGCATCTGAGATGGAGTTGTTTTGAACTGTGTTTCTGTGTAAAAGTTGGAACTATTTGCCATGTTGTAGATATCTTCCTGAACGGTCTATGTTTGGAGAAACAGTTTATGCCCTTTGGGAATGAAAAGCTAGTTGGAGCATAAACAAAAGTGTACTGCTGCTGTCTTAAAACGGTTCCAACCTCCTAAATTCAATATGCAGTTAATGATTTTATTTTAAGAATTCTTTTCACCAATGTCAATTTCACACAACACAATTGTTTCATTAAAAAAAACCTAATTTTTGCAAGACTCAACTTCCAGATGCACCAGAAAAACTTAATAATGCTGCTACTCTTGATTTTTTTACGCTTGTAAATAACAGGATTCATAGCAATTAACCATGTAATCCAAAACTGACAATGATGTAAAGGTTTATAAAATAATGTTAAATGAACTGCTGTGAAATTTAGGAGACCGACACCGTTTTAAAATGACAACTCAGCTTAAAAACAACCAGTACCTGAAGCTCTTAACTCTAGATGATTGGAACTGCTCACAAATGAAACTATTAAATTTGGACATAAAGGAGCTTTCCCAAACAAATAAAATGACTTTATATGATCTTTTAGGAAGTAAGTGGTGCTTCATAAGAGCTAAGACTCACCTCATTGGTCCCTACGGAGCTGATGACACAGCTTATCTTTGTGTTGTCTTTCGACTCCAAGTAGATGGCTTGACTCTTGTGGTACCTGTCATCAATAAATTAAAAATAAAAGTTTTTAAAAGTGCATCAACGTGTGCATCATTTTGGGAAAAGAATAAAAGTAGATGGTTTTTAAATTATTTCAGCCAAATGAAAAAAAAAAAATCAATTTCTCTGAGATGGAGCTGAGCAGATAATTGGATTGAAAAGTCAAAACATGAAGTCTGGTACTACTTTTTTAAAGGCTCCAAACTGTCAAAAGACAGAACCAACCAAGAAGAAGAGACTCGCACTAAAAGCATTTGATCATTAAAAGCCCACTGAGGAATAATGACATATGTATCTCCTTGTGGCTCTCTGAGGAGGTTTTCCATTGTTAGTCGCCTTCTTTAGCCATGAATAAATGAGACTTTGCCTTCAAAGAAAGTGCTCATACCTTTAAAACTGGCTCCTCTCAACTTTCTCTCTGTCTATACCAGCAGCTAATAGGACAGAATTCTATTATCGCCTCTACTTTTAAAAGGACTTTATGTGCTGACATGTCTGATGCAGCTCTCAAACAGAAGGGCGTCAGAGCCGTGTCTGGTCAAGGACTTTTATTACCTTTTACATAAGCATCGAAGCAGGATGCAGAGCTGGTTTTCTATGCAGACACATTCCCTGAATAAAGATTTTTAACAGTATCCTCAACCACCAGCTCATTCAGTAAAACATAAGTAATGTATTTTGTTCTGTAGCCCAGGTAAAAAAAATAAGAGGCTGCTTTTTAAATCAATGTTTAAGAAAAAAAAAATTGAATGAAAGGACAGTCATCAAACCTGAGGCAATGTGGCCATCTAGTGGTAACAAAAGCTGAAGGCAGTCCAAATAATGACACTTTGTGGCAGAGAAAATGAAATGTCTCAAACAACTGTAAATTTACCATCTTTTATCGTAGTAAAGTTTCCCCTCCTCGATGCGGGCTTCATAACGCTGAGAGGGATTCTCCATGGGAGCAGAAGGGATGTGTTCTGGAGATGAGGGGGACACTAAAGACAGATGCACAATCATTAAGTGACATACAAAACAAGTGCATCAAGAAACTGCTTTACAGGACAATTTTAAGACACTTCTAGACAAACCGAATCTGTGAAAGTGATGAATGCAATTGTTTATTTGAAGTTATTCAAACCCCCTACACAAGAATCACATTGTATTGTTATGGGTGGTAAGATTTACTGACTTTTGTGATGGTAGCCTGGCAACCAGTTGAAAGAACTACTGATGAGCACAACTACTTAAAGATGCTGCTTTCAGATGAGAAGAAGTGATGCTTTCATCACATCCAGATCAGGCCAGAAATTCTTTGTTTTGTTAAAACTTTTCTGTTTCAGCGCCTTAGAATAAACTACACCATGTTCAAACCTGATTTAATGCCATAAGATGAACTCTGACATACCTGGTCGTTTTGGTGACTTGAGCTGTAAAAAGGGGGAAAAAAAACATTTAAATTTTTAAATTAGAAAAACAAACATGAAAATCAGCAGGGGTGTGTAAACCTACAAACCTTATTAAGTGTTCTTAAATCTTCCATTATCTGCTCATCTGTTAACAAATAATTTAGCTGAGGTTTGAAGAGTTAGGGAAAGTATATTTTGAATTTTACAGAAAAAAGAAATCTTCTCATATTGAAATGAAAAGTATCGGAAGTTATCAGTACAAATACTTTACAGAAAAAGCTTTATTTAAAGGATATCTGGTGCAGGTTTTCTTCGCTTGTCTGGTATTGGAACTGGATCATTGGGCCGTCTCCTCAGCTTCCGAGTCATGATTGGTTTTACTTCCATTGAGTCTATGTACATAAAAAAAAAAGGTTTTATATCAAAGTATTGATGTAAAATGATCACCATAATCTACAGTGTGTTTCTGGAATACACACTTTAAGCAGTGATGCAACAAAAAACTTTACAGTAGAATAGTTTTTGCAGCAAAATGCTCCATTACAGGCATCCATATCTCCACCGGTTCTTATTTATCCATTACATTTACTCAGAAAACTCTACAGTAAAAACAAGAAGCTGTAAAAAAGTATTTTGCTGCAATATATTTGCACAACAGACAACTTTACATCTGAACATTTGTATGAGAAAATCTAAACTCCTAGTAAACATTTATCTTTAAAAGTTAAAAAGCAATTTGAGTAAGAATAATGTTTTTGTTGGAAGTACTAATTGATAAATGATATTTGCATTAATGTGCATATAAAAATACATCAAACAAGGAACTTCAAAGAAAAATCTTAACCGTCAGAATATTTAACAAGTCTAAAAACTCCTATCTACATTTTTTATTTAATCTTTTCCCCCCTCTCCTGTACTGGATACGTCCTTAATTAATATTAATTCTCTGGTTCCCTTACCGCCTGTCAGCTCCATTGTTAACTTCTCGTTCTCGATCATCTTTTTCTTTTCCTCCAGCTCTGCGATTAGGTTTTCCTTCAGCTCAACCTTTTTATCATCAAACTCCTTTACTGCTGCCTTCTTCTCTTTAATGTAGTTCCTCTCCACTTGTTCTGTCTGGGGAAAAAAAAGAAATGACAGGAGAATTTTTAAAAACTACATATGCCTTGCAATTCTTAAAGAAAAAGATGTTATTATATAAAACGGCACACGGCAATTAGTCTTGATAAATGTGCTTACCTCAAGCTGGAGAAACAAATCTGTAAAGTGAAATAAAAACGTTGTCATTTAAACTCTCAATCAAATGTGTAGATTAAGACTAAAAATAATTTGCATATTTTACTGCTTTTCAGACATGTAGTGAAACACCAAGATTTTAGCTTTCAAAATGTCCATAAGTCTTTTTATATTTTCCAGATTGAAAACAAACAATTTTAAAAAGCCACAAGTTCAGAACATAAACAAAAGCAAAACGGGTCATCGACACCAGATGGCAGTACAGTTCATATTCGATATGAATGTAATAGAAACAGGATAGGGAAACTCTAAGTAACTTATTGACATCAACAGCTGATTGATGTGTCATCAATCAGATGAGCAAAGTGTGTTCTTGCCTGCATTTCTGAGTCTCTCTTTGTACTGTTGGTCCAACTTCTTCATCCTTTTCTGATACTCCTGCAACGTACCTGCAGAAGAAAGAAAAAATAAAAACTGAACTGTCCGTATACAAGAAGATTAAACCCTAAGACATTTCAGAAAACCACTACAAAAAATTGAGGTTTTTTTTGCAAAATATGTTTAACAAAATGTGCTTTTGTGGAATAATGAATTATTTTAGTGTTGATGTGTTTTGCACATTAAGAATGGGAAAAAGAAATTAAAACATACATGGTCTTCAGAGAACTTGATTGTTTTTTGTCACACCACCCACTCTCTACATCCACCTTCATTTTGCAATGGTTTGCACAACTTATCAGCTACATTATAGTGTATTAGACTGCAGGTTTTTTGTTTTTTTTTACAGTCACATCAGTCTGAACAGAAAGGGCCCTATGGGACAACTGGTGGTGCTTCCGTTTTTTTAAACACAGTCAGTAGCTCTGTTTACATCAGTAAACAGTCTTGATTATTTAAAAAAAGAGCTGCTAGTATTTATTTTTAGCTAGTGACAAGAAATTCCTTTTGCAGCCAAATAATGCATTCTCCAATCACATCACAAAACATGATTTCAATGAAAATTAATCTCACACAGGCACTTGGAAATTAAGTGTATTTATTATTAACATTTGAGAAAAGTAATTTCTTTATTTACCTTCTTGTAATTGCTGTAGCTGTCTTTTCAAAGAGGCCAGTTTATCCTGGTACATTCTGCAAAAGAAACAGGCCGCAACAAATGGCATACGTATTAGTAGAAAGCAAAGCAATTTTCAGAATTTGTCAGTCAGTCCTCAATTTGAAGGGAAAAAAATTATTTATAAATAAATTACTTACTGCTCCTTGATTTCCACATAGTCATCATCATCGTGTTTGGCAAGATCTGTCTCACTGGCATCTTCAGTATCTGGGGGGGAAGCATGACAGAGGAACAGACTTAATTATCAAAGCTCTTGACACAACTTGAAAACACTTACCTGGAGTGTTGTTGTGTTTGCAAGTACAAATGTGTATATTTACAGTTTCAAACAGGCAGGGCAGGTCTACTGTCCGGAAGGACGTGCGTGGCACTAGTGAGGTAATGGTGAACACCCTTCTTGGGATGCCCTACGGATTGTTTGATTAGGAGAACACGGGAAACCCACGTTTGCGGACTGACAAGAGAAAAAGTTCGGCTAAAACAATGTCGAGTTATCCAGGAATGGATTTAAGTAAGTTCGACGAAATGACAAATACACGACGACCAATAATGTAGTAGCTAGTTTGAATGTTAAGATTTTGCCGCATGGTACGATTATTCAGCACAGTACCCGGCTTATTTTGTGTTGCTGTCAACTCACTGACAAGTCTCTAGAAACGACGCTGACATGTTTTATCGTCGATAACCGGCAGGACAAACTCTGGAATGAAGTTTACGCGCACCGACTGACTTAGATCTGTCTCCTTTCCTTTCAAAATTTGAAACAAATGGACAAAATAAGGCCCAGTTAAGCTGACACAGCAGCTTTCATTTTCAGTTAGCATTAACGTGCTAGCTGGTTAGCCTTGATGGTTAAAGATACATGAAACCATCCCATAAGGAAGAAAAATAAGAACAATCTGAGCTAATCGCCTGAAAGTTTGTGTTACGATGAAAGCAAACCTTGTAGTGCTGTCATGACCTTGATTCCTTCTTGCTGTCTTTCTGTTTCACGGCAATCCGTCCGGTCTGACTAGAGAGTGAAAAGGGCAGCGCAGTGGTCAACCTGTCAACGCTCAAAGCTAACGTTACGTAGCTGGCTGACTGGCTAATTAACGATGTGTTCACAGTCTAGGGAAAAACTGAAGGAACAAATAAAAACGGCACGAGTTGCGGAGTCTTGAGGGGTGCAAAACTATTAATATAGCTTTAAAGAGAAACTAAGACATAAACATGTTCTTGAACATGTACTGTACATTACCTAATCTAATTTGGCAATAAAAATAATAAAATTGTGGTAGTTTTGCAACCGCAAATTAGCTAATTTTTAATGCTAAACGACATAAAGCCTATGTCCGTTCTTTTAAGAGGGGTGAAAAAGCAGAAAAATATTGAAAACTCCCAAACAAGTTGCCGATTAAAAATGTTTCAGCGTTAATGTTTAGTTTTGGTTTTTAATTAAGCAATGAACTCATTTCTACTACTACTACTAGCTTCCCATAAGCGCTTCGTTGCTGTCGGATAGCTAGCGTCGACAGCTAATAAACTATGTGCGTCTGAAACGGAAACTGATTCAAAGCTTCAGTCTAAGCTTAGAAACAAAGTTTGAAAAAACATATGCAGTACTAAATAACAACAGTTTCCATTTACAAAACAGTGGCGTGTTTTATTACATTTGCCTTAAAATATAAATAGCTAAGTGTGTGCAACAACCGCGAATTTCCGTTTCTTCTCCAGCAACTAGACAGAGCCCAATGGTCTGAGGTTTTTGTGGATTTCTTTACCTTCTTCCGAGTCTCTTCCCCGAAAGCTGCGATCGTCATCCTCATCAACGCTGTCAAGCTCTTCTTCGTCATTGTAATAATCCACTATGGGTGAAATTAAAGTAGAAGCCATTTGCTTGTATGAACAATGTAAACAAACACAAAATAAACAATCGATTTGTGTTTTGCAGCCTGCTTGAAACTGCGCCTACAATTGGTAGGACCCCCAGTTATCAAGCTGTTCAAGTATATGCCTGAAGACAATCTCTAATAATAACGCCAAAATATGCCGTTTGTACAATTTAATTTATAATGGATTAAGTGAAAATTTTGTACAAATGAACAAGTGACAATAAAAAAAATGTATTTGCTGTTAAACTACTTAAACCCCAGAAATTCTTAAAACTGGCAAATTGTACTATCTGATTAGGCATCCCATCATAAAGCTGTCTATTGCAAATTGATTTTCTTTCTTTCTCTTAATTTTTAGTTGTATTTTTAACGTAACTTAATGGAAATCTGGCAGGGATCTTTTTAATACCATTTCAAATTAAATGGTATTTTGATGTGCTGGTACAATTCCAGTTGGCAAAAATCTTCATAGAATGTATCTACATAAAACAAATGTCAGATCCTTAAAAAACACAAATTGATCTATTAGGCCCTTAGCTAGTACAGAGTGTAAAGGTGGGTTACATAATAATAATAATAATAATAATAATAATAATAATAATAATAATAATAAAGTTCTACTATAAAAAATACTGTGTTGTTATTAGTGCAGGGAACACTGACCTGTTCACCATGTAATAAGTAACAGGCTATTTATAATGGGTTCAAGTCCAACTGTCCACTGGGCCCATTGGTGAAGTTGGTGTAGTTTTTGTTGACATTATTTTCTTCCATAGTAGGACAAGAAATAAACCAACAAAGTAAATGTTAGTTTGCTGTTCAAACAAGCCCTTTGATGGCATACTTCTTTCATATTTCCTAGATTGTATTAAAACTAAACAAACAATAGATAAACAGAAACGATATAAACACTTGCATTTTTGTCTATTTTTTCATCAAAGGAAAAAACATTATTTAGAGCATAACAATAGTTATCTAACAGTTGATTTTCTTTGATTAATTTAAATAGAATACAGAAGAATAGAATGGCATGGAATATAATTTTCTTTTGTCCATCAAAGGGGCAATTTTCACAGCAGCAAAGTGACAGAAAAAATTAATTTATACGCACAAAATTGTACATTAAAACACACAAGACACACACTTAAGAATCCGTGTATCATTCGTTCTTTCCAAAAAACAATAATCAATAAAGGAAAACGTGAATAATTTTTTGTTTGTTTTTTAAACAAATAGAAAAAAAAACGTCTTGTTTTTCATCTTTTCAATTCTAGTCTCGGATCAAAAAGTACGACGTGTAAAAATGGGCTTTAAGAACGAATTAGGTGTTACATTGATATGAGTCCCCCCGCCAATATGTGTTCCCACACCAGTTCGGCAGGGCGAGCTCGTCTCTAAATCGTCCTCAGAACTGTATCTTACACACAGCCCTGTATAAAAGTAGAAAGTAAAACGGAGAATTATAAAAAGCTCATTATAAATCATAGCAATAATGTTTGAAAACAACTAGCTAAGGAAGTGAGGTTAATTTAGCAGGGATGGTAGCGCAAAGCAGTGAACTATCTTGTGACTTTTTGGTCTTTGGTTGCTGCTTCTGGTAAAAAGATTCGCCCTCCTGTGGCGGAATTGTGACATTACAACAAGCATTAGTGACAGTGCATTTAGTTGAAAACCTTGGTAGCTATTGCCCTCTTGTGGCAATAAGGTGAAATTACAACAAACATTTTTCACAGTGGTTCTAGTTTAAAAACCCTGAAAAGCAAACAGTAAATTAAAAAACACCAACTCTAATGTAAAACCATTATTCAGCCATAATTAGGACATGTTAAAATACTGTACGTTTTTAAAGAAGCTCATTAAATCAAGGTAGTAATGCTTGAACACAACTAGCTAAGGAAGTGAGGTTAATTTAGCAGGGATGGTAGCACAAAGCAATGAACTATCTTGTGACTGTTTGGTCTTTGATTTATGCGATGACTGCACTCGCCCTCTTGTGGCAGTTTTGTGATATTACAACAAGCATTAGTTACAGTGCTTTTACTTGAAAAACCTTGGTAGCTATTGTCCTCTTGTGGCAATAAGGTGAAATTACAAGTAACATTATTCACAGTGCTTCTAGTTTTAAAACCCTGAAAAATAAACGGTAAAGTAAAGAACACCATCTCTAATGTAAAACTATTATTCAACCGTACTTAGGATATGTTAAAATATTGTAAGTTTTTAAAGAAGCTCATTAAATCAAGGTAGTAATGCTTGAACACAACTAGCTAAGGAAGTGAGGTTTATTTAGCAGGGACGGTAGCACAAAGCAGTGACCTATCTTGTGACTGTTTGGTCTTTGATTTCTGCTATGGCTAAAACACACTCGCCCTCTTGTGGCAATTTTCTGACATTACAACAGACATTATTTACAGTGTTTTATATGACAAACCTTGAAAAATAAACAGTAAATTTAAGAAGACAAATTATCTGATATAAAACCATTATTTAACCATACTTAGGATATGTTAAAATACTGTAATTTCTAAAGAAACTAATTATAAATCAAGTCAGTATTGTTGGAAAACAGCTAGCTAATAAAGTGAAGTGTATTCAGCAAAGATGGTAGTATTTTAGAAACCAAAGACCAAGAAGTCACAAGATAGTTCACTGCTTTGTACTACCACCCATGCTGAATACATCTCACTTCATTAGCTAGCTGTTTTCAAACATTACTGCCTTGATTTATGAAATTATTTAAAAATTACAGTATTTTAACATTTTTCAAGGATTTTAAACTAGAAGCACTGTGAATAATGTTAGTTGTAATATCACCTTATTGCCACAAGAGGGCGATAGCTACCAAGGTTTTTCAACTAAATGCACTGTAATTAATGCTTGTTGTAATGTCTCAAAACCGCCACAAGATGGCAGGTGTGTGTCAGCAGAAACAGAAACCAAAGACCAAAAAGTCACAAGATAGTTCACTGCTTTGTTCTACCATCCTTGCTAAATAAATCTCACATCCTTAACTTGTTATTTTCAAACATTACTACTTTGATTTATAATGAGTTTCTTTAAAAATTACAGTATTTTAACATATCCTAAGTATGGTTGAATAATGGTTTTACATTAGAGTTGGTGTTCTTTAATTTACTGTTTATTTTTCAAGGTTTTTAAACTAAAAGAGCTGTATATGTTTGTTGTATTTTACTCTTATTGCCACAAGAGGGCGATAACTGCCAAGGTTTTTCAACTTAAAGCACTGGAAAAAATGTTTGTTGTAATGTCACAAAACCGCCACATGAGGGCGAGTCATTTTTAGCCAAAGCATAAACCAAAGACCAAGAAGTCACAAGATAGGTCACTGCTTTGTTCTACCATCCCTGCTAAATCAACATCACTGCCATGATTTATAAAGAGCTTTTTTTTAAAAAATAATTTTCCTTTTTACTTTCTACTTTTATTCAGGGGAAACTTATCCTGACGGCTGTGTGTCAGATTAATACAGTTCTGAGGACAATTTAGCAACACGCGTGTCCTGCCAAACTGGGGGGGGGGGGGGGGGGGGGGG
>SSNR01000122.1:1647412-1711888 GCA_006937965.1 Callopanchax toddi | reverse complement strand
GGGGGGGGGTGTAAAAGACAAGGCGGCTGGATGCTTCCTAAACTTGTCCTCTGTTCAGCTTTGTCACGCAGCGTGGGTCAGTCTATGCGTGTGCGTGTAACACCGACTGTGGTACCTTCCATTGTATATCGTATTGTTGTGAGTGGGATTTTACTATCAACGCGTACAATGGCTGTCCACCGCACATGATGACCCAAACTCATTATTTATGCACGTTTTCCCTGATTTTCACAGTTGAAATGAGTGAAGGTGTTGCATTCGTTTATTATAAAGAGAATAAACGCACATTGCGCATTTCCCCGTTTCTAAAACGTACAAGTGTTTTATTCGACTAGAACCACCTCATGCACGCTTAAATAAATAAAAACTAAACCTAACACGTCGCTCTCGAAATGGCAGATTGCAAACTGAGCACTAAAACCCAGGCTGACCCAACATGATGTCATCTCTTGTGTGTAGAGCGCATGAGTGAGAGGCAGCAGACCCGCGTTTGACTGCTAAACTGTGTCATTTGTAAAGATTTATTTTAAGAAGCTTGCCCGCGGAGCTGCAGACAGGGATCACCAGAAATGCAACCCAATATTATGACATTGCGCATGCATGCCATTCAAATAGATTTACAGTGTTATCTTTGTGTGACTTTGCCTTTTTTTTTTTTTTTTGCTTGGTTTAAAGCTGAAGATATGTCTGCAAACTCACACCACACACACTTATATGGTAGAATACAGTAGCATGGAGAGGATGCTGCACAGCAAGCCACCTAACAGGAAATAAGATTTTTTTTTCCCTCTCGCTCTCTTGAGGTTTATGACTTTTCTAGCAGTTTTATTGAGTTATGCCACTTTTCTTGAGTTTCAATGTTCCAAAGGGCGTGTGTTTCAAGTTCCGCACATCTAATCTGCCACTTTTAATTCGATCTCTTAAGAGAAGGAACAGAAAGCGACACACTTCCTTATTGTTAATGGTATCTAAAGCAATTCACAGTTTTTATGATTTTAATTTCCATCCTGCAGTTTGCCAATAAATTCATTCAGGTTGTTTGAATGTTCCCTTGAGTCATGATATAATGTGGTAAATGGTTGACCTTTGTTCACTTTGACCCAGTGAAGTTAACCACACTTTGTGGGGACATTTTTTTCAGTGCAGGTTGTGAAACGTTTAAGCCACACACACAAAAAAAACTTTTGCAATGTTGGTGTTGGACCTGCATGCAAAGGGCTCGCTTGCTGTGGTCCATTTAGTCTTTTAGGGTGCTGCAGTGTGTGGAGCTACTGGATTTGTGCCACCAATTGCAACAATTCTTTTGAGTATAGTGCTGTTTTTATGTGCGCAGTGGCATCTTGATGGATGGATTAGTGTTTTATACATCAGCTACTCTTGACAATTGGTTGCTGTTGCCATCGAATGTAATGAAGTGGGGGTGTGAATCAAATGTCGTCACACTGAGGTCATGTTAACACTAAAGGCAGTCTGTCATTGCATTTTAGATTGGTTTTAATCAGGTTTAAGACCATGCAAACACATTTCAGTCTTTTTATTTTGGGTTTAGATAATTTGCAAACTGTGGACCTGTGTGCATTGTACTGAGTCAGGTGTTAATATTGTGGAAAATGGCAAACACACTATCTATCTGGGCCCGACGCGTTAGAGAAACGATGTCTTGTCAGTGCACGTTTTGAGGAATTTTGCCACAACCGAAGGTCTTTTTAGACGTGTTTAAGTTTAATCCATAAAATCACATCACATTATTTTAATTATCATTAAAATTATTGTATTTATTAGCTGTTAAAGACTGGGTTTACTTATCTTGTTGCCTTTTGATTGGAAACCACTACAAAATCTGTTGCTGGCTGACAAAAAGTTTCAACACAGTTGGAAAAAAGTGCATTCCTGTTTAGCTAATTAGCCCCGAAAGCACTGAATACAATAATGAATGCTTGCATTGTTCATGTTCATATTTAAAATGTATATTCTTTTAAAGGTTTTTGCAGTAATCTAAATATTTTTTTAATAAATATCAGTTCTCTAGAGCACAAAAAAACCTGTGCAAATCTTCTTATTCAGGGTTTCTTTTAAATGACTGAATTGACTAAATTGCATAAATGCTTTTGAAATATATAGCAAGGCGACAATGTGAAAAGGAGCATTTATAGATTACATCAGAATAATTGGATTTGATATGCCTGTTGTTCTAGTCGTGGTTCCGTTCGCTCATCCTGATGACAGAATTAGTCATGAATGGGGGTTTAAATGATTGCATTAACTTATAGAAAGGACATAGACTCATCAAAATGAAAACCACAGTTTATCTTGCTTAATGACAGGCTAGTGCACATGTAATATCCTAAAGGCAGCTGCAGAATCTCTGAACAGCAAATAGAAACGTCCACGCTTAATGTGCTACAGTTGTCAGAATAATTTTCCTGACCTCTGTGGGCCTTTATGCAGCTTTTCTATCACGCTGTGGTGCCTAATACAATTTCTCAGTCACGGTAAATCTTGACTTGTCCTATTAGTAACAGCAGGAAAGTGTAGGTTGCTAAAACCTAGCAAGTGGTGTTTTTGAATTGAACTTTTCTCTTGTTGAAGAACCATAATAAGATCACTGGTGGTCCAATATATTCCCTGCAATGGGTTAGCATTTAGCTTCAAATTTTGGCTTCTTGTCTCCCCTGACTCATCTATATAAGGTGACATATTTTTAAAAATGAGATCAAATTAAAACCCTTTATGGTACCGTAGATCAACCTGTTGAAATAAGAAAACCTTCAATAGAAAGCTGAGTTTAAAAATCTATTAAATGATTGCCAGTTAAGCTGTGCTACAGAAAGTTTGTTTATGAGCAGAGCACATCAAAATTAACGTGTTGCTGTCAGGCTTAACGTTCTGCAGTGATCTGGTTTAGCATGTCTAGTCTATAGAAATGCTGTCTTGGATGACGAGGAGAATTATGCCCTCCCTACCCCCCAGCTTTCATGCACTTGCAGATGTGTTCATGCGTACTGCTTTTAATGATGATTTCAGATGACAGCAAAACTCTGCACTGCTGCAAGATCTTGGTCTTACGAAGCCAGTGGGAGAGTAGCCAGATAAATATTTTGGTAAAAGCATGAATCTACAGCATTAGTAGCTTTTTATTTAATATATAAATTTTGACACGTGTGGTCGTGTTTACAGCGAGTCTCAGACTTCATTTTTTCTATTTTAAATTAAGTGTATACAGAAAAGAATCGGTGAAGTTCTGTATTTCTTACACAAAATATCTTTTTGATCCATCTGTTGATTCATATCCATGTATGCCCAAAAGGCCAGCTCATAATCACAAGCCCTTTCATCTGCACATTATTTTTGGATTTCATGGAAAAACGGTGTCTTTGCACCGCTGAGCGTGATCGGAGGGAATAATGTGAAATGCACCCAGTCATGGCTCAGCAGCTGGTGCAGACCTGAGTCATGGCCTTGGTCTACTAAAAGCTGTCTCAGAGGGAAGCAAGCTACGGCCCAACAGATGTCTCCTCATCAGATGACTCCCATGTGACTGTGGCACCTTTGCTGTTCACTCATCGCCCAGCACTGATGAAAACTTGCTTAGCCCAGGCAGCCTCTTTAGATCTTAGTCACGCTTTTGAAGTTTTCACAATAAAAATCTTACGCACATCAAAAGGCATTTATTGCAGCACTTTAAATGAAAACCTGTCTGGAGGCCTATGATGACCTTTATTCACCTCGTCTCAAACTCTCCTCTGGTATGACATCTGGTTTAGGTTGTTTACTGCACGCAATAATGTTATATAGTATATCATTAAATACATCATTATTTTGTGGGCATTATATATTCAGTTTTTCTCATCGTTTTTCTCAGATCTTGCATCATAAACCAGGCATTTTGGCAAGTCAGCTTTAGTGGGTGTGGAGGGTTAGTATGAGTGACTTGACTGCAGGCCTTTATTAGAAGAGCTCCTCCAGTCCTCTGGGCAAACTTGCAGCTGTGACCATGAGTTGCTCCCTTTCCCACCCAGCCCCTTTTCAAACCCCGTTATGTTTGGCTACATTTGTGTCTTCTCCAGCTCTGTTGTAAAATCTTTGAGCCTCTTTCTGCTCCTTCACGATAGGCCAGCTTGAAGTGTGGGGGAATTAAACCATCACCCAAAGAGACTTCGTCATTGCTGACATGTCATAGCTTCCCGCAATCCCCCTTCCAGGTCTAAGGTTTAATTTAGCTTGGCAGAGTGCAAGAAAAAGCTTGAACACAAGTGTTTTTAGAACAGCATGGCTCACTGTAATAGGGGTCTTTGAAAAACTGAAAGTGCCATGTCATAGAAGTGCAGTGTGTGTTTGTTCTGCTGACTTTCCCTTACATGCAACTGACTGGGAAATCTCCCGTTTGCAGTGCTAGCTTAGCAGAGTTGGGCTCGTCAGCAAGGCTTAGGATGCAAAAAGATGATGGACACATCTGCTGATGTGAGTGAGAATGAGGTAATACACTGCTGCACAAAACAGGTCTAATTTGCCTTCCTGAAATGCCTTTTTTTTTTTTTGTCTTGCAGCAATACAAAATACTTTTTACTCAGCAGCTTTTCAAATGTATTTCCAGACTTTTGTTGTGTATCGTTTGCATCTGCGCACTTTTAATGTCAACATAACAGCTTGGTGAGCTTTCATTCCATGGATTAAAGAAATGACGAATGTTAGAGATTGGCAGTATTGCACTAAATCATTTTTTTGGGTGCATAACTTGACATAAACTGTTAATAATTCTTCATCTGACGGCAGTGTGAGCAAAACCCACCCCATCCCCCCCAATCCCATGAGAATCTAGGCCTCTGTCCAAGCTCTATGCAGCCCTAATGCTGTGACTGGACAGCCTTCATTGGGTCAAGTGGAGATTTGCCTCTGAATCTGGGGGAGATTTTGTTTTGCCCTCATCAACCAGCAGTGTGACGGGATAAATGCAACTTTTATTAACTGTAGGGAAATGATTATGTCTGTCACTTGTGATTTTTGCTGGATTTTTCTGTTGGTGCTTTTAAAGGCTATCATTGGGGCTAACTAAACAAGGAGGTTTGACTATTTTAAAGTCTGGTTTTACAAAAAAATATTCAATGCATTAATTGCTATCATTAGCTTCTATGTGAGCCAGTGATTCATTAAACTGAATGAGAATTCTTTTATGACCCATATCACAGGAGGAAATGTAAAGTAGGAACTTCTCATGATTTAAAAGATGCAATACAAGCCAAATGGGCTTTTACTACTATTTTCTTTCTTAGTAGTTTATGGTAGGATGAGTTTGTACGGCATTCTGAACCTAACAATCCTGAGGTTAAAGAGCATATTTTAAGTTAGACACTCCCTTAAACAAATGTTTAGAGAAATATAATAGAAACTTTTTCTGAATAAAAATTGACACAAATTCAGCTTATTTAGGCTCTTGGGTTCGTTTTTGTGAGAATTGTCAATTTTTTCACCAAACCGGAAGTGACGACAGTGCTGGGAGACCGTTCGTTCTCTATATAGAAAACTGATCCACTGATCACTACTTGTGACGAGCAAAACAAACCCCCAGAGTGCCGTTATTTTATTACTTTATTACTATAGTGAGAAGTTATTTTATTAAGATAAAAAAAAAAAAAAAGATAAAAACAATCAGTCCTGTAAGGCTGTACCCTGTCAGTCCAGCTGTAGACCGTGACCCACCTCCTCACTCGGGTCTGGATAAAATACCAGCGTTTAGCACCAGGTTTGATCATCAGAGCTCCAAACATTGAGCTGCGTTCAGGTGGATTGTTAAGAAATGAAAGAGTTTATAAAAAGTTTCACAGGATGCAGCTAAACGGTTCGAGGCTGACCGAAACAGTGTCGGGTCAGGCTGGAAACCCCGCCGTGAAGCCCCTCTTGGTAGCCCCGCTGGGAACGGGAAGCCCCTCTGGAGAGCATCGCGGCATGGATTTACTGTACCCCGCCAGCCAGGTGAGGGTCAGACACCTGAAGGAAATGCTCTCATGAAATCGCGGACCTGTACCGGATTACGACCCACCACGAACCGTACCAAACCTGGCATGGAAACGAGACTCAAGTCTCCCCGTTAGCTCCTGTTAGCTGCTGTGTGCTAACAGCGGTTCCGGTGAATGGATCGAAGTAACGGCGCCTGTTTAGAGTCACACTGAATGTTTTTCGTCGGTATGTGGGACTCCATCACATCCAGTCCTGGACTAGACCAGGACCACCGGGGTTTTTCGTCTCCAAACAGAAGTCACCGTACCGGTAAGGAAGCCGTCCCGTTGTTGACTCAGTGTCCTGACAGACTGGCGATTGGCATTCATAAACATAATAATTTAGCATTTTTTTATTAAAATGAATACACACCGACTCGATTAAAGAGTGCTCTAACCTAAAACTAACAACTCATCGCCGACAGCGAGCAGGCAGCTGGCAGACTAGAGCGGTGCCAGTCTGAGATGTTAAAGTAGTTTAGCTTTAAAAAATCTACACAATGATTAAAACAAGCATCTGTTACACAAACTCCACACAACAAAGGGCTCAAATGATCATATTTATGGGATTATTGATCGTACAGAGTGTTAAATTATCCTACAAATACTTTATTTATTTACATCTGACAACACTGTAAGCAGCGCCACCTAGCTAGGAGCTCCCTTAGCTGACGTCACAGGTCCACATATGAAAAAAAAAGCGTTTTTAGAAGCTTTGCAAAAAGGGGCACTTTGGACCAGAAAAATGGTTTAACAAAATGTATTGTAAAACAAAATACCCTCAATAAACATTTCAAATAGTATTTTTGGACAGAGTTTTATCATAATAATAATAAAAAAAGAACTTAAAATATGCTCTTTAAAGTGAACAATTGTCCAATTATTCTGTGACTTGGAGGAAACTCTTTCAGTCAACAAACTCATTCTTGTTTAATTTCTCTCTCATCACACAAAGACAAATAATCAAAATATGCAAAGTCAAAAGGCTGCAAACGTTATGATTATTTAGGGATTTTTATGTCCCCTTATCAAGAAGTAGTAAAATCATCAGGCCTGAGGATTTCAAAGAAGCCGATGGACGCCAACACCTTATTTTATTCTTTTGTTCTTGGACAGTGACCTGCCAGGAGTGTGTCGAATTGTTGTTTCCTGACAACTGGCTTTTGTCTTCCTTGCAAGAAAAGTCAGACTAATGTTACATTCACAAACCCATCATGATCAAATAATTGTCTTTTTTATAATTTTTTGGGGTATTTGAGCTTAACTGTTCATAGTTCTGTTAATGTGAACTTCCTAAATACACTATAAATTAAGAAAATGGGTACATAAAAAGCCCTTGCAAAATTCTTGTTCAGTGTAGGAGTGTGCATTGTATATCATTTTCAGTATGGTCAAAATTCTTATTTTGATGACGAGGCAGCGGGCAAGTATATATCCCACTTTGCAAAAGAGAACCAAAACGTTTCTCCCACATGGCGCTATGTAACTCAGTTTGACTGCTGCTCCAAGTCAATGCAGCTTGATGTCAGAAGAAAGAGAGTCAGCTCAACTTGCTAACGGTCCAACAGCTTCACAGCCGTCCTCATCATCTTCCTCTTCAGAACTTGTGGCATGCCTATGGCGGGGTATTGGGGCCAAAATTAAGACGATTAAGGTAGGGATGCTCCAATTCCGTTTTTTGCTGCCGATCACCGTACATGGATTGACTGTAAATTTCACATTGTAGTGATGATGAGGGCTAATGCTACTTGATCTGTAAAGAATGAACCATAAATCACCTTCATTTGGATAAAAACATGTTTTATTGACTTTTTCAAGAGAAAAAAAAACAATCTTGCAGGCATAATGTAAACATCCATCCATATAGAAATATATTACATATATATATATATATATATATATATATATATATATATATATATTTACAATCCTTATAGAAATCTATTATTCTTATATATATTTTAAATACTTAACATATATTCTCTGTGCAAAAGATCCCCGTTAATTAGTTTGTGGTTGAAATAACGTTTTGAGAAAAATTGTTTGGTTTTTTTCTACTGAAATTCGGAAAAGTCAACATTATTTTGACACTCTGGTTCATTTTATGCCCAGAAAGAACGAACTTATTACTGACAATGGTCTGGACAATGTCTACCTGCGCTGTCTGCTGCTCTGAACTCCAGCTCCCTCCTTTTTCTGTCAGTATCAGACGCCTCAGTGCTGTGCAATGGCTTAGAAGAGCCCATTGCAATTTATTGTTTCAGAAATCACCACAAAGCTTTGAAAATATATTGCTTGACCTGTTAGGACGGAGGTTTAGGATCAGTTTTTATTTGTGTATGCATGCGAGAACAGTTGTTCATTTACTCTTTGGCAGTCATAGGTCAGTATGAGATAATCTTGAGCAAAGATTCCACAGATTTGTGGTTTTGTATTAAAATGAAAAAACCAAAATATATCATGCAATTACAAGCTGTTGTGCACGTTTTACACTTGTTGCAACAGAGAAACTGTTACTAAGCTCAGGACTGATGCAAAAGTGATGCAGTGTACAGTCAAACATCTGCAATCGAGCTCTTGCTTTAACGGCTATTTAAACACTTTTAAAGATATCAGTTGTTTCTCATATTAAAAAAATTTTTTTTGAGTACCTCTTTGCTTGGCTCTTCAGTCAAGAGTCCTCTGTGATTAGTTTTAACGCAGTGTGCCGTTTGAGGTCCTCTGACACTAACTGCTCATAAGTTGTTTTTTTTTATACTACATGACTACAAAATAAACTATTCCCTTAAGTTTTTTTTTTTTAGGTAAGCTTCGTCCACCACAGGGCTTATATTTATTTTTTATTTTTTTCATTTACCCCATCTCTTTTCATGTGCAAAAGTAAAAGCGGATTGGATGAATCCATGAGATCTAAAGGAGGAAGGGGGAGGCTAAGTTCTAAGCCTGAATTAATTCCCAAACTAATTGCGGGCAGACTTTACATGAGGATGAAAGCTGAAATCCTAAAGCTCAAAATCCCTGGGCCCTCTCCCACTCTGTGTAAACCCAAACGATGATGTACATAATTTATACTGTCAGTGTATATGTGAAAAAGAAGAGTAAGAGGCAGAACACAAGGGAAATGACTCAGTGGCCCAGATGCATGTTTCCTTTTTGGGGTTTCCTCTTCACAGTTTCCTCCCTCGGTCTTTTTTGTTGTTGTTTGTTTTGGCTCATCATTAAGTCGTCATGTTAAAAAGGAAACGAGGGTGAAACTGATATAACTTGTTAACGCTCCTGTTGATATACATTTTAAAAATATTGTTGATTCAGTATCAACTCTGTTGGTCTAATCACCTAAACCTCCATAACACGGCTCACATTTAAACAATTTAGGGCACTGTACCAAACGGTGCTGCTTAAATTACAACACAGAATGGTTTGTGTTGTAATCTTGGAACAGTTTGCAGACTAATACAAATCTTTCATACCCCCAGTCTATTTTTTGCCTTTCTCATGGTCAACTAAAAGCCAAAGGCTCCTTCAGACCGCTCTGGAAGAACTAGCAATGGTAATACTGTGAATCACAACATGGGGCCTCAGCAAATTACTGCATGACATCATCACTCTCCCTCCAGGAACACAGCCTTCAAGAAAGACAAGAGAGGGCGTCTTGTCCACCCATCATAGTCTCATTAGAAATCTAGTCCCTGAGTTTGGAGATGTAGATCGAACTCGTACTCGTTGCTTTGTCTTTGTCTGGAGGGCAATGGAAGTTACTTTGTCTTCAGCAAACCTTGGATAGCATATAAAAAAATTGAGGTCAATTACCCTGAATCTGAACCTCTTTTCTCACCCTCTTGCATCAGATCACATAACCCAAGAAAACCTGGTTTAGTCACCCTGTCTGAGAAAGTTGCTTGAAAGGTTGGCAACTGCTCATTTCTGCTATTATGGACTTGGAGTACCAGTCACCCCCCTGTGCGAAGCAGAACCCTTTGTAAAACTTTTGTATTTTTAATATTTCATTATGAATAACACTCTGCAAGTGGCAAATGTGTGTTCTAGACCTGTACAGTTTCTCTTCTGTTCAGCTTTTACTATGGAGAGTGCAAAAAGACAACTAATCTTCTGCTGCTCTTGAATGGAAAACCCTGTTGGGCTTTAGAGTAGTAGTGCTTCACTCTCCTTGTACACACACTGAGAGTTGAAACTACATTAGTCAAATTAGATTCTTCTGTGACCATAGCGATGCACATAATACTTGTATTTTTGTAGAAGTGCTACATGGATGTGCCAAACCGATGTGTAATTAAACATGTTCTCTTATGCTCAGATTTGCATGCATTTTGCATTAACCTTTGGGAAGTAAAACAGGATTACAGCAGCTGTCTATGACTTGGCTAACTCTTACTAAAGCAATACTTTAGGACAGTGGTCCCCAACGTTTTTTGAAACCATGGACCGGTTTTGTGACACGCAAAAAGTCTGCGGGCCGATCGGTGTTCAGCGGGGGGTTAGTTTTACGCAGACCTCACCCTGGACCCTGGAGCAAATCACACCCTGCTCACGCGCTCTTATGATTGCACCTTTGACTGAAACGCAGCAGGAAGTGAGGATTACAGAGTGACTTGGCTCACTTGGCAGCTTGTCAGGAGGTGATCACGGGCTGCAGGCATGAATCCATGACATAACACATCAGTGTCCGGGCCAGATCTTTCAGAAGTGATCAATACATAAATAAGTTTTTTAAATTCTGCCGTTCTGATGGCCCGATACTGGTCCGGGGACCAGGGGTTGGATACCTCTGCTTTAGAACACTTCGGAAAATTGTTTTTTAGGGATGTAACGATTCACTCAAGCCACGATTCGATTCGATTCTCAATTTTAAGCTCACGATTTTTGATTTTTTACGATTTTTCCTAACAAAATTAATTTATTTTATGGCCAAATAATTTTTTTTATTTTACAATTGCCCTTTTGTCCTTGTTTCAAATTGTAATTTTCTGTTGTCTTACTGGAAACATGGGAAAGCCAAAATGCCCTATAATTGTTTACATGTTTTTTCAGTTGGAAGTAGGTGTCGTGACCTTGAGCGGGTTTAGACTGAACAGACTTTGCACAGATCTTTTGAACTTTGACCTTTCTGACCCTGAGTCAATTATAGGGATTACATTTGGCTTATGTGTGTACTGCTGTACAGATTACCACCTGTTAATACCTCTGACTGGTATCAAATCACACACTGGCCCTTTAAACAGACAGACCCAGTGTTGCCAGATGTTTGATAATTGTCGTATTTGTAGGTTAATTAGCACTCTGTACGATCAATAATTCCATAAATACGATAATTTGAGTCCTTTGTTGTGTGGAATCTGCATAAGAGATGCTTGTTTTAATCATTGTGTTAGATTCTTTAAGGCTAAAACTACTGTAAATACTATAATTCTGCACAGTGTTTGATACACTGGCTGTAATGTCAGGCTGTAACTCAATGTATGGTCGTTTTTCTCAAAATTCGATAATTTTAAGATCCTGGTACGATACTTTATCATTTCTAATCTGGCAACACTGGGCAGACCAGTACCTGAGCAGACCACAACTAATGTAAAGTTGTAACAACATTTTGTCTGGAAATGTTTCTTCAGATTTGAAAAGATTTTAGACTAGATGTCGGTGACGGCTGATGTCACCATGAGACAACCATGCATTCTTTAAATCATTGAGAAATGTTGGGAAACAACTTGTGTTTAGGCTGTTTGGCACTTGTAGTTTTGAAAGAAAACCAAGTTGATCATAGTTTAGTCACAAGAGAACATGCTGTCTATGGTTCTTAATCTTTGAGGTGTCATGTTTGTAATATGGATCGATTGGTTTTATTGACTATATGAAAAGTGGTCTGACTAAATTCAATACATTGAATGACTAGTGGACAGCATAATATGATTCCTTCGCCAAATCAATTTTAGTTTGAGTTTTAGCTTTAAAAATAAAATTCTCACAGTAGGCTTTGTTTATTGTTATTATTTTTGGGAGGTTGACAGGATGATTGCAGTTTTGGAAAAAGTCATAGTTCAGGTTTGAAACCATCTTCCTCTTTACTTAATGGACAGCTCTTGTTGATCTTTGCCTTCTGGAGTGAAACTAAAAGATTTTCTGACGTGATTCATCCATCAGCAGGTTCAAATCGTTTATCTTTTCCTTGATCTAAGTTGTTTTACACAGGTTTCTGTGCAACACAGAGATGCATGCATTTGGTGGCCACATAGCAATGCTTCCCTTTAGCAAAGTTCAGTTAAAGACATAGAAATGAGGAGTTTTTCTTGCATGTTATGCTATGTATAAATTTGGCTGAAAAGTTTAAAAGTTTAGATGTAGATTGACGAGCAGATTGGGGCAGTGTCTGCAGTGACGCGGACACTGAACCGGTCTGTCCTGGTGAAGAAGAAGCTGAGCGAGAAAGCAAGGCTCTCGATTTACCGGTCGATCTACGTTCCAATCCTCACCTTTGGTCATGAGCTTTGGGTAATGACTGAAAAAATGAGATCGTAGATACAAGCGGCTGAAATGAGTTCCTCCACGGGATGGCCGGCTCAGCCTTAGAGATAGGGCGAGGAGCTCTCTGGAGGAGGGACTCTGAGTAGAACCACTGCTCCTCCGTATTGAGAAGAGCCAGTTGAGGCGGTTAGGGCATCTTGTCTGGATGCCTTCCTGGGGAGGTGTTTCGGGCATGCCCTGCCGGCAGGAGGCCCCAGGGTTGACCCAGGACATGTTGAAGAAATTAAATCTCCAATTTGACCCAGGGACGTCTTGGGTCCTGCTGGAGGACGAGAGGACGGTCTGGGATTTCCTACTTGCTGCTCCCATGACCCGGACCCGGGTAAACAGGAGGAGGCGAGGCATATTTAACTTCTAAAGTCACACATTCTCAATTTACCTGAACCTTTTTCTGTTTCTTTTTTCATATTTATAATCTTAACATTTTTGTTCATTTACCTCACATCAATCTGAACATGCATTATTATTGATAAGTCTTTTTGCAACACAGTCTCATTAATTCTGTGACACATAAGTTAACATTTTTCTGTCCACAATAAAAAGAAAAGGGTGAGTGGGTTACATTATCTTAGTCACCTGGGGACAGAACTTGGGCAGCACTGCGCCGTCTCTGCTAATCTCCTCAGATTAATCGAATAGCGTTTGAATATAATTTTCATAAAACCCAACATGTGCACGTTGGTGTTTGTTCAGTGAGTCAGCTTAGAGGAGGTGGCGCTGGTAGAGTCGTGCTTTTAAAATAATGAACTGTGCGGGGCTACAAGAGTGCTCAAAAAATAGTTTGACCAAAATGATTGCCCAGGAGAAAAGGTATTACATAAGCATTAAACTCCCACATTTCAGGTTTTTTCCTGCAGGGCTATCAAAGAAGAGGTGCATCAAGATGTAGGTTTTGATGATGCAACAATAAGTCTTTGCATATTTATTTTTCTTTCTCGTTGTTTTTATATTGAACAAAAAGCAGAATTCTAGCGGAGGTCATTTTGAGCATAGATCAAAGTTCAGTATCATATCTTAAGTGCTTCGCCCTTCTTGTTCTTCAGGGTGTGTTCCATCATGTTTTTATCTATATCATTTTGTTGCTCACGTTTTTACAGGAAATGCTCCTTACTGTTTGTGTAAAGTCACTGAACCTCAGTCCTCAGACTGTAAGATGGCCACCCACTAAATTTATTTTCGAAGCATATTGCAAATATCAGGTAATTGAAGTGTGTACAAAATGTAACATGTCACGTTTTGGTTTGAGGATCCCAAAAAATGTAGGCGGGAGGCGAGGACACAGGAACTGAATTCAAAAATACTTTAATAAAGAAAGTAAAAGGCTGGTGTGACAGCAAAACTCCAACACTCTAACAAGGAAAACCCAAGGAGCTCTGGGAGGAAAAACTCAAAAAACTAAGAATAGCAGGATTTACAGGCAGGCAGGACTACAGGAACTAACAGGGAGGCTAAGTGGGATCTGACAGGGACTGAATGAACCGGAGGAGTATATAGCTACAGTATATGCAGGGGCTGGTGATCAATGGGGTGCTGAGCAGGTGGGTTGATTAGGTGAATGAGGAGCAGGTATGCTGAGGGAAAATCTAAACTAACTGAACTCAAAGGGGCCCAGATCATGACAATAACAGTATTTATAAAATTAAATAGAACTATCCAAAAAAAAAGCCAAGATATCCTGCATAACCAGGACTAAGAGCGAGTGAAAAGAAATTAGCATAAACTATCAAAGATCTGGGGCCACACTCCAATCAAAACACACTCCTCTACTGCAGAAATTCCCTGCTTTGAGTGTGTGACCTGATCTGTTGATCCTTGTACCACTTAGACCTGTCAATGTATGCCTGTGGGCCTATTGAATAGTGTAACATCCTAATGACGGAGCTGTGTCGCTCTGCTTTATTCATTCAGCTTCTGTCTTTTAAGAGGTATTGGGGAAAAACAGGAAGGAGACAGATTTCTGCACGAGAAAGACGCTGTGGTTTTAGAAAAGGCAAAACATTAGACCACACATAATACTGACCTGGAGGGAAAAAACTGCTGAAAAGTGATCATTGCCAGACAGGATGAACGGCTTTAATAGAGAAAACACCAGGCCTTGCTCCAGAGGGATGCGCTGCACAACGATTCTTCTGGATCCATGGGATTTCCCTGAAACGGCTCCTGCACTAGAATGAGGGATGGTCTTTGTGTGGTAAATTGTGTGTAACCAATGCTGTGCATGTGTGACTATCTGTATCTTTCAAACCTTTGTTCAGACTTGTTACAGATGTGCTCAGACATATTGTTAATGCTCTTTTCTTAGAGGCATTATGATCCTCTGGACACTAAAATGTTTAGATAAAGCCGTTTCTTTGCACATATTTTGGAAGAGTTATTTTTAGTCTTAGACAAATGTTAAGTTTATAAAAAGTACAATCACAAGACTTTGGCAAATCTTATAATAATGCGTTAGAAAACATTAGTTTCGTAATTATTTTTCTTCATAGATTTGTTGTTTAATTATCCCAAATTGACATCACTGCTTTTACTTTGTCCCAAGAGGCATTTTTGGGATTCTCTAAAAGCCTTAGCTTAATATTGCATAGTTGCCATGCTTCTCAGTGATCCTATATATGGGCACACGTGAGAGGGAAACAGTCGTGTGGAAACCCTTCTCATGTGCGACGGCTTTCTTGTGCCGAGATGGTTCTTATTGTATTGCTATTATATAACACCCAGTAAAGTCTGTATCATTGCAAATGGCTTTTCTACATCAATATAGAGATTAAGAGTGATACTGACCTAAAGCTTTAGAGGAAAAAATAGGTCTGTGCTTAATCACAAGTGGGAAAGATGAAGCTTGGCACCATGGAGAGCTAATCTACTTTGATGGACATGTCAGTCGTAGAGGGAGGTTGCGGTGCCATCTACATTTGAAGTGATGAAAATCTTTAATTTATGTCCAATCGACTAACATTTAAAGTCTTCTTACAGGCAGCTACTGATCAGAACTCTTGAGTCATTACTGCTTTTTTGATGCTTTTCACATTTACATTGTAACAGAAGTTTCTACATTTACAAATCTGTTTTTAAGCTGCAACTTTAATAGCTAAATGATAAGAAGTAAATGCTTGTTTTGAGGTAATTAACAACAATCAGGTGTGTAAATTCTGAACAGCAGTAGCCTGAGTTCGCATACAGCCAGTTTTTGGGTCCTGCTTGCTCTATGTGCTCCATGTGATACATTGCTAAAAATAGAGAACAGCAGTCATCTTAAGCAACTTTTTCTTTAAAACTAAGGTTCTAGTTGTCGTTATTCTACCTTTTGATCGCGGTTTGTTTTGTGGTTGTTTAGGCACCATTTGAATGGGAGTTTAATCATCGCACATTTGGTTTCGTCAGGCAAAATCCAGAGCTTGCATTTGGTGAAGGGACCTGATGGGCCCTCGTGGCACAGATGACAACATTTCCATCACGCTGTTGAACAATCAGTCAAGCACATTCTTTGAGCCTTACAGAATAAGTTACACCCATAAACTGAGTGCTGTTTCCAGTTTGTCCTAATTGTGTCGCATCACATTGTTTTGTTATCCTTCATAATTAATGATGTCGATGCAGTACATGAATTTTTGACTTTAGATGTCCAGAAAAATGCACTCTAGATGTTGTTGCTTTAATTCAACAAAAGGACGTATGTTCTATGGAACCGTCAGGCTAAGAATCAAGCATTTTAAGTCCTTAATTTGTCCCTCAGTCTACCAACGCCCATGTTTATGATGGCATTAGCCTTAATCTGAGAAGTTCACAGTTCTGTATGTGTATGTTTATAGGAATGCTTTAATGCATAAAAGACCCAGTGACATTTTCATATTGGTGTCACTAAACCCACGAGATGGTAACTGCCCCGAGTCCTCAAATCCTGCTTTTACAGTGTCGAGTGCGCATGTGTGTATCCCCCACTCTGTGGAAATGAGTCACTGCTATAAAAATCCACACCATGCCACCCTGGCAGGATAATCAGAACATAATATTTAGCTTCTTTCTATCTCACTGGATTAGTTTATCTTTTTTCTCCCCCCCTTACATCCTGAGAGAATTTGCATATTTTTTAAAAATCTTACGTTGCCTCAGTTTTATTTAAAGCTTTTTTTTTTTCACTATGGGACATATTTGTAAGCACACCTGCCTCCCAACATGAGTCATTAACAGCCCACTCCAGTCATCAGTGGCCACACTGGGAGGAACTGGGAGTTGGAATTTTAAACACCCTTGGCACTGATTAAAATTAGATGTCTGTGCCCAAAATTCTAAGAAAGATTTTAAATCAGTGTTGTTTATACCATAAATTTGTTGTATGACTTACAAAAGTATAGGAAAGTTCCACAGGTTGTCTTTATATAAACATAAATATCTATGCAGTTATATCAGTATATGAAAAACTGAAGCTATAAGAGGCTTCAAGTTGACCAAAGTTAATATTATACATTCAGGACTCCATCTAAGAACTTGTGTAAAAACTGTAATTTCACAAACTAACAGATTGGGACTCAGGATTTCTGGTTCATATCACATTGTGACATGAAACTGAAGAAACTAAAACTAAGAGGCGTGCATAGGGACTTTTAGAAGTTAGTAATGCACCATATTTCTCATGTAGTCTCACTACATTTACTGCTACATTTATGGTTGGTGGAATCAAGACATGTTTAGATCTCAGGGTGTCTTTAAAGCACACTATGAGCACCGTTATCTGCACTCTTTTTAGTCGTTTGGTTGTCATTGATTGAGATGATTGCTCCCCACTTTTCAAGCACCTAAAGGATTTGACCTTATGTCACATCAGGCATCTTTGACCGTTTTGTGACCAGTTCTTTCTCTTCAACACTAAAACTCACACACTGTTAATCCTTGGTCTCAGCAACAAATTACCACTTAACATTATTATGTGTACCTCCTAATCCATCTGACATCAGACACTGTAGCTACTCTATTTTTATAAGTTCAACATTGTTCAACCACTGGAAGGACTTTTAAAATGTTGCCTGTACATACAACGGTTAGCGGGCAATGTTTCATATCCACTTTATCCTGTTAAAGGTCAAAGGGATGGGGGTTGAAGCTTGGCCCAGCAGACCAAGAGGTTTACCGTTTCTTAAATTATACTAATGCACAAAGGTGTTTGTTCATTTATTAAACAAACAAAACCCACAGCCTTACTCCAGCTGGGACTATTTTGTCACTGTTTAGACCATCTATCGTTCCATCACATGCTAGTCATAAATGCCAAGCGGGGTGGATTGAGCAAAGAGGAGGAGAAGTGCTGCTTCAACTTTCCCAGAGGCTCATGCAAACGTCAGTTTGTGTTATAAATCATTCAGAGACTCTCAGAGGGGCACAATACGTTTTTATCCCTGTTCTCTCATCCCTCCATCCTAGCTCCCTGTTTTATTATTGAGTACGGTTCCTCTGAGCACCCAATCTGCCACTTGGCTCTATCAAAGAGAGGGAGGGAGCGTTCGGAGGGTTAACCAATGAGCACAAATAAGAAACCATTCAAGGTGGGAAGAGGAGAGAAGAAAGGGAGGCTTCAGCTTTGATTCATGTTTCAAAGAAAAAGTCACTTTTCTGCCTAATAATACATTAGCTTCATGAATTTGCCTATCGATGGCACACGTCTCTTTTTTTAGGCCAGCGCGTGTTGCTAAAAGGTCAGGTTGTATTTGTTTTTTCACTGTGGAAACTTCACCACCTGCTTGTCAACACAAAGCAACGCAGTAGCTGACAGCGCTCTTCTGTCAGGACAAGTCTCCCAGATTTGATGAATACGCCGCGTGTGCTCGTGTTTGTATGCGAGTGAGGTCAAAATATATTGCCTGTGCTTGCTAGTGGGTGTGCAAGCAAAAGGTTGTGTTTGCTCAGATAGTTGTGTTATCTGTCCTTGAACATTAGGGGAAAAAATCGTGTTCTGCTGCACACAGAGGTCATTTTCTTTGTATAAAATGCCAAGACATTTAAGTTGGAGGGACCTGGTGGAATCTTTGACTTTTGACCTCAAATATGAACATGAGCAAGCATCAGGTGACCACACGAATACAACGATGGAAGTATTTAGCAGCTAGACTGTGATCACATTTTTCTGAACTTTCATTTATTTTAGTGAACATGAAGTAGATAAAAACAACAGTGGATTTTCAAGTTGCTCAGAGGATAATAGCCAACAAATATTGAAGAGATTTTTACTGCCTGTTGAAGTCATTCCACCATCTGCTATTTTGTAGTAATTTGAAGTCTTCTCTGTTTATACAGAGAACCCCCCCTCATCACTTGTTTTATTAGCCAAGTAACAGCTCTTAGTGCTCGGGAACTTAATAGAAACATCTAAAGTGCAGCCTAGGTGCATGTTGAATGTGTGGTAATCGCTCAGTAAAGGGAATGAAAAGCAAGCGTTTTTTATTGGCATGTTGGGTATTTGCAGTCCGCTCCAAATTCTATTAGATCGTTATCAGTGTTGATGAGGAAACGACATAAGAGACTGTCTTAATTAGAATTATATTATACAGTTCTGCTGGGCTGCAGAGTAATAAAGGTGATGTTTATTTATATCAAATCTACCATCAAAGATCAGGTCTTGTGGCTGATCATTGAATAATGTTGATTTTTTTTTTTTTTTTTTTAATCGTCGAAACACTTTTCATTTCTTCTATAAATCAATGCCGTCTCATGACTTGTGTGCTCATGTTTGTGTAAATAGTTACTACAGCCCTCTAACATTTGTGTTTCTTTCTTTTGTAAATTTCAGGTCCAGTGTTGATGCAGTCATGAAGAACACTAACAAAATGACAGTACTTGACTGGTGCTGAGGAGAGAGAAGAGGAGAGGGAGTCCAAGGCTTGTCCAACACTCCGTTTTAAGCCTTTCCTACAGGCAAGTCTGTGAGCCAGTGTTTATAACGACAAAGTTATTTCTGTATATGTGCACGCACTTTATAGTACAAAGTCATCAGCCACCTCTAAAGTGGATCTTGATTGTGCCTCTTAGGCAAAAGTAGCCTAAATTTGTCTTATTTTGACCACATGTGACCCATAAATTATTTTTTATGAACAGCACAAATCATATTTTTCAGCTCAGACTCAGACCACTCATATATGAGGTCTTAAATCAAATGCAGATGTGAAGTTTTTCAATGCGTTTCATCCTTTACCTCACTCAAGTGTGACAGACGTCACTGGAGGCAGCAAGATCAAGACGGATGAAACGAGCTTTCTTTCATCACTTGATCATAATATTTTTTGACTTCGAATTGCAAAGCAACTTCAGAATTGATGCACACCCTGATATGAGCATCATACTTCTGTAAACACAGTATTTAGCATGCAACTTCCTATCCTCTGCACACGCAGGTCACTTCAGGGCTCTAGACTGTTCACCCTGGAGTCTGATGGTGGTCAAATTTAAATGATAATGCATAAAAAGCCTGATCAAAGCATTAAGGTCTGCAGTGTGCACATAGCCTAAGTGAAATCTTGCTGCCCTTCAAGCATGCTGATGTAGAAACAAGTGAGCGGTCTGTCACTGAATCTAAAGTTTTCCTGACTGATGCATGTTGTCTTAAACTTTGAACTTGTTTTGAGGTTGTCATAAGTTTACTTTCAATTTATTTTTAACCAGATGTAAAATAAATACAACAGAATTCTAATTTGTATTTTTTGTACCTTATCGTTCATATTTTCCTAACATAGATAGAAATAGAATAGAAAAGCTGTTGCATTTGGTTAAAAGTCAGACAGTTTTGTGTCTGTGTTTGTGTGTCTGTGTGCGTGAGTATGCATGTGCACATGTATGTTTACGTTCTGCTCTGTGCTCGGGGCAAAGCGTTCTGCTGAGTCACTCCCTAACTGGAAAACAGACCTTGTGGTGATTGGTTGGAAGGGGGGGACACTACTCTTCAGACAAAACAGGGTTTGATTTCAAACTTTTTTCATGACCCAGCTGTAAGAAAGAGGATATGTAAAGTTCAGACTGGACAGAAATATCAAAATGGAACTGAGAAATATGTTCAAGGATGGAACTGAGACACCAAGTACAAGCTAAGGTTTTATTTCTGTAAAAGAGCAGTGGATCATTCAACCTAAAGTAACTGAGAATTAAACACAGAGGGTCAAATTATCTCAAATCAGGGGCTTCAAATGAACAAATATAAAGTCGTATTGAAGAAATATCAGGCTCTAAGTTTTCTATTTTTACCTATATCTGCATGTGCAAATTGAATTATGCAATAATTCTGGTATTGATAATGGAATAAAAATGCCTGTTCCTAAACTAAAAAGTTTTAGGTACTTTTAGAGAGTGAGAAATAATAACACATAATAACTAGTCTTAATTTTTTAAATCTACTGTATATAGTACAATTTGAATATTAAAAAAATCCTTGTTATCCTCCACACTTGGACTAATTCATGATTTTATTTCTTAAATATCATTTTGAATATATTTTCACCAAAGGAGTTCTATAAATTCACTGACATCTTTTAATCCTTTGCACTTGAACTGATCTTTGTAAACATGTCTGTTCTTGTTTTGTCGGTGAGACGTTCAGCTAAATTCAAAGTGTCTGTTGTGCTGTGTGGTGCTCTGACATTAAACAAGTGTGCCACTGAGGCGGCATCAGCTTGTATGCATGCATGAATACCGACACCCTAAATTCGTGCTGATTCAGAGCATCGGATGGAAGATCTAATCTCAGAATCTTCATTGATAACAACGGTTCAACGTCTGCTCTGTTTAAACTGCTTATTCGTCAGCATGTATGCTGTCATAGTGCTTTAAATAAGCTTCTATATTATTCATACAGTAACAAAGTTGACCCATTTAATGTCAGGCTGGATGCATACACACTCGTACACAAGCACACGTCATGCACACGCATGCAGTTCACTCTGGAGACTGATACGAGATGAAAGACACTGTCTGCTTGCATTATTTTATGTGCGTTTATTGGCTGGAATTAGTAAAATGTAGATTTATTTCTTCCATGAGTGTGTATGTGTAAATAATAATAATAATAATAATGCATCAGTTTTATATAGCGCTTTTCAGGTCACTCAAAGACGCTTTACAGAGTTGCATTATTCATTCACACAGTCATTCTCACCGGTGGTGGTAAACTACGACAGACGTCTGTAGCCACAGCTGCCCTGGGGCAGACTGACAGAAGTGAGGCTGCCATTCTGCGCCATCGGCCCTTCTGACCACCACCAACATTCACACACAGTCACACTCACATTCACACAGGCAAGTTGGGTGAAGTGTCTTGCCCAAGGACACAACGACAATCTAACCCAGCCAGAGCTGGGGATCGAACCGGTGACCCTCCGGTTACCAGACCGGCCACTCTCCCAACTGAGCTAGTGCCGCCCCAATGTGTGTGCAATCCACACAAATACACACAAACGCACAACCTCAAAGCGCTAAGCCTGCTCTTTATAACATCATGAAAGGAGTTCAGGGAACCAGATTATTACATAATCATTGTTCTTTCTCTACTTTATCGACATAGTTCTTTTTTTTTTTCACGATTCTGATCAGAGCTGGTGATTTGAATCCCAGTAAGAATTCCCACAGTCCGTCTAATTCCTGTTTGTGTCTAAAGCTGGGAGGGGGTTGGCCTAAGCTGATAAACCCCCTGGCTACACAAATGTACACACACACACACACATACAAAAGCTGACACACACAAAGTGACCCTCACATATGGATAATGCTGTGTTTCTTCCTTGATGTTGTGCTAAAGTACTTTTGTCTGCAGCATTCATCTGAATGCATAAATTATGATGTTATACTTTCATATATTAATAGGGTGTAAGCCCACATACACAAGCTCTGAAGACGGACTGCATGAATGATGGATGATAAGAAAATCATGTTTTTCGTTATCAAAGAAATTGACTTAAAAAAGCAGAATAAAGATGCAAAAAGCCAACATTAAAAAACCCTGACAAAGCAAAGAGACTGGGTGATAAAACGTGACTTTTATGAAACCAGATTATCTAAAAGTTGTCAGTTAGTTCTTTCTTTTTTTTTTTTGTCTTATTAATTGTAGCCTTGAGATACCTTTTTAATTTTTATATTTTATTTTTTGTAGGCTTTTAGGGAAGGTGCATTTAAAACCAAAATGAACATTTTTGATTAAACAATAAGGGTTTAGTCATTTCAGGGTTGAGATAGTTTTGCAAGGTAAATTTTATCATTCATGTATACAATCATCTTCCAAATCCTTTTAAATTGCCTGTTTATGTGTTTTAATTGGCCTAGACATAACGGGTCAGGATATACATCCATGTCCACCAACCCAAAAACCTCCCAGCACATCAATTAGTCAGAGTAACAACCGAGCGCCTGAGGGAGGGAGAGTATCTGTTTGTGAGTTTCTGCTTATGTGTTTATTTTGTAAGCATACTGTATTGAACTTTGACCCACATTTAACACATGAATGCTTTCACGAGTATACAACCACAGGAACAGACTCGGAGCAAATCCTGTGTCAATGTCAGATGTAAATGTTGCTAGAACTAATAAGAGTTGTTTTTATCAGTTTTAATTTTTTTAGATGCATCTTGAAAATAATATATTGTACTGTATAAATCATTTTGTGCATTATTATTTCGGGGTGTGTAGTCCCGTCTCTGTCCATGATGTGTTTTTCAGTTGTCTGATACTACACATGTAGTAAATAACTTCCACACACACACACACACAAAGTATTTAATCTGTCTAAACCATTCGCCTAATCAGCTCTTTGAGAACAATGCCATTCATAGATCTGTATTACCACACCAACACATGGCAAACTATGCAAACTCTTTTCTAGACTAGTAACAGCTTTACCAAGCCCCCTCTGTTACAACCTGTTGTTGCCAAGTTGCATCACTTCACACAAATTATGAGAGAAAGGGAAGATGATGGGGAGTGGAGGGGAACGTGAGCAGGAGGTGTGCAGTCTGTGATCACATGATGAGGCAGGCTCAGGCTCTTAAATCCAAAACGCCTTTGTTTTTCTCTAGTTTTTATGTTTCTTTGTTAATTTGCAACATGTTCCCTCAGGTTTTGTTTTCTAGTAAAGCCTCAGAGGCAATGTGTCTGTGAACTTGTGCTGTGGGCGTGCACCTGATGGAGGAGAGAGTTGATAGGCTGTCAGTAGTTACCTGGAGAACCCAAGAAGAACAGATGAGAGGGAGTCTGATGCAACCAGAAGACACAGGGAAATGTAGAGTAACACTTGGAGACAGTTTCATTTGGTAGGTCAGTAGTTGGACAACACATAAGCTCACACTATAAAACAGATGAAATCTAAACTTGCATAAAAAATTTAGTTTGAGTAAATTTTGTGTTTTTTCAGTTCTGCCATGTTTAATTTTCAGAATAAACTTTTATTTTCTTTCTCTGTGGTTTTGTGTTCTAATCAGGTGAACATAAACATTTTAACAAAACGACAAAGTTCAAATTTACAACCTTCAGGACTGAAAAAGACCTTTATTTAAGAATTTTGAGGCACCTTTAACTTTAAACCATAAAAGATGGTTTATGTGGATTCCTATGGTTGTTTTCAAGCTTTTTTTGGAGCTATGGAAACATGAAATGCAGCGTGTGTACTATCGCTGAGTTGTTGTTTTTTTCCCACCTGCCTGCTGTTCTCATTTCCTGTAATTATAACACACAAAATAAAAAGTGCTCAACATGGAAATGCATGCAGTTAAGCAATATAAACTATTACACAGAAATGTGACTAGAACATCAAGAAAACATTCAAATGGAATGTTAAAGAAAAATAAGTTATTAAATTGTTTGTTTGGGGAAAATATATTTATATTTCTACCATATGCTTAAACATGTTTCCTTTTGTAATAGCGCTCAAATTAAATTTATGCCAGAGACAATAACTCCACCTCGAAGAGCCTATCAGCTGGTTTTAAAAATGGAGAATCAGGCCTCAGGTAAATCTGAAATGATTATGCACTCATATATTCAGCTTTTACAGGGTTATAAATAATTTGCAACACTTGAATCACTGGTGAACTTTAAATTCCTTTTCCTAACTTTAACAAATGTGTAATTTGTTTTTAGGTGCCTGAGGATTTGTATAAAGGGAGATGATGTTGATCTTTAATACTTTAGCTGTAATTATTTACATTTTTGTCAGACTGTAATAATGATCATAAATCTGAATCAGTACTAAAGAACCACAAGGATTCTATTTTTGCACATCTGGAGCCGTTGAACAGATTGCACAAAACTTTGCCTTTAAGACTGATATTTTTGGAATGAGTGTGATGGCTTAGAGCCCTTTAAGAGCAGAGGATTAGGATGATGCTGATCCTTAGTGTCTTGGCCTGTGTGTCTTGTCAGTTTTCTCTGTGTGGGGCCAGCCTTTGGAGCCAGATTTGCTTGCTGCATCTGGCTGATGTGCACAGAGATTTCATGGTAGACAGAAAAAGGAAGAGAGAGACTGGAATCAGAGAGATGGTGTGTGACTGTGCGCTTGTGAGTGGATGTGTGTGTTGCATGTGCAGTGAAGCTAACTGGAGCAGGGTGTCCAGGATGCGTACACGCTTGACGGCCCGGCTGCAGCCTTGTGATACGTAACATTCTGTATTAGTGGATGCAAATGCATGCACAAGTACGACTGTTACACCCTGTGCATGTGTGGAAGTGATGCAGCCATGACTCAACATCAGCTGTCAAGCATGTGTGTGTTTTTGTATTTGTTTCTGTGCATGACTGAGACTTGGGTGAGCAACACAACTAGGCCTCATCACCAGGAGTGATTTCTTTTTTCCCTGTTTTATCACCTACCAACTGTCAATGAAACACACACATGCAAACACTAAAGAAATATCCGTTCACACACGCAGATATTCTATAGCGAGTGACTAATGTCTGATTGTGAATGGAATGAAGAGAAAAGTTAGTGTACTTTAAGCCAGTCTGAATTAATAAATATATTTTTGTTCCCAGGTCTAGCTGGCCAATGCCGGGGCCGTCGTGGACATCTGGTGGCGGCAGCAGCAGCGGTAGTGTGTATGTGAGTGCGGTCCCCGGCGCCTAGCTCATGTCCAGCCCAAAATGCCGTCGTCTACACGGAAAGGAGTGCCGAAGGACCCTGAGCTGGCCGACCTCTTCTTCAAAGATGACCCAGAGGATGTCTTTTGTGATCTGCACGAAATCGGACATGGCAGCTTCGGAGCCGTCTACTTTGTACGTGCCATTTTATCATTTTATCTACTTGTCAGCGGCTGGAAGAATTTTTAAGTTCTTGATTGATCTCAGTTTAAAGGGATCAATCTAAACTGAAATGTTCCTCCTTTATAATGCTGTAGACAAACTTTATATTCCACTTATAAGATCACAGTGGGACCTTGAGGGTAGAGCTACATCTTTCTATTTTCATCTTTTTTTCTTTTTGCATGCAGAAGGGGAACTCCAAATGAATTTACGTTTAGCTGACTTTTATTTTGAACCAAGCAGCTGCACGCATAGACTGTCAGGTCTTCCTTTTGTGACCTAGTTTTTAAGACCCTAAACAAAGACGGCTAAACGTGATGGAAAAATGTGCAGGAAAACTTTAAAGAGCCACACAAAAATCATGTTTTAGTCTTTTTTTGTTGTTTTCAGACAAAACGCTGCATTTTGTGGTATTGCTATATTTGTGAAAATGGGTTAATTTGTTTAATTTATTCCTTGCAAATGTACTGATCAATCCAGTGCTGTTTTTCTTTAAAACCAAGTCATTTGTCTGTTCTTCATTTTGCCGTCTCTGAATCCTTGTTAACTCACTTGGTCATTTTACTTTTTCCCCACCTTCTTTATACTTTCTTCCCTCTCTCCTGATACCAACATATGTTGACATGCAGCACTTATTCTATGAGTAGGAAGGGTGCTGTCTGCGGTGACTGGGGCATTAGGACAGTGAATTAGGTGCAGCTGGCTACAACATTGCTGTGATCATTTTTTTGTTACAATATACTCCTTTATTACATTTCACATGGGGGAAAATGACATTAAACTAAGTATTAAGGATGTTGGTTTAACTTAAGTTTTAGTTTATAAAGAAAAACAAATATTTTTGCTGCATACCACATGATGATTAATTATTCACAATATACAATTTTAATATATCAACTAGTTACATAATCCAATATTTGTATTATTCATGTAATTCGCCCATGATGACTCTTAAGGTGGAGACAAACCCGCTCCAAACGCCGTCTCTGAAGTCTTTCTTTTTAATCTTATCGCTAATTACTCATCGGGCCTTTGATTCTTAAGCTGCGTAGAGACGAGATGAAAGAATCCTGCATCTTTCTGTTCTTTCTTGATTTTTTTTTTCCCTCCCCCCACCCTCCCTTCTTGCAAAAGCGGTGCTGAAGGCAATAAGCCTCCTTCCTGCCATGTATAACAGCTGTTCTCTTGGTATAGAAAATCAGATTGATAGATTGTTGATAGAAGGGTAGGAGCTTCTTGACTGTCAGTGTTTTATTATCACTTTCTAGCCCATGTCAACACACACGCACACGCACACACACACGCACACACACGTCACCAGTAACCCTGTTGCCCACGTCCATCAGGCTAACAAGCTCATCTGTGTTAGTCTAAATCCTGACCTGATGCCAGAGCTGCACTCACCGACTCTCTTTTCAAAATAAAGTCAAACATCTCAACAATGCTTTTAAAATCATTGACTCTGTTGTTGTTGGTAACAACAATATTGTTTACTCTTTAAACTGTGTGCAGTTTTCATTTAGCACATAGCATCTGCCCCCTGGAGCACGAGGAGAACGGGCTAGCTGTAAAACCTCACAGTACCGATGCTATGCTTTATCCATGTTAAAGAGAGACAGAAACTACCCAAATAGAAATGTGGATATTCTTTTATGACTTTATACAGGGTTGAAATAAGGCCTTAAATGAAGGAATCAATAGCTGTACTGTACATAAGTTGTCTTTTTGTCCCTTTATGGAAACCATACAGTGTTTCTACTGCCCTTAACATGGGGATCAATGTGCAAAGAGCTCAAAATTAGAATGTGTCCCATTAGGCTCATGTCAGAACCCAGCCCAGTTCGTCCCCTAATGGTTAATGTGTTCATGCATATTGATAATTGTGTTTACATGTTTGTTGTGCATCCATTTCTGTTTGTAAGGTGAACTCTCATTACTGAAGAGAAAAATCTTTAAATCCACACAATATTATACATCAGATAGGTTAAACATTTATTATTGATTTACTGGTCCCCTCATCATGGTTCTGCAGGAAAACTCTTCCTGAATACATCTTGTTAATATTTACAGTTTTGTTCTTTCTCTCAATGTGTACACTCTTTCACAAAGGTTAAAACTAGGGCTGTACAATATATTGAAAATGTATCATTGCAGAATCAGTATGCACAATATCAATAATGCATAGGACTGCATCAGTTCTTATATTTTAGGTGCTGTGAAGTCGAGCTCTGCATCCCAGTATACATTCCTGGGCTGATCTGGTAGACTTTCACTGCTCCAAACACTCCCAGTTTAGATGATGGTGGTTGAGATGTTGGAAATATCATGACTGGTATTCAACAATTATAATGCAAATGTCCGTTTATATAAATGTGTGCAGCCCTAGTAAAGGCTGTTATGGATGCTCTGTCAGACAATCATGGAGATCGAATTAAAACAATAAACTGTTGGGTAGAAATGAACTGTTTATACTGTAATTCCATTTGAATCCCAGCACAGAATTCCCATTTGTTAGAGGGATGAAGCAGAGATGCTCAGCTACTTCACACTGCTGTCCCAAAGGCCAAGTGCTTCCAAGGTTAAGACAGCCGGTTTACACGGGGACGTGGACTGACAGCTGTGACACTTCCCAGTAGTTAGTAGAGAAACCACGTAGCACTCACCTTCAGATTTCCCTAGTTGACGCCGTTCAGTGGTGTTATCAGGTAGACATTTGTTTCAGTAACAAAAAGAACTGCATAAAAATCTAGTTGTAGATGTTTCACTTGGGATGTTTTACATGGATTTTAAAGTGACGCACAAGTCACTGCCCAGTGGTGTTAGAATCAATATATCTTAATCTTTAGTTGATTGATGCCAATTATTCTAATGCTCAAGGGATCCACTAAATATTTTAAAAAGTAAAGAACCGTCTTATGTTTTGCAGGATTACTGTGTTTCGTCATGAATCTGTTTTTGTTAAACTTTTCTTTTTTTTCTTTGTCAGGCACGTAACTCCTACTCCAACGAGGTGGTGGCCATCAAAAAGATGTCCTATAATGGCAAACAGACTACTGAAGTAAGAGGGGAAACCACACTCGGGAGCATAAAATCTCCCCATGGGACACGTGAATGAACATATTGCTAAAAAGCTGAAGCTCAAAGGGCACATTTTTTTTTGTTTAAGGGTGCAAGAGCTGCAGTTTGAAACCCTGAAGCAGCATTATGTCATTCTCACCTCAGTTTCACACAAAGCTTGATGCTAGCTTGTGAATTTGTGAGATGTCTCATGCGTTGTTTAGTCACCCTGGAGGAACACAAATAATGTGAAAACAATAACTCACTACCAGAAGCAAAAAGAGCAAACTATTTAAAGTCAGACACCAAGTTTATAAAGCATGTGATACCAGCTCTCACTGTGGCTGAGCTTCAGCCCTCCTCTCTGTGGTTTTGTGGATTCTTTTCTTATTATAAACCTGTAATTTTTTTTTTTTTTGAGAGATCTCCTGCTTGATATTCTCAGACATGTCTTACCAGCCTATCACTGTTTATTTATTTATTAATGTTAGTTTAATGCCATAAAAACGTTCCTGTCTATAAATTTATCTTAAAAATGTAGAAAAGTTTAGTGTCTAGTTTTATGGTTGCAGTCAAAGCCATGATAATGACTGTCCAATGAAGACAGAGGTTGCTTTTTAATAACTTTTTGTTTATTTCTATATTTTTTTCTGCAGAAGTGGCAGGACATCATTAAGGAGGTTAAGTTTTTGGGACAGCTGCGACACCCAAACACGATCGAGTATAAAGGTTGCTACTTGAAAGACAACACTGCCTGGGTGAGTAACATGTCCTCTCCATATCCTCTTGTTCAACAATCTCCCATTTTTTTAAATCTAATTACTGCTTCTAATCTTTCCTCTTGCTTTGCTGCTTCTTCCTTTATCATCTTTATGTCCTACTAATTGTGTTTTTCCACTTCCTGCTTTTGTGTCTCTCCACGTGCAGTAATTATTACAACCCTAGAATTGTATCCCAGCTGTGAAGTTTGCAGCAGAGGAAAAACAGGACTAGTTTTCACAAACTTGACCCGAGGCTTTGTGTTTAGATTTGTGATGCAGCCCGTATCATAAGATGCTCAAATAATTCGGTTTGTGCTTCTGTTTCAGCTGGTGATGGAGTATTGCCTCGGCTCCGCATCAGATTTACTAGAGGGTAAGTATAGACGTTTTCAGTTCTTTTCACAGTTCCTCTTAAGGAGGAACTAATCCACCTTTACTGCTTTGTTCTTTGCTTTTCTAAAACGCCTCCAAGCCAACAACAGAAGTTTTCAGATCGTGCAACAGAAAACTCTAATAAGCGCCTCTCTTGTCCAGATTATTATAATTGTGAATTAATGAGTGTAAGATTTCTGGACCGGTTCTGTTTGACTCCAAAGTGTTCATCCTCTAACCTCCCAGAACTGGAGGGGTGGCAATTTTCTGGCTCTGATCAGGCATGAAGTCTGCAGCTACACTTTGATGTCTTTAAATGTCATACTTCAAGATTTGAAACTCATTTCTACTTTTTTATTTTTTATCCCCAAGTTCATAAGAAACCGCTCCAAGAAATGGAAATTGCTGCCATTACCCACGGTGCCTTGCTAGGACTGGCTTACTTACATTCCCATAATATGATTCACAGGTGAGTTCCCCTGCTTGCTTCATATGTTTCCCATCAGGAAGTGGTGGTGACAGATTCAGAAATATGATAAGATAAATGAAGTTGCTGTAAAACACTCACTCCTGTAAACATTATCTAACATCACAGGTTATAAACATCCGAAAGACACGATGGTGGTGGTGTGATGTGGATTCGTTTGACTGCTTGAATTCTAAAATGACAGCAGAATCTTTATAAATGTTCATAAATACACACGATCAGCAGAAATAGTGAGAACGACAGAGATGCTGCTTGTTATTTTTGCCATTCTGACGTCTGTGTGCTCACTTTCCTTCTGCCCCATTTCCCGCCCAGAGATGTGAAAGCTGGTAACATCCTGCTGACCGAGCTGGGTCAAGTCAAACTGGCTGACTTTGGCTCCGCCTCCATTGCCTCACCTGCCAACTCCTTCGTCGGAACACCTTACTGGTCAGCATGCATAAGACACAACACAGATTCGTTCTTAGAAAGCTGATGTAAACATAAACATGTTCAGGTTTTCTGGTTTCTTTTATTCCCTGTTTATTAGTTATCACTACAATCTGCATTACCCTCATACACTTGTGGCATTTCTGATGGTAAATGAAGTCATCGCTGAAACAGCTGGAGTAGTTGTCACTTGCACAAAAGTTGTTACGCACTCGTTTAAAGGAACACATTCCAAAAACGGAGCTGCTATCACGGCATACCAGAGTCTTAAAAAGCTCTGAGAAGCTTAGCAGATTAGAACATTTTCATGGATTTTTCACCATATTTAATAGTGTGTGTGTGTGTGTGTGTGTATCTGTGAGGACCCTTTCATGTGTGTTTCTCTGTCCTCAGGATGGCCCCAGAAGTGATTCTAGCTATGGATGAGGGTCAGTACGAGGGGAAAGTGGATATCTGGTCTCTGGGGATCACCTGTATTGAACTGGGTGAGGAAACGCCTACTAACTGCTCAGGAAACACAGACGGGTTTATTCAGTCAGAAATTCAACTGATCTAAGCTGATTTAAATGAAATAAATAAAGAGTAAAGCCTGTAATAAATCGAGCATGCTTTAATTAAAAAAAAGAAGCTAATTTGTCATTTTTTAAAATCTGTCAACAAATGTACATTTTGTATTTTTGACTTTTTGTTTTTTAGCGGAGCGTAAACCACCTTTGTTCAACATGAACGCCATGAGTGCCTTATATCACATCGCACAGAACGACTCACCCACGCTGCAGTCAAATGAGTGGTGAGTTCAAGTTCCCAACTTGTTTTTAATTATTTGGGTAAGGGAAAAAAAAGCTTTTGCAAATGTCAGTTTTTGCTTACGGTATTTTTTTTGGCATCAAAAAGTCCTATTATATTAATTTCAAACATGAAAAAAGATGCAATCCTTTGCTCTGGGTAAAACATTACCTCCAAGAAACTGTTAAAAATTCAAATCGAATCTAGTCGTTGCTCAGCTCGGGGCGAGACGCCGCTGCGACCTGTGAGCGCTGCGGCAGGCCTCTTTCAAGGTCACGCTCCGATCTGTTACGTAACGAAGCAGGAAAGCTGCCACTAAAGAAATGCTGTGTCATTAATCCTGTGTTGTTATACATGGCAACAACAACACAAACACACAACATATTATTTTAGTCATTTAAATTCAATCTCTTTTTCTTTTTAGTGTGAATATGTAGTAGACAGATGAGTTGATCCAAGTATTATATGGGTGAAATCATCTGTGTTTTATTCAGCTTTGAACCTTACAGCTCATGACTGGGAATGCTAATAGATTCTCAAGGGACTATCCTTCCAGACATCAGGGTTTTTTTAGGCAGTTTAATTTAGGCCACCAGTTTTCAAAACAGCCCTCGACTATCTGTTTGCAACACCAACTCTTCTCGCATAATAAAAAAAAAAAGATCCACTTTTCAGCAGTGACCAGAAATAGATGCAATCATCTGATATTTTTATCATTTCTTCATCTAATATTTCAAAATAAAGTGTGTTAGACGGTGCATGTAGCTTCTTTGTTAGTGAAATTTACTTTTTTAATCCTCTTTAATCCCCTTGTCGTACTGATTTGAATGTTTTTAAATTGTGTAAAAAGACCCCACTGAATCAATATTCTTTAGAAATCTTCCAAATGTATTCCTTTTGTTATTAAGAAAAATATTTAGGCACAACATATTTCATTATGAATTCGGTTTAAAAAATAAATGCATTCTGAGTTATGTGTGACGTCTGTAACACTAAAATACATCAAGCTGCTTTACAAAGACAACGTTTGTTTAATGCATACTATAAAAATGTAAAAATCGCTCATTAATGTATTTGTAACATAACAATGTATTATTTATTTTGTCAGTTTTTTATGGCATAAAGTAGATGACCCTCAGTGGATGGCTGGGTGGGGGGGGCTGGAAATGGAGAAGAGGAACTTGAGCCCTTTAAACAGTGACATGATATCAACCACTCATCCATTCACACACATTCACACCCTGGTGGTGCCCTGGGGCAGACTGGTGGTGCCCTGGGGCAGACTGGTGGTGCCCTGGGGCAGACTGGTGGAGGCACCGGCGCTCGCCAAGTCCCTCCGACCACCACCAGTAGGCAGGGTGGGTAATACAGTAACCCAGCTGGAGCTGGGATCGAACCGACGACCCTCCAGTTACCAGCTGACCACTCTACCAACTGAGCTACATGCTCATCTAGTATCCATTTAATATAACGTAACATTGTTTTTAGACAGTAAAAACGACAGGGCTCAAAACTGCCTTTAAAAAGTACAGGGGACATGTCCCCCCTACACCCCCCTCTATGGTGGATGGTAGGAAATCTGAAAGATGCTGTTGAGCTGCTTCAGAACAAGTAAACACATACTGGATTCTCTAAGTAAAGGTGTGTACTTTTGTGGCTTTCAAAAAAAAGCACAGCACTAACAATCAGAAACACGAGCCTAAAAGAGGCTTCATTTTTTTTGCTGGCACATGCATGTGTGTGTGTGTAGCTACAATCTGATGCCCGTGTTCATATAGAACACCTGTAGTAAAATTAGCATCGCTCTCCAGCATCGTGTTGAGGCAGGCGTTTGTGTGGGACTGCTCATGGTTGTGGTATTTTTGGAGGAGCTCCAGCAGCCCGAGGCACAAGCAGCATCCAGCTAGATGGAACTAGCAGAGACATTAGCTCAGTAATGTTTGGTAGGAAAACACAAGGCCACGCTGTGTACACAATGGTGTGTCACGCAATGTGAGACTTGGGTCAAGACCCTGGATTTAAATACCAACTTCATCAAAATCTTACTGTATCTTAACGCACCGCTCAGACGATGTTTCATTCCTTAATGTGCCTGTAGGCTTATTTTTAGAGTTTCACAACTCCAGTGGCCTGTGTTTTTATTGCTCTACATATTTATATAACCCATATATAGCCTGTGTTTTCTGGGTTTTTTTTTTTAAGTGCACAGTACACAGCAGAAAATAAAAGATTACTCATCTGTACGGAGTTTTATTTTTGGAAGACTATTTTTAGATTGTCATTACTATTTCTTTGTAATGTTTCCTGATTTTAAATGCTTCCCATAAAGGGGAAATATTGACCCACATCCGAGAATGCTTTTTAATGTAATTAAATGTTTTCCCAGGTCTGATGCCTTCCGGAGCTTTGTTGACTACTGCCTACTGAAAATTCCTCAGGACAGACCCTCGTCAGGGGAGCTGCTACGAGTGAGTGGGCTTCCTCTGTTGTCCTGCCAGCTGTGACCTCACTTCCTGTTTCAGTCAGTCCCTCAGCCATGAGGATGAGTCACTCCCTTCCACCCACGGCACCCTAATACGCAAGCATATACACAGTCTCTTCTCCAAGCAGAGAATCAAGCACCCCGCTGGGAGCTGCTTGTTATTTCTTTAGCTTTTTTTTTTTTTTTTTTTTAGCTTTACTTCCTTTCCCATGCCTTGAAGCTACAGTCTTTATTAGGTATCCTATGTGTGATTGCTGCCTCCACAGTCCTTTGATTAGAATATGTACTTTTACTATATCTGTCCATTATATATGCAGTTTTTTATTCTTAAATTTTGAGATTTACTAGATGCAAAGAAGTTTTTTAAAATTGGAAGTTTTCAACTATTTAAAGCTGCTGTTTGGAGAATTTGACTGAGAGAGAATTTTTTAAATCCAGCATATCAAGGCCCCTCCCAAAACACCCCTTCTCCCCCCTTCCGCTGCCTTTAAACCCACTTCTACAACTGTGCACGTGCATCACTCTGGTCTCTAATGTGTTGGGGGTTTTTTGGCCAAATTTAGTTGCCAGACTTTTCTTTGTTTTTCTTTCTGAAGTTGATGTAGCCCTCAGTAGCCGGGGAATGGCTAACTTTTTAGCAGATCCATCTCTTCCAGTATGGCAACAATCAGGAAAACACGGAGCATCCGCATGCTCTTTGACAGCTGACAATGACAATTTTATTGGCTTAAACAATGTGCCAGTCAGTGTGAATTCATAGAGGTCTATGGGAGGAAGGAGGGGCTTAAGAAGAATAGCAAATGTTGTGGAGCCCTACCCAAATATAATAGTTTAGAACTGAACTATCTTTTGAAACATTTATAAAACTTTGAGACATAAAAAATACTCTGGACTGCAGCTTTAATTATCCTTAATGACCTGAAAAGCTCATATTTCTTATTTTCTCAACCAAATTTTGTTTTATAGCTGGTTAAACAGTAGAAGGATGATGGGAAAGTGTGAAGATAAGTCATAATATCTCATTTGTAACCTTGAGATTTATTTCAATAAACAAACATATCGAAACAGTCTTTCTCTCTTTTTCTCTCTCCCTTCCTCTCATTTTCATTCTCCCTCTCTTCCTCTCTCCCTCCCTTCCTTTCTCTCTTCTTTTAAAAGCCAAACTATAAAGTGACCATGAAGGACCACAAGTATGGTAGTTTTAATGAATTATTCCTTAGTTCCCCAGTAGAAATCCGTCCAGCTAAATTTCTAACATAAACAAATGCAAAACTAGTACCTAAATTAGTGAAGTGTCTTGAAAAGTGCTATATAAACCTAATCCATCATCGTCATTATCATTATTATTATTATTAAAGGATAAAATGTTCCTTCAGGTATCTTCAAAATGGCCTTTATGATGATTTTAAAAACTTTCCTCATCAGTTCCCTAAAACAGCAGACATACACTCTGCTGACGGACAAATGTTCATTGAGTCTTCTCGTGTTACACAGTTTATCTTTTTGTTTGTGTGACCAACAGGTAATCCTATTGGGCCACTAAGAGTTTTATGTTCATGGTGATCACGCTCAACGGAGCAGAGCTCCACTAAGACTTACAACACCTTCTTCACGTCAGGGGGTGGGTGTGTGTGTGAAGGTGTGCAGCTAATACGGTCCTGTGACCGGTTAACGAAGTAGGAGAGAGGGGTGACTAGACTGACTCTTCTTGATATTCCTAACCTAAATTCTGACTGGGAAAAACATTAATGAAGGATGAGGACCACCACACAAGTTTTTGATCAGTGTCAAAGGGCTGATGTGTGGGTCATAACACACACACACACAGTCAAAGGCACACACTTCTCCAAGCTCTTTAAAAGGCTAGATCAGGTCACAAGTCAGTTGTCCTTGAGCTCTTTGTGTTTTGGCTGCAGGTTAAATTCCTTCTCTCCCTGTAACCTTCACTGAGAATATTATTAAATGAATAAATCCAAGTATAATAACCGTTCTGTGACCTTCTGCTAAAATCATCCCCCATTTAAACACAAGTGCTCTCCAGAGCAATTAAAACAATTTATATTATTAAATTAACCGCTAACTTCAGATATTTACTGTGCAACAATAAAGATGCACTTATCTTATTGTCAGGTTCAGACACGAAGAACATTATTTTTTACCTTGACGTGTTTCGACTGTCGTGGTGAAAGCTACATGTTTGGACAAAAGAACCTGACAATAATTTATTGGAATAAAATAACAAAAAACTTAACTGATCATTAATTTCTCATCTGTGCAGTAAATTACCATTTTAAAACTGTTTGTCCAAAGCAGAAAAAAAAAAGTTTAACCTCGCCCCCTCAAGTTTTTACAATAAAGAAGTTAAAATGTTTTCACATCATCATTTCATAGAGTGTAAAACTCTGAGGATGGAGCATTAAAGGAACTCTAAACTTTAGGTTGTGTAGGAACTCATCTGTCACGTCTTTCTCTGGTTGTTGAAGCTGGGAGTGTTCAACCACCCACATTCTGATGTACAGTAGGTCCATCAGAAAACGGGACAAATCGCTCTCATCTCTATTTTCAGAGTGTGATGTCACTCCCATGTGTCCTGGCTAACCCATTACACCAGCATCTGTCACATGGAGAGGGAGGTGTGCAGAGTAGGAGAGAGGGCTACAGATAGATCTAAAAATGTGCTTTTTGTAGTATTTATGTTCTATTCTAGTACCCTTAGGTTGCATACAATTCATCCATTAAGTCACTCAATATTTTATGAATGAGAGTGACTCAGAGGAACTGTGTGTGGTGCAGTGGGAGGATGCACTGAGGAGAAAAATCTCTTCCACGCTTGTTCTTTTGTGTTTTTTTGTTATTTCTTTGTAAGAATACATTAATTGTTAAAAAGTATTTTAAAACGGGTAGAAACACACTCAAACCCACCCGCCATGACCACATCTTTACGTAAGGATAGATCATTTCAGTAATGCAGAATGCTGCAAACTTCTACAGAAGTTCCTCGTGAACTTTTCGGACTCATGTTGGTAAATTTCACAAATAAGTTTAAAAGAAATATATCATGAAGTAAATGTCTGTTTTTATTTTATTGCTGCACAAATTTGAAGAAATGTACTTGGTTTAGATAAAGTTTCAGTCTTCTTGTATTTGCTTTTTCTCCCTTTGAAAATCAGATTGAGTAAATTTTTAATTTTTAGGTATATTTTGGAGAAAATAACTTAAATGTCATATGGAATATATGGTGAATGTGGAGTGCTCACTCTCAGGATAAGCAACCAACAGGCGCCCTCTAGTGATAGCTGCAGTTGTGTTCATTGAAGAAAACAAACAAAATACAATAATAAAAAAAAAAATCTATTACTTATAAATACTGAATACTAAAAATACTATTCTAGTGTTTAAAAATCGTAGAACATTTATGTACAAATACTCTGCAGCTCTGAATACAAATCCAACATCACTTGTTCTTATTATTGTTTGCTTGTTTATTTAAATAGGGTCAATAAATAGACTAGAACATGCAGCCACTAACAAATATTTCTCTTTTAAAAATTATTCAAGAAAAAACACAAATATATTGTGTTTTAGTCTTCAGAGTGAACTTGAAATAGTTTCAGAAATGTGTCTAATATCCCCCTAAACTCACCATTTAAAGCTCTGAATTATAAAATATAACATCAAAAATTAATGTCCAATATGTGTAACTAACAAACTGACCCATATTCTTCTTTTTGCTTCCCTCTCCAGCATGATTTTGTGCGTCGGGAACGCTCGCCGCGCATTCTCATCGACCTCATCCAGAGGACCAAGGATGCAGTGCGTGAGCTGGACAATTTGCAGTACCGCAAGATGAAGAAGATTCTCTATCAGGAGAAACACAATGGACCCACGGGAGAAAGCCAGGAGGAGGAAGAGGTGGGAGGATGAGGAGAGTTGGTGCAAAATGATAAATGGGTTCATAAAAGACAGAAAAACAATCAGTTCAATCAGGCAAGCAAGCAGTTACAGACTAAAACAACTTCTTTTATTTAAATATCCTAAAACTTATTTGTTTGCTTTTATAAAAGCTACTAAACTTGAGCACATCCTTCATGGCGGACCTGCTGACTTTAAAGACATCAAGATATTTGTTTTTCCTCCGTACACAAAGATTGTTATCAAAATCAACAGATGTAATGTTTGTTGTGCAATCACCTCCTTTCTGAAGAAAATGTTTGCACATGGCAGTGACAAATTCCTGGAAAGCAACGTCCTAAAACTCAGAGAGGGGAAACCTGTCCAGTTAAGGATCTCAGATGACGTCTGTTTGACATGAGCATCAAAGAAAAACAAGCCTGAAAATGAACATTTGTTTATTTGATAACTAATAGATCTAAAATGAACCTCACAATAACCCCACACGTAAAAGAAAGATGCACTGAGAACTGCCTGTCATGGATAATTTAGAGGTGATTTCTATTTTTATTGTTGTAAAAAGGTGAGTTTGTATTTTAGGGTTTTGATTTTGAATGTCACATGTGTTTCTGAACATGTGTGAATATTTACCTGCAGGACAGCGAGGCAGCTAGCTCCAAGATGAACAGCCTGGGCAGCAACCACTCCATCCCCAGCACCTCGGTCAGCACAGGTAGCCAGAGCAGCAGCGTGAACAGCATACAGGAGGTGCTGGATGACAGCTGCTCTGACATGACCATGATGCACCCCCAGGACTACAGCAGCAACCTGGACTCTACAGCACACACCAAAAAGGTAAAGGTCAAGGGTCAGGGTGGAGAATAAAAAGCTTGTCCACCAAACCAGAGCTGGAAACTTACAAGTCATGCAGGTTTTTCTTTGTAACTCTAATAATATTTATTTAACATCATTGATTTTTACTCTCTGTAAAGGCTTTTATTATTCATTTTCTTTCAAACCAAGGTGATAAATGTGCACTTTTTTATGCATGTGTCTGCAAACATCCTCTGATTTCTCTCGCTGTTTTCACAAGTATGCACAAGCTCCTCCCCCCAAAAAACCATGGAAACCATTGACACTTTGGGTAGATCATTTCAAGTTCATCACTGACATTCACACTTGGAGAATAAAGGCTGTGCATGCATGTCAACAGACTGTGCACACGCTTAATCCTCAACTCGCATCTGTCAATGTGCACACACACTATACACACAGGTCAATATTCTCAAAGAATATCGTGCATGAATTAAAAGTCAGCAAGGAGAAGCCCGTCACTCTTTCTTCAGCTGCTCTTTGTGTTTTGACGGTGCATGAATAAGGTTGTCACTTCATGAGCAGACAGCCACTGTGTTGTTCTGAGTTTAGGGGCTGTGCAGAGAGCAGTTCAAAGTGACACATATTGTTTTCAGATGCTGATGAGGTTTCCTCCTCACATGAATCAAGTCTGCGATCCCCAGACTCCCAAAAAATGTTCAAACAGCTTCTTAGTGGGGGGGGGAGCTGAGTGTTCCTATTACAGCGTGTTTCATAAGGCTAAAGCTGACACACTTTTATCAAAGATTCCTTTTAGAATTCAGAAGTTGTTTGAATTAAATCGATTGGGATTTAATTTGTTGAAAATGTCGCGCGCTGTGGAGTGGAATTTAAATACTGGGTTAGTTTTTTTGGTTGGGTAATAGAACACAATTTATGTATTATCTTGAATTCTTAAAGTAGATCACTCTGTGACTGAGTTAATTTAATTTCTTTACATATATTTTATTTCTCTTTTTTGTTTTCTCAGGACCATCAATATAACTGGGATGACGGGATCCACAGAGACCACCGGCCAGAGCTAAGACCGTCCTGTTCTGACAGGAGCAGCCAAGCCCAAAACTACAAAAACCAGGGCCGCTTCGCCACCATAAAGTCTGCCTCACTCGTAAGATTTAATCACAATCTTTTCTGTTATTTCCTTTTTGAGATTCTCAGAAATAATATAAGATTTTTTTTTAAAGCTTTCACCTTGAAAGTTGAGTTTGGGAGCCAAAACACAGATAAGACTTGTTGCAGGAGTCGGAATCAACGTGTTGTGTTTATACTTTTGTCTCGTTCTGGTCAGACCTGCCCGATGGTGTTATGGGTAAACAACCAAGTCTGATGTCCTCACATGTTAGGACTATCTTGTGTTTTAAACACGGGACAGAAGCAGATCTGATCATCATTTTGTTTACTCCCCGTTCAGTGTTTATTCTGTTTATCTTCTCATCTGTTTCTGTTTGGGGTTTTTACTCGATCTGGATCTTTGTCTCGGTTTCATACTTTCAGCTTCTTATCTGCAGCAGCAGTTATTTTCCACTGTTCTTTGTGTTCTTCGCCTCATTCTTTGTTTCTCCTGCTGTACTACACTTCCCATTACCACGCCCCTCCCTCCAGCCCCCTCCCCAGCCTTTATTTCTACCCCTCCTGCATTTGTTAATACATCATTCTCAGATGTGACTCTGATATAAAAGGAGGGAGGACCGCCACCTCATTCTCCTTCTATGCCTCTCTCCCTCTCTCCCTCCCCGTCGTCTGTTGTCATGGAAACCAGCTCTAGTAACTAGAAAGTAGTTGTGGTGTTGTGTGAAAACGTGTGCGAGTGTGTATGCGTTTACCCATCCGTGACCCACTGGTTTTAATTCAGCCGTCGGGTCTTAAACCAGACATCAGAGCACGAGCGAAGACGACGCGCGCACTTGGGTGCACGTGTGTCCTCGCGCCGTCCTTGACCAGAGCACAAGACGGTGATAATTCAAGCCCGCGCCCGTCGTGTGCCACGCACCTCCATCATTCATCGTTAGTCTTTCAAATCGTGTTCTTCCGTTTCATCTTCTTTCACTCGTGCTGACATAAACGGTTCTGGGACCTGTGAATCCACTGGGACATTTTATATTTCTAAAGATTTGAAGTTTGAAAACTGGAACAGACATGTAAAGTAAAGTGGCCTCGTGGAAAATCAAAATGTATAAATTTAAAAGTGAGACAGTTTGGGGGAAAGATGCTTTCGTCTCGTTAAAACCAACTCGGCTCGCGTTCATTTGTCACAACACAGAATCGTAACTCATTCCATACATAGCCAGAGACGTATCCACACAAACTATTTCTCTGAGTTTGATTTATTTTCACCTAAAACCAAAACAAAAGATATCTCGGTCAGTTTCCCGAGTAAAGATATTTTTATATTTTAACTCTACCAACTCTTTTTTTGTTTTGGTTCGCTCTACAGCGCTGAGGATTACAGCTGTATGCAGCTTAGGTAGATCTCTCTGTGTAATTGAGGCAGCTCGTCTTAAAGTGAGGCAGGATCCTTTAAAGCTCAGTATCGCTGTAGTGCCACAGTACTGGTCCTGCCCGTAGGCACTGAAAGCGATGACATCATCCTTTTCCTGCATCCTCAGATTGGCCTCGACTTGTCGAGACTGGAAGCAGGTAGACAAAGAGAAACAGCGAGAGATGAAGGAGGGGTGTCCAGATGGTGTGAGTAGACCATTTACTAGAGAGAAGGAAGGATAAAAAGGAGAGAACAAGAAAGTGATTAAAAGACACAAATCATGTGATGCGTTCTCAGAAAATAAAGGTAAATTCTCAAAACAAATCAAGGTAAATTCTTAAAAGAGGATTCATTGTGTAGGAAGGTTGAAGATTAAAGTAAAACAAATCAATAAAATGAAAGACAAAGGTGGCTGGAGATGGTTAAAACATTAGGATGTAAACAGATTAAACTAAAGAGGAGACAACGGAGGAGAGAGAAACCAATCCTGTCACGCTGTTCTGTGACATTAGATAGAACCTAGTCTGCAGTCTGAGAGGAAAAACAGTAAGTGAAAGCACCTAGAGGGCAGCAGTTGTTGTTGGTTTGGTGACATCACAAACCTAATGTGGTGTAAGAGTCAACATTAGTGTAAAATATTTTAATTTATTCTTCTACATTTACCTGCAGATGGCAGGTTGCAACCTGACAGAATGTGTGCAAAAGTCCACCAGCCAGTTCTTTAAACTTCTAATATAGAGCCGTGTGCAAAACGATCAACTTCTATAGAGATTTCTTGTATTTGAGTATTAAAAATAGACTTTAAAAGTCTTACTTTACAGGGATATTTCTGATGTTGTAGGGTGAACAAACTAAGAACACACAGCTTTACAAATGTCTGCACCTACAGGAAAACAGAACATTAAACGGCACTCTGAAGGCTTTTTACTTCCCTCTTTCACCAGATGACTTCACCACATGTCACTACACATCTGAAGAAACCTGGGTGTTTTTTGTTTTTTTTTTTGTCTTCTGGCTTAAAATAATTCCAGGCTCTTCACAGAAAAAAAATAAATTTATGTAAATGTTCTTTTTCTGAAGCTCTATATATTAATAAGTGTTCCCATAGATATTTGTGATAGCTGTGACTAGCTATAGAGTCCACATTCAGTCTTTACTAACACCTGGTGACCTGTTTTTGTAAATTCAGTATAAACAAAAATCTTAGACTATTTGTGGTTTTTAGCATCACACAAATTGGTCACGACAGCCAACAACAGGACATCAATTCAGGCCGTGTCCAGCTGCAAAATAAGCAAAATGTAAAAAAAAAAAAAAAAAAGTGAAGCTGCTCAGTTCCCACTGGTCTCACCTCCCCCCGCCCCGAACCTGAATATGATCTCCTTTCCAGTCCCAGAGCCTTGTGTGAAAGAGGCCATCACATGACGTGACTTGGCCCTTTGTGGCAGTATGCAGGGTGGCACTGAAGCAAGTGACAAGGATTAGGAGGCTCTATTACAGTAGGGGTATTGATTCAACACAGATTAAGGAGAAGGGGAGCTCAAAGTTCACCCCCCCCCCCCTCCCTTCATCCCAGTTTTCCACGTAGTTGCTCTTAATTTGTTTGTCAGCTTTTCGTTCTTTTTTTTAAGTCGGTCATTTTTTAGCTGCTGTTTTTTTTTCTATTTGAAGCCACCCTCCCTCCCCACATCTCTCTGCCTGCTCCTTTCTGACCCCCCTCACCCCTCATTCCCCCCTTCCAACTTCTCTCGCTCTTTCTCAATGAGGTATTCATGTGACCCACCTGCTGTCCACCGCTTAGCGTTAGCCTTACTAAAGAGCCGCTCTGTGCTCTTGTTGGCCCGCGGAGCCAGCCAGCCTCATTCACAGTTCACACGTCTGCCTCGGCCGCTGCGTGCCCAGGGCGCGAACCAACAAGGGGGAGGGGGTTTCGGCGTCTTGTAAAGGGGGGGTGGGGGGTCTCGGGGTAGCATCGGAGCTCGGGCAGGGTCCTGTCGGGCATAGGATGCTGTACAAGGTTCCTGGATGCTGGTGCACTTGGCTAAAGTCACCATCATGTTTGGCCTGAAGAGTTCAGGTGGAAGTTACGAGAAGATGCGGAGTGAATACTACCTAGATGTGGAGAACCCTTTCTGTCCTCAGGTTGGTGGGTCAGGTAGAAATTTTGATTTGTCGAAGAAAATGTTTGGACGTGTCATTGTGTTTTTGTAAAAATTTGTAACAGCTGTTAGAAGTTGTTTGCTCTGATGTGTGTCATCAATAAGTGCAACGATGAGGTGAACGGGTTTTTGCAGTGTGCTGCTCGTGCATTTTCTGTATTTTATTTATTTATTTATTTATTTTTTCATAATTACCTATACCCAACAGATGTTTTATAAAATTGTCACATGTTGGAATGGTTACCTTAATTAAAATAATTCAAGAGAGAATAGGTGAGATGTTTATGCACTCCACTCTTTATTACCCTTTAATTTCTTGTGTTTATTTGAAATCGGTTTTACACTCGGCTCAAAAACCAAATATTTTTGTATTCAGATTCCCGTATATCTCTTCCCCCACAGGTGACCAAACAGATCCACGAACATGAGCAGGAAAGTGAGCTGCGGGAGCAGATGTCGGGCTACAAGCGTATGCGACGGCAGCACCAGAAGCAGCTGATTGCCCTGGAAAACAAGCTGAAGGCCGAGATGGACGAGCACCGGCTCAAACTGCAGAAGGAGGTGGAAACGCAGGCCAACAATGCCTACATCGAGCTGGAGAAGCTGGCCAAACGTCATGCAGTGCAAACTGAGAAGGAGGTGGGATTTGTCATGGAGGCATCAGTGCAACAGCGCTTAAGTTATTTCACAGATCAACCTACAAATACTAGACAACAGTTGAGCAGAGGAGGAAAAATAATCTGTTATATTGTAGTTATCTTTATTTCAAATCTTTTTTAGGAAACTCCAAGTAGTTTATGCTGACGTTGACACTGCTTCCATCCAATGATGCATGCATTAAAGCTCTCTGAAAACAAGCTGCATATAGTAGCACACCATGTAAAGGAGATAATATATGTCCAAGCATGTAAACGGATAAACAAACTCATCTCACATGTCAGTGTCTGAAAATAGAAAATCTTGGTTCAGAAACCATATTTTATGCTAGACTTCATTTAAATAAGTACTACAGCTATTTTAGGGAATAATATTGAAAATGGTGGAAATAAAACTTGTTTTTCAAGACTAAAAATACCACAAGGATCAAAGTAATGGTTTAATAATGTAGTTTTTTTTATCATGTTGATGTCATATCATGTCAGTCCAGGGTATTTCATTAAAAGTGATATAACAACTTTTTTTTTTAATTAAATTTTAACAAGTTAAACAGAAGATAACAATTCAAATATTAGTGTCCACATAAATGCATGTGTTCCCAATATTATAAGAAAGGGCTCTGTAGAAAATATAAAATAAATTCCCCCCCCAAAAAAAATAAAATAAAATTTTTTTTGAAAAAAAAAATAAAATAAAAATACATTAAGAAAATGGATGACAACTTGTCTCATTCTATAAAGACCATTACTTGAAATTAAAGTGCTTCCCAAAGAGTTATACATACTATATCCTAGACATTTTCTTTTCTAAAAATATCTAGAAAAGGTGACCAAATCTTCATAAATTTGTCTTCCCGTCCTTGCAGATTGAACCTTATCTCCTCCAAGTCCAAGTGTAACATAACCTCTCTCAGCCAGTTGACATAGGTTGGAGGCTCGTTTTGCTTCCAGTTCAACAAAATTAGCCTCCGAGCAAGTAAACATGTGAATAGTATTACCTTACGTTTTGATTGACTTTTAACTGAATCAGGATCTATTATTCCCAGTATAGCAATTAACGGGTTTAACTCTACAGGTCTGCCTACAATCTGTGATAGGGTTGAAAAGATCTTTGACCATAACAACAAATTCTTATTGGAAAATCAAAAAACGGTTAAATGTTTGCTTTAAAATAGAAAAACAACATTTATTCTGTATTAAAGCCATGCTTGCGATATTAGCATTTATTCTAAGTGTTCCCGTATTGTCCCCCCACGCTGATCAAACACGTCGCCTCTCTTCTACCAGATGAAGACGGCACTCACAGACGAAAAGAAGTTCCAGCAGCAGATTGTGGCCCAGCAGAAGAAGGAGCTGACCACGTTTCTGGATAATCAGAAGAAGCAGTACAAACTCTGCAAGGAGAAGATCAAGGAGGTTTGTTGTGTTTTAGTTTCCTCCTCAGGCGAGCTCCTTTGTACGCCTCTTTCATGGGTGACACATGGTCCTGTTAGCTGTTTACTGTTGACTCAGCCCTCCTACACACAAACACGCACATTCAATCCCTCCAAAGTGGAAGTTTTGTTGAGTCACTCGGCCTACTTGTTAGGTACCTACACATAAATATACACACAAACGTCCATGTCCACAGTCGATCCTCCACAACCTTGAAACGGAGTCCAGAGAATGCTCCGATGAGCTGGAATACATCGAGTTTTCAGTTACTAGATAAGTGACCAAAATTAGGTCAGCACAGTTAAAAGAAAGCATCACTGGCAGGGAGAGATATTTCCCACCAGCTGAGGGATACAACAGAATTAAACACCACAGGGAGCAGGGATCAGACTCGTGTGTTAACTGCATTAGTGTGAGTTGGAGATTACCTTAAAGCCCATGAAGAAGAGAGACGGATGTAAGAAGCTGGTGTTGGCAGATTGTTTTGTTTTCCTCTCATTTTCAGCTTTCCTTTTGTATCTAACTTTTATTTATAGGCCATAATAAAAAGGTGAAGTGGGTAATGTTTCAAATTAAGAGCTAATAAACTGATTTTCAGTCCTAATTTCATTAACAACACCTGTCATCACTGGCCCAATCCCCTCCATCCACGTTTCCTCAGGAGATGAACGAGGACCACAGCACACCCAAGAAAGAAAAGCAGGAACGTCTCTCCAAGCACAAAGAGAACATGCAGCATTCGCAAGCCGAGGAGGAGGCTCATCTTCTGGCTCAGCAGAGGGTTTTCTACGAAAGGAACTGTCGCGCTTTCAAACGCAAAGTCATGATCAAGAGGCACGACGTGGAGCAGGAACAGATCCGAGAGGTGTGGATTCCCTAAAAACACACTTTACTAACCCCTATGTCAAACATGCATTTGACTTTTTTACCAAAACAACAACAACCAAAAAGTTTTTGGTTGTTGTTGTTTACAGCGTTGGTAGGAAAAATAAGCCACGTGAGATTTTTCACAGCAAACAGCAGTATGTTTGTGATAAAAAACACCCATTGTTCAATAAGCAGATTATTAGTGAGCAAAGCGAGCCAAAAATTCTATAATCTGAAAAGCTGTTGTGCTCTGTAAATCTGGAGAAAAGTTTTAGTGTCGAAAAGCTTCCTATGAGAAAACGCACAAACTCAGCAAGTGTGTGAAATAAAGATTTAACGTTAATTATGTTCAAACTCTGTTGGAATAAGAAAGTATAAACAAGAACAATTATCTTCATGCATTAAAAAGCAGATCAATCTAAACGGTTATTAAAACTCCCAAATTGTTTTTTCTCGTTCTGCTTTTCCTGAATCCTTGTAGGAGCTGAACAAGAAGAAGACCCAGAAGGAGATGGAGCACGCCATGCTGATCCGCCACGACGAGTCCACGCAGGAGCTGGAGCAGCGGCAGCTGAAGACCCTGCAGAAGCTGCGGATGGATCTGATCCGCCTGCAGCACCAGACAGAGCTGGAGAACCAGATCGAGTACAACAACAGGCGCGAGCGAGAACTTCACCGCAAACATGTGCTGGAGCTCCGGCAGCAGCCCAAGAACCTCAAAGTGAGTCGGCGCTGAGACTATATACTTTTACTGGTTATTGTCTAAAGGAAAAGGAATGATGGGAAGGTTTTAAAAATTCCTTTTTTGCCAGAGACAAGTGGGATTAACCTGTAAGATGGCGCAAGTAATAAGCAACATCTTTTGTGTTTTTGATCCTTTTTGAATAAGCAGTGATGCAACTAAATGAAATAAATTAAATTGGAAAGAAGATGTAAGAACACACAAAACGTGTTTCTGTTTTATTTCATTTATGCTCCTGCTTAATTTTTTTGACTCTTGGCCTTCTTCTCACCGTCTCTGCACTGTCCACCAGGTGTTGGAGCTGCAGATAAAGAAGCAGTTCCAGGACACATGTAAGGTGCAGACCAAGCAGTACAAGGCCCTGCGCCACCACCAGATGGAAGTCACGCCCAAGGCTGAGCACAAGACGGTGCTCAAGGCCCTGAAGGATGAGCAGACCCGCAAGCTGGCCATCCTGGCTGAGCAGTATGAGCAGAGCATCAACGAGATGATGGCCTCACAGGCGGTAAATTTTTAAAAAATGACTGAACAATAAGCTATTGATCTTATAAATGAAGAGGGACATGTTTGAAAGAAAAGTCAAAAGCAGACCTGTTGCTTTGGTGTTTACTTTTTCATATTTCATATCTTGTCTGTTTCACCTGATTTATTTTCTCCAACCTCTGCTTCTCCGCTCCCTCTCTGCTGCCTTTCCATGTCCTCTCTGTTCTTGTCACCCTTCTTTCATCCCTTCATCAACGCCTCTTCCATCTCCCTGCCTCTTTCTGTCCCCTCCCTCTCCCCTGTTTTGTGGTCCATGGTCGGCTGTGTCAGCTGCGTCTGGATGAGGCCCAGGAAGCCGAGTGCCAGGCCCTGAGGCAGCAGCTGCAGCAGGAGATGGAGCTGCTCAATGCCTACCAGAGCAAGATCAAGATGCAAACCGAAGCTCAGCACGAGCGCGAGCAGCAGAAGCTCGAGCAGAAGGTGTCACTGCGCCGGGCTCATTTGGAGCAAAAGGTGTGCTGCAGGAAACACTTCATTTTAAAGCAACCATTCATTTCAACCTCACTTCTATGTAGGGTGGAGTTGTTTTATTATTGTAATTAATTTTTAGCCAATTCATCCATCATTAAACAACAACCTCAACATTTTCTGACTTTCTAATTTCAAACAATTAAAAACACATTCTACTAAGTTTAGAAATGTAGGAAAGGAGACCACAAAATGCAATTTAATTCAAATAAAGAAGGCACCTGCAACAAAGACGGACAAGGAGCTGATCTGCATAATAACACTACTTTATCAGCAGAGGCTCTGCTTAGAATAAATCTGTTAATGCAAATCTAATCCATATGAAAGATGCAATAACTTGCAATGGACACAATTTTAAAGTGCCTGTGACTCCATATTTAAATCACTTTATATTAAACAGGTGTCATCTTTGATGCCTCTAGATTAGCGTTGCACCATTATAACTCAAAATACGCTGTAATTATTTCATAACGAGCAACTCAGAGATCAGAAGAAAGCGCCGCCTTCCGGTTCTGCTGGGTTTCTCCTTATTTGGCAGCCTGACACTTCTGCTGCAGCAGGGGGCAGTGCCGTCGCGTGAAAGAGAAACGAAACTGAAACTAAACACTACACGGTCTATGGTCAATGGCGGCGGCACTGCCTCCCTCCAGGTGTCGTGAACGTGCATGTGGGAGGAGAATTTACCATATAAGCAAGTCCGGATCACTATGACCTCATAGCGGGCTGGAGTGAAAAAACTGTTTGAAACCTGGGTCTGAAATCTGGAAGAGCTTCTCACTGGCTGTACTAGGAGACAGTTGGATACCGTTTTTTGCTCTTTCTGGCAGGTTTAAGGCGAGAACTCAACGTTGCAACATGATAGATAAGTCAGAAAACATGGAAACCGATGTCATGGGCACTTTAATGTGTGGAGTTTAATCAGATTATAGAAAAGAAAAGTGTGTTTTTAGAGTTAAAGACCAACTAAATGCATGTTTTAAGATTCATAACTCAGAACATTTAAGGAAAGTGTCATAAAGTCAAGGCTGATATCTTTGTTTTTCACATGATTTTATACCAGCAGACATGTTTTTTACTCTGTGTGTAAGGACTTTTAGACTAATAATAATTGAAGTTCACCTTTTGGGGCATTTTAGATTTTTAGAATACTTTAAACTCCTATTATATGGATAGATGGATGAATGATACTTTAATAATCCCCGGCAGCAAATTACTTTTCACATGCAGAAAAAAATATTTTTAAAAAACTCAAATATCATAAATAAAATCATCATATTGATCCTGAAGTTTTTAACTTTAACATTATGACACTAATATAAGAAGAATTTTTCCTTTTTCCAATAGAGCTAACTTTATTTTTACCCACATTAGTTAAAGGAATGTTTTAATGTGATGAATCTGGTGAGTTTATATGTAAACAAGCATAACTAGTTGATATACAACTCCATCATGTCAAAGCTTAAGAGAACAGATTCAGATACACATCCACATCAGCAGACGGTGTGAGCATAAAAGGTGACCCATAAAAAAATTTACATACACGCACGCACACACACACACACACAGAGAGAGAGAGATTTGCAGCACCACAGGTGGTGATGACAGCGGTATGACTTCCTGCATGGTGCAGACTACCATTTCTCTCGCACACAGTGAAACCTTCAGTCAACAGTATTGTTCTCCTTTTCTCAGTTTTATCCAAGTATTAGGACAGTTTTAGTATAATATGTAGTTTAGTTTATCATCAAAGCCTTTTGTAAATAGTTGTTTTGTTGACTTCTTGTATATTTTCCTAAAAATTCTCAGTAGTATCTTGATTTTATCATTTTTATGTGCAGCTGTTGTACTTTTAGGTTGTTAGTTTTGTTATAATTGTATATGAATGTGATTGTATTTTTCTCGTATTTTTGTTACACCAGTCATTTTAAAGTGGCTATTAAGACGACCTGATAAGGTGACAACAGCATAGTACACCTCCTTCCAATCGGGCCTGCGTCATCGATACAGTCTAGTAGACAGCGCTCCGACAACAAAGGAAGAGACCTCTGAAATGCCGCCCTGATCCAGTTCTGTTGGGTCTGGTGTAGTGAGCCGTGGTGGTTTGTTGCCATCTCCTGGCAACACTCAGATCTGCACACTGGTACCGATGATGTCATGGTTTTTGAAGGACTATTGTCCTCCGGTTCTGTTCGTGGTCAGAGTCTGGAGCTTTCTGTGCATGCTCAGTAGTTGGCCACATTGACGTATTGCACCATGCAGCGTGTTTGTCTGCACCTGTGGACGTGTGCGTTTGGCAAACACAACTCCTGCCACGAATTCAACTTCAGCGCAACGTCTGCATTCATTTACAGGTGTCAGATTATTAATGATGTCGTTAATCACATCAGTAGATGTGAAACAACTACAGGAAGTGGACAGCTCTGCAGCGTGAACAACACAATACTACCACAATAAACACACCAAGTCCTGTTATTGATGTTTTTGCTTCCTAAGGCTGCAGTTTGCACTGCAGTCTAGTGAACTGCTTTGCAATGTTTACCCACAAAGCAAACAGAAATTAGATTTAAAAGCTTCAAATCAACTTGTTTTTCCCCCATCATCCATGATTTTGATGCACTTTAAGTAGTCCGTTGTGAAAGCTGAGATAAAATGACATATTTCTTCATATTGTTTTCATTTTGGAGCTGCATTAACAGTTATAAACTTGTATAATTTTATGCAACACATTTAATCCAAGAAACTCAACTGAGCTTCTAAGCACTGCAGGAATAAACAGATTCATTATTACCTTGAGTCTTGTATTAGTGACTTCTGAAATAAATAAACAGAGGATTACACTTTAAATATACATCTAATTCAAACCAGTGGCTCCAAAACTTTATAGTTTCAAACCCCCAAAATTACAATGGCAAAGACTGGTTATCCCAAATGTTGTTGGTTGAACTTTTAAAAACTTTACTAAAAACCTAACCGCGAACTTGAACTTGTACTACCTACATCTATTTATGGAAATTATTCTTAGCTTTTACTATTATTGTGAAAGTATTCTTTTAGAACTTTATTTTTCTGTTTTATTTTATTTCTGTGGATCATCCTGACCCCAGCTGTGAGTACCACTGACTTACCAGCCCCTCTCAGAGACAGAACTATAATTTATCTGCAGGAAATAAGAAAGAAGTCTCATATAAAATGTAGCAGTAAGTAGATTGTGCAGTGTAATCCATCTCTTTAATAAGACAACTGTAAAAGTACTTAGTTGAATCAGAAGAATTTGGTATATTTGTTCCAAATGTTTGCAAAAGCTGATTATTTCTTCTTCCTCAGATCGAAGAGGAGCTGGTTTCCCTTCAGAAGGAGCGAACCGACCGGATTAAACACCTGCTGGAGCGCCAGGAGCGGGAGATCGACAGCTTCGACATGGAGAGCATGCGGCTGGGCTTTACCAACCTGGGTATCTTAGACTTTCCCAAGGACGACTACAGATGAGGAGGGCGAGGGTGTCCCGAATGTCCGTCTCTGCCTCAGAACACCCCTCCTCCTCCTTTGACCTGACCTGGCCCGACAGCGCGGGTTTCCACTGCTGCTGACGCCCTCACAAAAACGCATTAAGAAACGCCTCCAGACCGAGCGCTCCAGTGTGTTTTCTGGGCCGGTCGGAGAGGGTCAGACGCAGGTTTGAGTCCCCGTGCCCACTTAAACATCCACCCCCTCCTCGCCTCTTGTGAAATCACAAGATGATGAAAAAGACAAAAAAAAAAGATCTGTAGTTGTCATGTTTTTTGTAAGATTAATGATAACATAGTCAGTGTTTCTTGTTTCTTGTGCAATGATAACACTTTTGGTGTGACTAAAAGTGGAAGTCAAAGAGAAAGGAGAGGGAAATGAGAGATCTATAACAGGAATCGCTCTGCAACCATGCATTTGCAGAGGTGATTTCTTTTTATTTTTTATTAGGTTTTTTTTTTTTGTCTTAAACCTTGCAAAAAAAAAAAATCTCTTGAAGCGATAAATCAAACAACCGATCCTTCCGCAGCCGTTCGTCTTTGCTGCTCCTTTTCGACAGTGTTTGGTATTTATTCACCAGGACATTTTTAGGACAAATTTTGGATCGTTTGATACTCTTGAGAGACAAATTTCACAATGCACATAACAGGTACGCAGATTATAAACGTGAGTTCTTCAGGTGGGTTTGATTGCTGAATCGTGGTACTTAATGTATCGTCGTGATTTCACTGCACTGGCAGCAAATGTGAAATATAAAATATATGTGAACTCCCAGCTAGCACAAAGGGCTTCGTGGGGGGAGGGGGGTGTCAGGGGGTCTTGTACTTTGTGTATAGATGGATTTATGGAGAGCTTTTACTTATTTTCATATTGTATTTTAACTGTCACACAAATCAGAAAGTAATTTTTAAAGTTTTTTTTGTCTTTCCTCCCCTTTTTTCAGATAGTATTTGAAGTCATGTTTTTTTTTTTTTTTGCTTTACACAACTGTCAAGCTGTGTATTTTCTTATAAACCAGATCAGTATGATGCTTTATTATTGCATGCACTTTATTTTCCCCCCCAGGTTTAAAGAAAGCATGAATCTGTCAGAGCTTTTAATTATATTTGTAAATAAAGTGCTCATCACACAAATTACAAACGTCTACTTCAAATTTGTCTCATAACTCGAGGGACATTTTAATCACTAATGAATATTTTAATAGATAAAAATACAAAATTTTAGTAGCAATCAGCGTTTTACTAAGAGCTGGAGCCAGTGTCTGACTTTTTGACTAGGTCATGGTTCAGGTGTCTAATAAACCGTTGCAGACAAAGTCCTTAAATTGCAGGACTGGAGAGGTTAAACGGGGCCACAGTCAGACTGTTTATTGGAACAAAGGTTACTAAGTGCTGGATGAAAAGAGTAAAGTTTAAGATTTACTGCTGCACTCCCATTGCAAAAAATCATTAACCATCTCTTCACTCCCTGCTGATCTATAAATCAGTCAAATCCAACTCACTGAATTTCTTTATAAGTTGCACAAAAATGCTAATATTAAACTATTTCTGCAAAGAAAACAACCATATCTCTGGTTCATGCATTTATTGCAGGTGAATAATTCATGAAGTTTGGTTGCAGAAATGATGAGCAATAGTGAGAAAATAAAATTCTTTATAGCGGCGCTGAATACACCTTGTTCTACGTTTCCTGTTTCTTAAAAGAATTGGGAATCTCCTGCAAACCAGCAGACTCATTGGCGTATCCTAGCATTGAACCCATCTTCAGGCTTTCCCTCCTCATTTTCCAGCCAGCTGCTCATAAAGTTTAGGCACATAATCGTCCCACTCCGCCTGGTAGCAGGATCCGGCCACCGGCGCTCCCAGGTTGTAGTTCTTCCTGAAGGTCTGGATCTTGAACTTGCCACGGCCGTCTCCGCAGCGGTTGGTGAGAACGGACTCGGAGCAGGACAGACTGCCTGGCTGCTCGTACACCAGCCACACATACCGATGGAGACCTAAAAGGAGAGTAAAACGGCAGATTTTAAGGCCCTGAAAAAGGCTTTAACATGATGCACTTAATTTATTTAACATAGTACATAGGTTATAGACTTTCAAGAAAGTTAACTTTTCTTTGGAATTAAAACCTAAAAATTAAAAGCTTCACATCACTGTGAGACAAATTTAGTTTCTTGGCTCCAGATGTTTAAACAAAGAAAAAAGAAAAAAACAATTTTGTCCCAAGATGTGTTTCTTAGTGTCCTGATCTTACCTGTGCCTTTAGGAGGCCCAGAGCCCACGTAGTCTGACATGACGCAGCCAGAGGACACATCATTCCCCTTCATGTTCACCACCAGAAAATGATGCCACTCCCTTCAATAAAAAGACAACAAAAAAAACAAAGTTTGATATGAAAATGACTTGATGCTGATGGTTTTTGGCATATGCACCAGTTAGATGTTTTTGATGAGTTGGTCATCATAATTCGTTTTGGATCAAATTAAATTTTCTACCACCTGAATTTGGGGTTTTTTCTGCTGGGAGCGTCGGGATCAGTCAGGGCCAAAGTGTAAAGTTTACTTGGATCACATCCTTCCCACTCGATGCAGGTGGGTCGACTCTGCACCTGCAGAGGAAAATAATCAGTTTTATTTGAGCTGCCATTTATTTACTTTTCTAATATGCACATTTCAACATTGCATGCAGTACTTTTTTGAAAAATGAATCCACATCTTTAATGTAAAACTAGCTTTTCTTAGTAAAGCTCCAAAACTGTCGTCCGTTTGGGGGCGCTATAGGACGTCTATAAAAGCTGCAAACACGCTGGAGGCATTATGTAAACAAATTCATTGTAGCCTAACACTTACACGCAGTTATCCAAACGCGAATTAAACGTTTAATTGCAAAAATTGCCTCTAATATGCATTTTAACTGCACAACTCAAGTAGCAATTGGCTAGCTGCATTGTTAGCTTAGCTGGAAACTGTTAGCTTCTAACCTGTGTCGGGGTGAGCACTTTGCCGAGCTCGCTGATTTCTACGGAACCGTATTTAATTGTCAAAGGCTTCGCAGGCTTTTCCTCGACCTCCTGCAGGGCGAGAGGACCGGACCACTGACTCACATCAGCGGGCATTTTGGGGAGAAGTTCACTTTGAAGGCGCTAGACTGACTGAACCGCTGCTTTCAAGCACGCGAACCCTAAGGAGTGCTGCGTTCACGTACTGTCTGGAAATGTGGATACTACTAGTGCGCGTTACGTGAAAAGCTTGCCCAATAAAACATTTTAACAAATGTAATGAAAAAATTTGAAAAATAAAGTATTTAATCATGGTTTGTATTGCAATTACTCACAAATTGTTTATTTTTTTCTGTTATGTCATTTATTTTGTAGCTTTCTGCATAACTATGAAATACCACTTTAAACTTGTTGCCCATAATTTCAAAAACATATAAAATCTAAAAATGTTAAATTCACCAGATCAGGTTAGTTAGAAAATAAATCAACCGACTATTGATGTTTTTTTGTTTTGTTTTGTTTTGTTTTGTTTTTTTGCTGGATTCGTTGTGACAAATATTTCCTACTGACATCTGTACATTTAAACGACACAAACAGCACCAAATACAAGTCACCACAAGAGGGCGCAACTGCACCACCATCACGTGTAATTTGATTTGCTTAAAGATGCGTCAATCAAATCGCCTGTTTGTAACTCGTCCCTCCCTCATTGTGCTCCATTGACACACTTTCCATTTTCAGACATCCTCGATTAGAGAAAGAGGCCTGAAAATCATACACATGAGCTTTGTTTCCTTAAAGTTTTTCTATAACATAAAGCAGCGTGTTTATGTGGGTTAGAAATGAAAGGCTAGATTGTATTTAATCTAAGTAAAACAGGATATTTTCACTTTTATTCTCATTTTTTCATATGCACTTTTTCTACAGTGTCTTTAAGGATTTAGAGGAGAATTCAGAAGTTGATTTATCCAGTAATAATTTAACTTGTGCTCCTGTTTAAAACTAATCTTTAAACCTTTTTCATCAGAATATTTTTGCTGATTCACATTTTCATTCAAATTTGCGGATATCATTCAGGTCATATCTGCATTTTAACAACCTCTTGCCTTGTTAACATGATCTTCACTAAAGTGTAGATTTGTCAGACAGTGGCTGTCTGGCAGAAACATTAACAAGAACATTAGCCAGTGTAAAAGAAGTCATCAGATAACTAGACGTGTTGCTTATCAACCTGCTGGAGAATTTCACATCTAGTGTTTTGGATTATCTTGTCAGTTAAACTTTCCTGAAAAGGTTAATAGTTTTCTCTGTTTGCACACACTTTTAACTAAAGGCTGAAGGATTCCACATTTTTAAATAAAAGATAATTATCTATCCAGCTTAAGGAGCATCACATGCTCTTGCCATGAGCTGTTTTTTGATACCAAAATAAACTTTTGTAATTTTTTAAAGATCAAATGTTTACATGTTCTTTATACCAATGCCTAACTTTCATTTCACCTTCAAATTAACTGCTTAACAAGAAAAAAGAGCCCTCAGGGAGGGAGACAGGGAATCATTAAGGAGAAAAGCAATTCAAAGTCAAGATACAAAATGACAAGGAGGCATACAGAAAAAAAAACTGGAGATCAAGCTGCAGTAGAACGATGTCAGACATGCATGATCAGTGAACATTATGGCTCATGCAGGAGAGTGAGACAGATTAAAATATGGACACAATCAATGAACTTAACACATTTTAATAGGTTCAGTTCAGCATCCTCCTCTCGTGCCCCCAGCCAAACAGACATTCCACTCTCTTTTGACCCACAGTTTCTCAGTCACACCTCAGCTGTTTTAACTGCTTTATCATCATGGATCCTGCTGCTGCTTTATCATTCTCTGGTGCTCTCCTCACCTCCCCCTCCTGCCTGTCTGTCTCAGTCAAGTGAAGAGACAGCTGGAGAGACTAAACTGGAACAAGGCTGCAGGTCCAGATGGTGCCAGCCTCATTGTCCTCAAGGCCTGTGCAGACCAAGTGCGATTCTGCAGCACCTCTTTAACCAGCCTGGCCTAAGAGAAGGTCCATGCACTGTTGAAGACACCCTGCCTGGATCCAGTACCAATAAAGAGATATGGGATGTGTCTGACAGGTTGTAAGGAGCACCACAGGGGGTGGTACAGTGCTTCCAACTGCACCTCCATGCAGCCCAGGAATGGTGTAGTAACAATCTTAAATGTGAGCAAAACAAAGAAGATGATTGTGAATTTTAGGAGAATCCTTCAGTGTTTATAGCAAAATGTTGCATATGTTCTATAAGCCTTTTGTGGAGCCTTTTGTGGAGAGTATGATCACATCTGCAGTCATCTGCATCAGAGCCAGTCTTACAAAGTGGAACAAGCTGATAAAGAAGGCTGGCTCTATTCTGGAGACTGCCCTGGAGCCTCTAGGGTTGATTGGACAAAAGAGGATATTCATCTATAACGACTGAAGAAACTTAAATGAGTCACTGAAACATCTAATTTCCCTCTGGGATTATTAAAGTGATCTTCTTGATTTGATTTCACTCATTTTATTTTGCACTTGAAAAGCTGTCCTGTTTATAAAATGTTTATAGAATTTAAATTTATTTGGTAATTCATTAAGTTTGTGTCACACGTGTATTCATCTGTAAATAAAAGCAAAAAAAAAAAAAGATTTCATCATCAACTCAACCCGTAGTGGTATTCATTTGGACAGCTTGTTGAGCTGAGGTGCTGGGTAACCATAACAACCACATCAATGCAACATTGTTGGAGGTGCAAACGCACACTGGTCACAGTCAACACATCTAACCCTCCAACTGAGATGTTGGAAAAGTTTAAAAGGACATTAACACTTTGTTGCACTGAAGATTCATTGTCCTTTGATGTTTCTGCAAAGATTTTTGGGATATTTCTTGAATTAATAAATAGCTTGTTTTAAATTGTCAGAACTCTAAGACTTTACCATCCATTAATTTGGGGACATGTAATGTTCATTTCATTTTATTGCTATTTTTTATTATCATCATAATTAGATGGAATTTAAAAACAGAAACAGATGTTATAAAATAGCTACATTTTGATCTATTAGATATTTAATAATTCATAACTGTTTGTATTGTACAAATATAGTTATACAAGGATAGTTTACCATCTATTTATGTTCCTATTGTTTAGCCCTTTTCTCAGATGAATGCTGTTTGGTTTGTACTTCTCATAGATAGACTTTATTTACAGACACACTAGTTCAGAATAAAATACATTAAAGTAACAGATAAAAAACATAAATTATATATCTTGGACCTCCTAATAATGTTCAAGATTTCACAAGTTCAAAAATGTCAAATTCTGCAAATAAATGATTATTTACAGACACATTATCCCAGTCAACCAAATCCCAATGGGGACATTTTCGTGATGCATTGTGGGTAGCATATCAGTTTTACGATGTTACTGTCCCTTTAAGAAGGTGAACTCTAGGGGTGTGGCTTATACCTGAAGTCGTTTCCGGATGTAAACAGTGCCTCAGAAACCCTGAGGTGGATTATCATGTCAGACGGGTCACCTCTGCTGGTGCTGTGGTGATTTATAATGGGCATACTGGTGTCCTCTGGTTGGCTGTGTCACAGGTAGGCGCGCGCTCAGGTGGACCAGTCAGACGGGTTCGAACAAAAAGATTCTCGTTCACTTTATTTCCAAGGGCGATGTGGGAAAGTTAACATGAACATAATCGCAACTGTAGCGCTTCTACAGCTGTGTTTATCAGCGACAGGTGAGTTGTTGTTTTACATCACAGGTGAGTTTTTAAAATCACGTTCACTCATCGCTTTTTTATTTTCAGTTTCGGACAACTTCTCTATCGAAACCACCCTGACAGCCGAGCTGGGAGACCCCTTTATACTTCCGTGTTACTCTGTCGGTAATTCAACACCGTCTTCGACAAAGTGGACGAAAGATGGAAAAGAAATCGGAAACGGCGGCGGGTCGACTCCCTTTCCCGCCACCGTGCTACAAAACGGGAGTCTGAGAATCGAAAAGGTGGTGGCTGCGCACGAGGGCATCTACCTGTGCAGCTCCACGCGCCCTGACAAGAGCACCGTCCAGGCACGTGCGCTGCTTCGAGTAACCAGTAAGTGTCCAGTAAGAGCCCAGTTCAAGGTAACTGGGTTCAGTTTCACTGAAGCAGGTTTTAACCAAACTGGTTCAACCACTTAACCGACAGTCTGGTCACGTGACAGCAGGTGACGGAACTTCTTCCTTTTTACATTTCAGTCAGTTTAGGATATGTTTAGATCTATGATGAAATAATAAACACTGTTTTGTGTATACTGATGCATTATTCACTCTTTCTGATTGGAAATATATAAAACATCAAACCGGATTTCTTTTTGTCAGAGTTGTATTTTACTCCATTATAAGTTATAATAATTATCATTAACACAACCTGAGATTTGGGGCTTATGTGAACTGGATACTAGGGAATGGATGCACCGATACTGGGTCAGATATCGGTGCCGATCCAGGCCTTTTAGCTGGATCTGTGGATCGGTAAAACTGGCCGATACTGGATCTGATATTATTTACTACACTTTATCCTATGAGCAGAGAAATAATGTGGCAAACCACATTACTTTACACTGTAACTCACAAATAACACGTCAGACCATTTTAAGGGTTTTCTGGTCCAAGTTGCATTATGTTTGAGGTTTATTATGTCTGATATTACAATATTTTAGTGTTTGCATTAAGTGTCTGTGGATATCGGGTATCGACCGATCCACAAAGCCCAAATATCGGGATCAGGACTGAAAAAGCTGGATCGGTTCATCTCTACTGGATACCGATGGAAGACTCGCAGTTCATTTTTTTAACTAGTACTTGCTGCTTTATTATTTACCAAAAACACTTCCAAACATCACGTCTATTGTTGGTCTTGTAACATTAGCTGTTAGCTCATCACTTCTGTGGGATATAAACTCAGTTTCTCCAAACATAGTAAATATTTGTGATTATTTGTTTTTGAAAATTCTCATACGTTGCTTTGACCCTTGCTCTGTCCTTACTTTGGGGCCCTTTGTGTTTTCTAGTCTTTTGGGGGTCAATTTGACCCCTGAAGATAGCAAGAGGGTTAGATTGCAGATGTTGTTAAATGAAACTAAGCCCAGTTATAATACATTTTAATAATATATTAAAATATAATACACTATTATTTATTCCAGGTGGACCAGATAATTTATCTACACTCATCTTTCCTGTTGTGATGCTCTCTAATGGGACATTCATCACAAGTTTGGGCACTTTCGTCCACTTTTACTGCTCTTCCTCATCCAGCCAGTCTCAGTGGCTGAGCTGGACCTTCAGTGGAGCTCCATCCAGCACCACCACACTGAATTCTACCTCACAGACGACGCTGGACTACTGGATAAAGAGCATTCAACCCAGCGATCAAGGAGTTTACACCTGCAGTGCCATCAACACTGTCTCCAATCGTACAGTTAGTAAGAGCTCTGAGCTGCTGGTGTACTGTAAGTAGCCTGAGAAATGTTTTACTAATGTAATTTCAGATTTATATTGTAATTTGTATGCATGTTTTACAGGGAAGTACCAGTGGGTAAATCAGGGCTTCTCTATTGCACAGCATGGAGATAAAATAAGTAGGGCTGGGACTTTAACTCTTTAATTATGATTAATTAATTATGAAAGAAATAACACATTAAAAAAACCGCAATTAACACAACTTGCGTTTGAAGCAAGGTGGAGCACTTGTCAGCATAATTTCCTGCTGTCCAGATGCTCAAATCAGACCTTTGACGCACGCAGCCCGTGCCAAGGTCCTCCTTCGGAGGATTCAGCCCGCCCCACCTGCTTCAGATGTTATCAGTCCAGACGCTTCACCTGTCTACGCAGTCGCTGTAAACTCAGCCCTCCGCTCCGTCCTTTCACCACGAAACTGGACGTCTTTAGCCTTTATATGTTTATTCCAGCCAGTGGAAAAGGCGGGTCGCATCCAAAGTGCATTTGTTGGAGGACAGCTGAGCCAAGCTGAAGAGCCGCAGCGCGCCACCGAACTTGCCATCCTGCGCACGCTGTGCCTGTCAACTTGGCCAGTGACGAATCCTCCGTACATCTAGTCACAGGAACGTGAGGCCAGGGCTTCCGATCGCGTTACGCACGGAGATCAGTGGCCAAGCTGGAGCGTTTGCGCTCTGTGCTCCCTGGTCCGTGCGTTTGGTTAGTTTCTGGCTCAACACTCATGCCAGCTGCAGCAGCGCTGAGCTGAGCTGAAGCTGATATTTTTAACTAGAGAGCTGGACGTCAGCTGGGCGCACAGATCAGTACCGTCCTGCTACTGAGGAACAAATACCTGAATGGGTTTGGATCCAGATCTGGGTTTTCCCCTCAGGCCTGATCTAAATGAAACCATGGTGAAACTGCTGGTGTCCAGTCAGCATCACCTGGATTTAGCTGCTTTTATACAGTTTTAGATGAAACGCTGAGTTCCTCAAATCCAGACCCTATTTGAAAAGATAAACCAGTACCAAACCCACACTAGTCTATAAACAATAGAGACCCTCATTGAAAACGAGGCAGAAGTCTCCAGACCAGACCGTGGGTCAGTTTGAACACTGCAAAAATTGAAATTGTGCATAAAATGAACAAATAAAATTTGTCTGTGGGTAAAAATGCATATTTTAGGATATTTTTTATTCAAAAGAAAGGAAAAATTAGAAATGCTACAACAAACCAGCTCTGCACTGGTTACCTGTTAAATGTAGAATTCATTTTAAAATCCTGACTCTAACTTTCAGGGCCCTACATGGTCAAGCTCCTCTTTATGTTACTGAACTGATAAAGCCGTACGCTCCAACCCGAGCTCTCAGGTCCACAGACCAGAATCTCCTAACAGTTCCAAGGACCAGATTTAAAAATCGAGGTGATCGCTCCTTCCAGTCTGTTGCACCTCGACTTTGGAATGAACTTCCTTTAGTTTTTCGCTGTATAGACAGTCTGGACTCCTTTAAAAAGCAGCTGAAGACCCAATTATTTAAAACTGCTTTTAACTAAATTTTTTATGTTCGTCTCGTCTCGTCTCATCTTCTTCCGCTTATCCGGGTCCGGGTCGCGGGGGCAGCATCCCAATTAGGGAGCTCCAGACGGTCTTCTCCCCAGCCACTTCTACCAGCTCCTCCGGCAGGATCCCAAGGCGCTCCAGGGCCAAACCAGAGATATATTTTCTCCAGCGTGTCCTGGGTCGACGCGGGGGCCTCCTGCCGGCAGGACATGCCTGAAACACCTCCCTAGGGTTGGGTATTGAAAGGGTTTCATTCCGTACCGGTGCCATTTCGATACTTTTAAAACGGTACCGGTTCCTAAACGGTATTTAAATCAGTACTTTTAAAACCAAAAAACACAGATTTTTTTTAATGATCCCATGACTTTTTATTTCTTAAGGCAAAAGGCCGAGCCAATCAAATTGACCAACAATATTTTAAAATAAACTTCTTCTAATATAAAGAAAGAAAAAGTTTACATTATACTGTACATTAATTAAATGCACAAAACATTAACTGAACAATTATTAACTGAACATCAACTCAATCTACTGATTAACATGGAAATACAATCCTAAACACTGAACTAACACTCAGATCGGTGCTCTTTGGTGTTCTTGTTGTCACACAGTGAAAATGTGGTTTTGATTTTAAGTTTTATTTATTTGCATGTTTTTTTCCTGTTTTTATACATTATTATTGCATGTTTTATACTGTTTTAATATTGTTTGTTTTTACCGGTAATTCTTTGGATCACTGTGGACTGATTTTAACATGACTGATAATCACTATCACCTGTTGTAAGTGGGCGTGTCCAGGAGGAAACTTATTTAGGTGCCACTCAGGTTGGCAGAGCAACAAAGAGAGTGAATAGGACAGAAAAGAAAAGGACAGACAACGAAGGAAATGAAAGGTGTGCTGAAGGAAAAAAGGAGAAGCAGCAGAATGTGAGGAGGAGGCAGATTGGCTGTCCCGGTGAGCGGCGAGGAGTCGAGCGTCTGGTCCCAGCAGCTCCAGCTGCGGGGACCAGCTGCGCGTCCCACCGATCTCATGGGACGCGCTGCGAGTGAGTGGTGGCCAGCATGGAGTGGACCTCTGCCCGCACCCTTCAGACCAGTGTGCTCTGCGGGGCGAAGAGATGCGAGGAGCCGCGGCTGACATCACCGCTGGACTGCTGCAGGGACGAGGAGATGGGCGAGTGCGCGTGTCGGGGTTGTGTTTCCTGCAGCAGCCTGCTGCGTGCGTGTCACGTGACGTTTGTGTGCCACAGGCTACAGCTTATTAACGGCAAACACCAGAGGGCGTAATTAGGCGGCTATATTTTGAGGCACCGAAATGGCGCACCAAAATTCATGTTGTATTTCGGTCTGGTTAGTACTGATGATGTAACGGTCGGGTCCATACCCGGACCGAACTTCGGTACCCAACCCTACACCTCCCTGGGGAGGCGTCCAGGGGGCATCCTAACAAGATGCCCGAACCACCTCAACTGGCTCCTTTCAACATGGAGGAGCAGCGGTTCTACTCCGAGTTTCTCCCGAATGTCCGAGCTCCTCACCCTATCCCTCAGGCTGAGCCCGGCCACCCTGCGGAAAAAACTCATTTCGGCCGCTTGTATCCGCGATCTCGTTCTTTCGGTCATTACCCAAAGCTCATGACCATAGGTGAGGATTGGGAGGTAGATCGATCGGTAAATCGAGAGCCTTGCTTTCCGGCTCAGCTCCTTCTTCACTACAACAGACCGGTTCAGCGTCCGCATCACTGCAGACGCTGCCCCAATCCGCCTGTCGATCTCCCGCTCCCTCCTTCCCTCACTCGTGAACAAGACCCCGAGATACTTGAACTCCTCCACTTGAGGCAGGACCTCTCTCCTGACCCGGAGTTGGCAATCCACCCTTTTCCAATCGAGAACCATGGCCTCAGACTTGGAGGTGCTGATCCTCATCCCAGCTGCATTTTTTATGTTCTCTATTTGTAATGATGATGTTTGTTTTATTGATTTTATTTGTTGTTTTTTGATCGTGTTTGATTCTGTTTGTTGTGAAGCACTTTGTGATTTTTGTCTGTGAAAGGTGCTATATAAATAAACTTTACTCACTTACTTACTAATCTATGATCAGCCAATCTGAGATACAAATATCAGATCTTTTTTTTTTGGTCAGTGAACGCATCATTGCCAAGCTTCTTTAATATAAGAACATCCTCATCTGCAGGATCATAAAACACATTCTTTGAGTTTTCATCAAGAAAAAAACTGTTTTCAGTTTTTTATTACTTCCTGCAAATGTTCATGACCTTTCTACATAAAGGAAACTCCACCTTTTTACTTGAGTCTCTTATTTACCTCAGTTCTTTTTATTTTACTTTCCTTTTTCTAATAATGTTATGCATGCATATGAAGCACAACCTCATCTAATTAAACTTGAATTTTGACCAAACTTTGAATAGATGATTTGTTTTTACATAAGCAAAGCTGCTCAGGGTGTCTGCAAACAAGTTAGGTAATTAAATGCATCTCTTAATTATTGCTCCTAACAAATGTCTCTGTATTTACTAGATATGCCGGAAACACACCCAGACTGTATGCCGGTCAAAACACAGGACCCCTCCTACATCCAGCTGAACTGTTCCTGGCCTGGAACGTATCCCA
>SSNR01000122.1:1596946-1647402 GCA_006937965.1 Callopanchax toddi | reverse complement strand
CTGTACATTAATTAAATGCACAAAACATTAACTGAACAATTATTAACTGAACATCAACTCAATCTACTGATTAACATGGAAATACAATCCTAAACACTGAACTAACACTCAGATCGGTGCTCTTTGGTGTTCTTGTTGTCACACAGTGAAAATGTGGTTTTGATTTTAAGTTTTATTTATTTGCATGTTTTTTTCCTGTTTTTATACATTATTATTGCATGTTTTATACTGTTTTAATATTGTTTGTTTTTACCGGTAATTCTTTGGATCACTGTGGACTGATTTTAACATGACTGATAATCACTATCACCTGTTGTAAGTGGGCGTGTCCAGGAGGAAACTTATTTAGGTGCCACTCAGGTTGGCAGAGCAACAAAGAGAGTGAATAGGACAGAAAAGAAAAGGACAGACAACGAAGGAAATGAAAGGTGTGCTGAAGGAAAAAAGGAGAAGCAGCAGAATGTGAGGAGGAGGCAGATTGGCTGTCCCGGTGAGCGGCGAGGAGTCGAGCGTCTGGTCCCAGCAGCTCCAGCTGCGGGGACCAGCTGCGCGTCCCACCGATCTCATGGGACGCGCTGCGAGTGAGTGGTGGCCAGCATGGAGTGGACCTCTGCCCGCACCCTTCAGACCAGTGTGCTCTGCGGGGCGAAGAGATGCGAGGAGCCGCGGCTGACATCACCGCTGGACTGCTGCAGGGACGAGGAGATGGGCGAGTGCGCGTGTCGGGGTTGTGTTTCCTGCAGCAGCCTGCTGCGTGCGTGTCACGTGACGTTTGTGTGCCACAGGCTACAGCTTATTAACGGCAAACACCAGAGGGCGTAATTAGGCGGCTATATTTTGAGGCACCGAAATGGCGCACCAAAATTCATGTTGTATTTCGGTCTGGTTAGTACTGATGATGTAACGGTCGGGTCCATACCCGGACCGAACTTCGGTACCCAACCCTACACCTCCCTGGGGAGGCGTCCAGGGGGCATCCTAACAAGATGCCCGAACCACCTCAACTGGCTCCTTTCGATATGGAGGAGCAGCGACTCTACTCCGAGTCTCTCCCGAATGTCCAAGCTCCTCACCCTATCCCTAAGGCTGAGCCCGGACACCCTGCGGAGAAAACTCATTTCGGCCGCTTGTATCCGCGATCTGGTTCTTTCAGTCATTACCCAGAGCTCATGACCAGGTGAGGATTGGGAGGTAGATTGACCGGTAAATCGAGAGCCTTGCTTTCTGGCTCAGCTCTCTCTTTACCACAACAGACCGGTTCAGAGTCCGCATCACTGCAGACGCTGCCCCAATCCGCCTGTCGATCTCCCGCTCCCTCCTTCCCTCACTCGTGAACAAGACCCCGAGATACTTGAACTCCTCCACTTGAGGCAGGACCTCTCTCCTGACCCGGAGTTGGCAATCCACCCTTTTCCAATCGAGAACCATGGCCTCAGACTTGGAGGTGCTGATCCTCATCCCAGCTGCATTTTTTATGTTCTCTATTTGTAATGATGATGTTTGTTTTATTGATTTTATTTGTTGTTTTTTGATCGTGTTTGATTCTGTTTGTTGTGAAGCACTTTGTGATTTTTGTCTGTGAAAGGTGCTATATAAATAAACTTTACTCACTTACTTACTAATCTATGATCAGCCAATCTGAGATACAAATATCAGATCTTTTTTTTTTGGTCAGTGAACGCATCATTGCCAAGCTTCTTTAATATAAGAACATCCTCATCTGCAGGATCATAAAACACATTCTTTGAGTTTTCATCAAGAAAAAAACTGTTTTCAGTTTTTTATTACTTCCTGCAAATGTTCATGACCTTTCTACATAAAGGAAACTCCACCTTTTTACTTGAGTCTCTTATTTACCTCAGTTCTTTTTATTTTACTTTCCTTTTTCTAATAATGTTATGCATGCATATGAAGCACAACCTCATCTAATTAAACTTGAATTTTGACCAAACTTTGAATAGATGATTTGTTTTTACATAAGCAAAGCTGCTCAGGGTGTCTGCAAACAAGTTAGGTAATTAAATGCATCTCTTAATTATTGCTCCTAACAAATGTCTCTGTATTTACTAGATATGCCGGAAACACACCCAGACTGTATGCCGGTCAAAACACAGGACCCCTCCTACATCCAGCTGAACTGTTCCTGGCCTGGAACGTATCCCAGTCCGAAGCTGCGCTGGGGGGACAACGGTGACTTCCAGGAGACGGATAATCTCTCTGTGACGCTGAACAGCTCAGAGGTGTCTGACGGGAGGAAGATGACGTGCACGGCTCGGCATGCACTGCTCCATGAGGGAAGTGAGAGGTCATGTTCAATCACTCTCAGTAAGTACGCTGTGGTGCAAGGAGTCTCGTTACAGTTCTGACAAATGCATTTCAAGTTTAGAGATTATTTACTGTGATGATTATTACTTTTAATGTACCCCGTGTTTCTAGTTTCACTCAAAGAACTGTGGGAATGAGTTAATTACTAAAATGTCTTGAAACTTTTATGGTTTCTAGATTTCCTTCTGGGGTGCAGGGCCTTGCTTTTGTATCTGTTTTAAAACTATTGCATGACACATTTCCTCTAAAAATAGTCCCAGAGTTGTTGTGGGCATCTTAAACCCTTCTAAGTTAGGTTTTTGTGAGTTAGATAGTGCCAGAAATGTGAGGCAACTTAGGAAGAAGTTGGTGACTAAATTGTGAATAAAATAATAAAACTGGTTTATTTTTGCAGAGTATGTTGCACACACAAGGGATTTGACTCCAGTCTCAGTGTTGCTCTTGTACTTATCCACAAGCGTGCATGCACACTTTTTCCAGAAATGTTCAGAAATAATAATCATCTAAATGGCAACAAGCAAATGTGCACATCTGTCAAAATTTGCTCCATGTGACACAACCATGTTTAAAATGTCGTGCATCCAAATTCCAACTGAAAATTTGCATATTTTCCTGCAATTTTGTCAACAGTCTCAGCCCAGAGAGATGCAGGATTAAAGCTCAGATTTCAGGAAATATCAATAATTTTCTTCATTAGTAAACTAGAACTAAAGCAGGGAAATATCATAATAAAAAACAAAATGTCTTACATTGTAACATGTTCTTATGAGGTAAATTTACCAGTATGTCAGTCACTAGTGTAGGATCCTTGAATTTCCACAGTTTGATTTCTGCAAAAATCATTCTACAGAATAAATTCATGCACACAGACACAGCATTAAAGTCACAGGTGTGGTTCATTCCTGGGTTGTGGTGCAGTTTCTGTGTTTTAGAGCAATGAAATGATCTTAATGACTCACTTTTTCTCGTAAAAACCAAGCAGACGGTGCCCTTTTTGTAGCATCGGGATAATATAATAAGAGCTTTGTTTTTAGAGTTAGCACACATCATGTCTCATGTTTTGTCAGATGTAAATGCTCGGAATAAAAATGTTTTCCTTTTTAAATCTAATTTTCAAAGCACAAAATGTCCTACGCACAAAAAATGTATTAATTCCTGCAACAAAAGTTGATTTAAAATGTTTTCCAAGCATCATTTGACATCATCTTAGGTTGCTTTTTACAGCTTGCACTTTTTATTGGGCGGTGCCAAATGATTTGGTGTGCCTGTGTTTTTGTGTTTTCATTTCTCTGTATTGTCGGCAAAATATCTCATGAATCACTGTATGGATTTGAATGATCTACAACCTTTGGAGTCAATCTATTTCAATCCGCCACATCTAGTCAGAGTTGGCAGACAAAAATACTTTTCTCTCATTTAAATTTTACACACACTGACCCGAAAAGTTGGTGGAATGGTAGCTGAGAGTCATCCCCATCTCATACTCCCAAGTGCCAGGCAGTAGTTTTTTTTCACAGGATAAGAAAATGAATCTGCAGGACAAAACAAATCCTCTCTCTATTAAACGAACAGATGTCCATGTTTTTGTGCTTTGTTTCTCCCACTGTTCATCTGATCTGATTCAGAGGTGGTAGGCGTGTTGCAGCCAGGATACCACATAAATGCCAACAGTTACTTGTTTTGGTTTAAATGCAGTTTTTGGATCAACAAAAGGGGCATTACTGAATGTGTGTAGGTCTTTGTTATTAAGAAAATTTGATAATATATCAATCATTTTTGTTTCCAGTATGTAATGTCTGAGTTTGGTACTGCAGCCTTTTTTAAAAGTGACACGTTAATTCATATTGTATCTGGATAGAGTCAGCTGTTTTTAGTCATTGTTATCAACTAAACATCCACCAAAAATCATCTGGTGATTGGGATTGGCTAATAATCTGCATGATCGGTTTAACTGATTGTTGACCGATCTAAAACCCAAAAGAATCCGGATGCCTCATTGCCAAGCAGCAATATAGAATCCAACATTTTCCCTAGTTTGTGAACTCACCTTCACTAAGCACTAAAATCATGTTACCAATAACGGATCGTCCATGTGAAAGTTTTTACTTCCAGAATCATAATGTTCAAGTTAGTCAGGATTTATGAAAAAAAATTTCTTAATATATTTATTTAGATAAATTAAAATTGGCCCAAACCTGTGAGGGCAGGTCGGAGCTGTTCTAGAATCTGAACTAGAACCAATACATTTCTATGAACAACCAGTCGTTGTGTGTCACATCAAGTAAGCCTTAAAAATAGCACTTATCTTAAAAAAGAAAAAAAAAGCATTTTCAGCTCCAAACGTTATTTAAACTGGTAATTCGTTATGAATTTTCACACTCAGAAATCCGCTGTTGAAAATGAATCCAGCTGCTACTGTTTTCAACTCACCTGATTTACCGTATTTGCCCGAATATAGGACGACCCTGATTATAAGACGACCCCCCCTTTTCAAGACTAATCTTCAGAAAAAAAGACTAAATTCACTTTTTAAAGAAACAATTTTTATTGAAATTTTGAGAAAATAATTTAACTAATGCTACTAATAATTCCAGATTGCTTTAATATTTGCTTATTAACAGTGGTGCACACAACTAGTCCACCAGTCCACGTACTGATCTCTCTGCCCGAACGCACCTTTGCTGACAGGAGCTTTCACGGTCAGATTGTGCAACTTCGCGATCATCAGACACTGATGAACTTCACATCCAGTTGTGGAGCTGAGATGGAGTTTTCATGTAGGGGAAGCTTGTTTAATGTTTACACACACACGCTGCTGCGGCAAAATGCACAGACACACACACACAGCTGCGCCATGAACGAACAGACACACAAACCGGCTGCTGTGCCATGATCGCGCGCACACAAACCCGCTGTTACGCAATCATTGCGCATACACACACACAAACCCGCTTTTGCGCCATGATCGTGCAGACACACACACAAACCCGCTGTTGCGCCATGATCGTGCAGACACACAAACCCACTGTTGCGCCATGATCGCGCGCACACACAAACCTGCTTTTGCGCCATGATCGTGCAGACACACAAACCCACTGTTGCGCCATGATCGCGCGCACACACAAACCCACTGTTGCGCCATGATCGCGCGCACACACAAACCCACTGTTGCGCCATGATCGCGCGCACACACAAACCCGCTTTTGCGCCATGATCGCACGCACACACAAACCCGCTTTTGCGCCATGATCGTGCAGACACACAAACCCACTGTTGTGCCATGATCGCGCGCACACACAAACCCACTGTTGCGCCATGATCGTACACACACAAACCCACTGTTGCGCCATGATCGCGCGCACACACAAACCCACTGTTGCACAATTATTGCGCAGACACACACACAAACCCGCTGTATGTGTGAGGGAGTGTGTAGGTGTGTGTGTCGGGTGCATATAAAGAACGGTGAGACGGATGAGGTTCTGAGGGAGAATGCGTGTGTGAATCAAGCGAGCGACGCGAGTCCTCACCTGTACAGAGTCTGCTGCTGAAAACACCTGCTGGGTCTGGACATTTTAATCCTCAGTACTAGTAAACCTGTAACTTTGAACTAGGCCAGGCCCGGACCTCTGGAACCGCTCGCGGTCTGAGCTGCTTCCTGCCGCTTTGACCAAAAAGCCTGCGCCCTCCGCCAGAAAAACTAGGGCACGATAATAAGACGACCCCCCCCTTTTTCAAATTATTTTCAATGAAAAAAACCTCGTCTTATATGTGAGCAAATACGGTACTTATTTTGTGGATTATTTCACGGTTGCAAGAAATGGTCTCAAAACAATTACGGTGATTATTCTGAAGCTGCATGCTGCTAGCAGCTCGCCACGAGTGTTTAGTGGTTTATTAATGTTGATAGGATAATTTAGGAGAAAAATTATAACACTTCATGTAAAGCAATACTTCCTAGGAATGAAGCCACAACAAATTAAATAAAAAAACATTTTAAACTGTCTTTATGACCAAACCTTTTAAATCCCTAAAATTCTCTACAAATTTTCTACAATAGGCCAGTGGTTATCAAACCTAAAATAAACTATCTCTCCATCTCAGGTGCTGAGAAAATATGTTTAGTGGGAGTGAGCAGAAACCGTGACTAATGCATAGTTTACATTGTGTTCTGATGAGCCTCCTCCCTTTCAGGTGACAGGTCCTGACTGATACGAGTCTCAGTGCTGCGTTTTTATTTTATTTTTTTTTTTATAGAAGTGAAAAGGTTTAGAAGACAAGTATGAAGATAATCAACACAAAGACTTTGATTTACACTCTTCTTAGCTTATTATTATATCCCAAGTTTCTTGGTTAAGTGTGTGTATCCTTAAAAAAAGAAAAGAATCCGTCGTTTTAGTTTATGTAATTCCAAACGACCAGAAAGCTGGATTTAGTGTCATTGACATGTTGACGATCTGAGGGTTAATCATGAGTCACTCAGTGTAATCGTCATCATCACATTAGGGCCGTCTTCACATTCTGACGTGATGATGTAAGTAGATGAGCATCTTCCATCTTATCAGTATTCATTGAACCTATATACACATTATATTCTATATAAAAAGTGGTCATTTATTTCTAAATAACACTGATGAAACACTGGAGTAAATCTAATCATATTCTACGATCAAAATCTTGATCAAACTGTTAGAAAATTCCTCTGTTTTCATCTGTTAGAATTAAAATATATCTCACCAACTCGATGGAAATCCTCCATCACATGAGCCGCCATGTTTATCAGCCTTAGCCCCGCCCACTGGTTTTGATGGGTGAGGTTGAGATCAAATAAATACGGTGCATGTGTAGAAACGCATAATGAAATTAATTCCTAAAGCAAATCATGAAATGATTTTATATGAATTTTTTATTTATGGCACATTTATTCAATTATTTTTAAAAATTATTGACACATTTAATTGTTTATTTATTGCTTTTAAAAATGTATTAAATTGTGTCACTTTTGGCTTTCCATATGTTGGTGGCATCCGTTGCATGAGGCTGCATTTACAGAGCCGTTCTTCGGTTGTGTGTGAAATTCTTATTTAGAGAGCTTATTTCCTCCACAGCTAATTAGAATACAGTTGTAGACTTTCATCTTATTGATATGAATTGTGTTAAAGGAAGAAGCACCTGAATTTGTGTTATTGTTTGTCTCTTTTTCTTCAGAGGCTCCGTATCCTGTAGGCGACCCGATGGTCACAGCTCTGGAGGGGTCCAGCGTTACTCTGACCTGCATGGAGGCCACGGCCATCCCCGAGGCCACCACCACCTGGAGAAAAGGGATGCAGCAAACCCTCATCACATCTGGATCGAAGTACCTCCTGTCTGGGAATGACCCCGTCTACAAGCTGACCATATTCAACATCAGCACGGACGATGAAGACTTCTATTTCTGCCGCAGCGAGAACCAGCTGAGCATTGTTGAGCTGGAAGTCCACCTCATAGTGAAGAGTGAGCTCCTAAAATCATTTGCATACTGTTGTATGTTTTTGAAGTCAGGAAGAAGATGAAAGCTCAACAGAAACAGCGAGACTTGACAGAAAATGGAACGAGATGTAATCATATGTTGGTTCCACGCCTGGAATGTCGATAAACCTGCTGCTCCACCCTTTTCTGTCTTCTAAATCCTGTCCCTCTTTTTTTTTTCCCCAGAATCATCCTCTGCGTACACTGGAGCGATCATCGGTGTTTTCATATCTGCTCTGATTATAGGCTCAGCTGTAGTCATAACTAGGATCCTTTACTCCAAAAGACACAAAATTTGCCTGGGTAACTTCATCTTTACAACATAACTATACACAATCAACACTCTTTGGAATAATGACATTCAAATAAAGCTCTTGAACTATTATGTATACATACTGTGAAGGCATTTTGATTCATTTATACTGACTTTACATTCTCTTGCTTTCATTTCAGGATATTCGGGGTGAGTACCTGCAATAACTTTTTTTATTTTGTTGCATTTTACACAGACAATACGCCATTGTGCAACATCATTCTAAATACTAAAGAAGTGATTATATCTCATGAAATTCTGATTTTAGGTGGGATGAGTAGAAATTTGAATATACTTATTGCATTTTTAAATACAGGATGTAAAATACATTTTCATTACATACTATTGGGACACCTGATGCCACTGTTATAGATTTAGGAAAACCTGCAATTACAATGATAATTTGTAGCTTTTAAATTTTTTAAATTAAATTATAAAAGGACCTGAACTAAACCCATAGACAGAGTCTTTTTGCATGTTTGTCTCATGATACTGAGGGGAAAAATCTTTGTGATACATTACAAAGAAAAGCAAACAGAATACAATTGTTTTCCAAAAATAAAAGTAATAAAATATTTCAACTGTAATCAGCAAATGCATATTTTGATTTAAAGGTCACATATTCTGCACTCTGAATCATTTCTTTTACATCTCAGTAACATGTAAAAGTTATGCATTGGTCAAATTAACCGTTACTTTAGGTGCAGCTGTTGTTCTTCCACCCCTCATCCAACCTCCTGAAGCAAATCCTTCATTTCAAATGGGCGGGGCTTGACTTCACCATGACTGTTTGCTAACGTTTGTGAGGATAGGTGCTCCCGTGGCTTTTAAAGGGCGGGATAGGCTCAGGTAGCCAAAGGTGCTCGTGATTGGCTCCGTCCTCTAGAGAGGAGTGGTCTTTTCCCTTCTTGACGTCAGCAGGGGAAAGATTTTGAAACCACCTGTTTTAGCATTAGCTCAAAACACATTTCTCAAAAATGAGAAGTGAAAATATTTTAACACTTTTGGGTGTCAGACACAGTCTATGTGACAGATATGACTGTTAAAAGACCTTTAGAAAGTGAATTTTGCAGAATACGGAACCTTTAAATTTATTTTTTCTTTTTAGATTAGGAAAACGTGTAGAGACGTAATGAGTTTTATGTAAAACTTATCAGGAGAAATAACATTTTTTTTCTGTTTAGCTAAAAATTGACTTTGACAGAGACCTAAATATTAATTGGGGGGGCTTACTGGTCTTTTGGTTGCAGCTGTTAACATTACAGCACATTACAATCCAACTTTAACCAAACTGAACTTTGACCACGATGCACTGCGCTTCTTTTAAAGCAGTGCCAAACCGGTTTTGCAGTTTGCAATACAAATGAACTGGTTTAAGAGCATCATTAGCTGCTTTTGTTGTTTAAGCCCCATCAAATTGTTCAGTTTAAATTAAAAATCCCTCAGGCTGTTTATATATTTAAGCAACAAAATAGGAATGAATCGAACCCACATTATTAATTTCTGTAAATAATTTTTTGTTGAAGTATTTTGCTGACGAAGCACCAGTTCCCTCCTGCACTCGTGATGGGCGTGGTCCTGCTGTGCTCTTTATCTCTTTTTCTCAGACATTAACCGCCTGGATGTGCATTTGAACTGCTGCCAACCCCTTTTAGAAAACTGTATTACAAAGCGTTTGTACTACTAGATGTACATATCGCTGTAAACATAAGAAAACTTACATAAAATATCAATTTCAATACTTTCTTTTGCATTAAACAGTTAAATCTTCATGTCAGCTGCTTTAGAAACAGGCCATTCTTTAGTTTTTGCTCTTCCACCTACAAAAAGGAATGACATGCAGAAGCTAAAAGCTACTAGAAAGGATTGTGATTTGACTAAAATGTGCCCAGGTTTACCACTTAGCACAAATCAAATCATCTTGATGTTTGTAGTTTACTGAACTGTTGATGAATAGTTTATTATATAATATTATTATATTATAATATAATCTGGAAATGGTGTTTAGACTTCAATCCCAACACTTCCTCCTTGTTATAGTTAGATTTTTTCTCATGCCTGTTCCTGATACGCTGTCATACTCACCTCTTGTGCGTCTCCTGGGGGACTTTTATGAGCTGATTGTGTTCCCAGAGGAGACTTATGGAAGAATTTGAAACCTTCTTTGTTTACATCCATATCTGCTTGCTAGTGTTTTCTGCTTCACAGCTTTTGCTTGAGAGCTCCAACATTTATTGACAGGTTTTTACCAACAAACATCAGTTTAATAGTTTACCTTGCCAAAGCGTCACTTTTCTGGTGGATTTTCTGTATTTTAAAACCATTTAAAGCTCTTTGGAATTTGGACACAGACTGTTAATATTTTATAGGTATAAAAAGAATATTGTGCATTTATTATCATGCTTCCTGACCCGGACGTGTCTCTGGTTTCTGCTCTGCAGGGGCGAGGACAGAGGAGACGTCCTGAGTCTGGTGGACTCGGACGATGAGCAGGTCTTTCAGGACACCGTCCCCCAGCTGCCCCCGTTAGCCAACGGTCACCACACGACGCTCGTCGAGATCCACCGGATCCCCTCCAGTAGGATCTCTTCCTGTTTCGTTCGTTTTACACATCGTGGTGTTTGAGAATCTAAAAGTCCTTCTCTCTTTCAGCCGATCACGACGAGGTGGAAATTGCTGACGTGAAGCCACAGCAGCCAGAAGAAACGGACCAAACGGAACAATCAGAGAATCTGGTGACGCTTTAGGTACAGGGTATCCTTAGGTTAGTAGGAAATGCTTTTTACTTCCGATTAGAATGTGAACCGGATTGGAGAATATGTTAAAAATACACTTTTAACAGCATTAATAATATTAGCTTTTTTATGATTGTCTTGTTTGTACAACTGTTTGAATTTGTGTAAAAAAAATGAAAGGAAGTGAATAAGTTTGTGAAAACAGTAAATTCTTGATGTATTTTAGCAGGTTTTTTTTTTTTACTTTTATGAACACCTCCACCCTGTTTTGTACAGATACTGTGGTGCATATCATGTAAATAACCTCTGACTATCCCAGTTCTGAGCTGCAACCATAAAACATGTGTCAAAGTTGGATCAGTCAGCTGCATTTTTGTCATGTCAAACACAAACTGACCCACTCAGTCAAAACAAACAGAATCCAGGAGGTTTCGCATGAAGCATCGCTGAAAGTAAAAGCTGGGCTGGTCAAATAAATAATTGATTACTTGATCTCTGGAGAGTTTTTCTGCTACTGTTGTTACAGCTCATTAATGATTTAAATCATTTATTATGTAAAAACAAAGCTCGGTTTGTAACTTGTTAAACTGTGATGCTTTATTCACCTCGTGCCAGAGAAACTGAAATGTTAATCGGAACTGACAAATAAAGCAAAGTGAAGATGTGAACAAGAATTTGCAGACTTAATCATTTTGTATGAAACTAATATTTACATTTACTGATTCAATGTGATGTTTAAAGAATTTTATATATTTTGCATTGTGTAATACCTTTTTAAAAGTGAGTCAAAGCATTTAAACTATGTTAAAAAAAAAAAAACACTAAAAATTAGATCTAGATTAAAACCAGGCCTGCTGGAAATGGACCGTGTGAGCTCAGATGTGAATAATTTATATGTATTAAAAGCGTCGGGAAGATTTTTCACTTAAATGTGCCTTTTAAAATGGATAATGTCTTTATGATCACACCAAGATACACATTTAAATTAAAAGTAACAAGTCCGACTGATTAAGTGGACAATAGTGTCGAGAAAATGTACACATATGCATTGATTTATAGTTTTATTTTCAAATATTCTAATCAGAAACCTTGGACACTGACGCCATTCGTGACAATAAAACAACCACAATCAATAGTTTTTTTTTTTTACTCCTTGAAATAATTTGAAAATACTTAGAATTTCTTACTCAATAAGAGCCTCAGCGGATTCGATTCCTGTACATTTTGAATGATAATCCAGAGGGTGGCTCATTCTTTTAGAATGCAGAAACTAGTGTGAACATGAGCAAGCCGTTTCCCCTTGGGATAAATAAATAAATGGTGTCTGAATCTGAATATTACTGAAGTCACTTTACAGGCTGAAATTAAACTTTAATCCTCCCCGTTGGTGTTTAATGGTTTAAACCGTCTGTATCTGCATTGCATCCTGTAAAACCATAATTAAATCCAAGTGCTGTTCCAGTTTTCTAATAAAAGCTGTCAGTTGCTCTAAAGCCACAATATCTCTGCATTTAAACCAAATTTAAAACTCATTTTCTTGAACGTGTTTAATAAATCCTTGTGTGAATTATTCTTTGTGTAAATAACATTTTTATGTGTATTTTAGTTCCTTCTACAAGTTTTTCTTGTCTACTTTCAATCAGTGAGCATAATCAAATGAGCTGTGTAGATAAAGCTGCCTGCCTGCCACCTCTGGACATCATAAAACAATACTTGGGTGGAACCAGGAGATTGTTGACATATTTTAGATCTCAGGGGGGGGTGTGGTCAAGGCGTACACGGGTTACGTAACAGATTTAAAAAAACGTGACCACGTTGGACAACGTAGCAGATAGCAAGGAATCAGTTGAACGTCTCGTTTGTCTCTGGTAAATTTTTCACGTAGCAAACACCTGATCTCAGGAACGCAGGTCGAGTCTCTTCAGGGACAGCGGGAAATGTGCCCTCCTGGCTTCATGTGAGCGGACGGCTGCGGTCGAAGCGGGACGATGAGTTCAGGACTTCGGTCATTCTGAGGAGAAGAATGTGAAAGATGTGTTCGGAGGGAAGCAACACGGAGCCAGCGTGTAAGTTGTGTTTGTGACTTATGAGTGTTTGGTTGTCGTTACGCTCCCCGAGGGGACATTTAAACCCTCACAGGAGCAAAGAGGGGGTAAAACATGTCGAAATAGATTAGTCTGACAAACACTTCCCATCATCCCCCACAGCAGCCTCGGACTCGGCTCTCCTCCTGGAGCTGAAGACCAGGCGTCCTCCGTCCCTGCTGGACATGGCGGGATGTGAGACCTGGAGCGTGGACTTCTCCCCGGACGGAGCTTGGTTCGCCTGGTCCATGGGACACGGGATCGTGTGGGTGGTCGCCTGGCCCCTCGACTCCGAGTAGGTTAACCTGTACATTTAATCCTCATGATGCGTTCAGGGCCCCGTGGGATATCCTGCCTCTTTAGCTAAATCAGAACATATTCGATTACAGCCCTACGATATCGGTTTCTTCTTCTACAGTCTTTATTATAATTCCGCTTTATGTGTTCGAATAAAATAAACAAGAAGGAAATTAAGATAAGAGTAAATAGATTTATTCATTTAATACATTATACATGGAATAGATTTATAAATAAAAAAAATAACTACGTGGAATGAAAATATCTACATTATATTAAAATTAAAAGCATCAAAATACAATTGCATGCTAGTTGTAGAATGATGTAAGCAATACATAATTAATAACTTACAAAAATATATTCAAATAACTTATATCACACAATTAATCCTAAAATCTGCAAAATAATTTGGTCTTTAAATCATTTTATAGCTTTAATTCCTTGTAACATATTTCTTTTTTAAATAATGCTTATTGATCAGCCCTTCTTCTCCTACTCTGCCCAATAATCAATAGTCCTACTTAGTTATAAATATAGATTTTTCCCCTTTTGCTATATATATACAAACCAGTTTAAATATTGTTTCATGAGTCTTCTGCCTATCTTAATTTAATTTCATATGATAATTTTGTTTTTGTATAATTAATTAAAGTTTTGTTTTTGATGTTGGTGTATTTGGGATCTTTACCAACAGAACCTAAATTTAGCAAATCCTTAAACCAGTTTTGTTATTTTTACTTTACCCTAAAATAATAAAATAAAATTTAAATGATGAAAGGTAATATAATGGTTTCACTTGACTCAATCAAGCACCAGCATATTTAACTTTTTCCTTTTAGTTATTATTCATAGAAAGGCACCAAACCCTATCAAACATGTGATGGAGAGAATAAGTAAACATGTCTTATTGTCTATTCTCTGCCAAGTTTGGACCCATTCTGGTTGTTTTCATGACTGCACCAGCCTGCCAGTGAAAGCTGAGATAACAGCCTCGGTGTTTATATGGAACAGCCTAAGTGGGTGTTATTAGCTCCTTCTCTTTTTTCATTAAAATGAAAAAACAACAGAACCAGAAAATCACTCTCCCACTACAGTGTTAACAACAGCAGCATCACTTCATCACGAGCTGCACACCTCCGCCTGCATTCGGTATGTTTGATGCTGCTCTCGCCCACAGAGAGGGTCAGGATGGAGAGACTGACAGAGGAGACAAGAGCTTCAGCTGTGGGCACCCGGTGTGGGGACTCGCCTTCGGACCCAGACCTCCCAAGTCTGCAGCAGCGGCGCATCCAGCTAAAACGGCATCAAAATGGAAGAACAGTCTGCTTCTGGCCACGGGCTTGGAGAACGGGGTGATCAAGATCTGGAACGTGTTAACGGGTCAGCCACTGATGAGTATATTCTGAGTGCCATGTTGAGAAAGATTAGATTAATTTTGAACTGGTTTCTCTTCGTCCACAGGCAGCGCTGTGTTTGATCTGCACGGACACGAGGGAGTCGTGAGGAACCTGGTTTTTCCTCAGAACGGGACGCTGACTCTCATATCGTCCTCTCGGGACAAGACTTTGAGGATTTGGGACTTGGCCCACAAAGGTACACGCAGTTCTGTAAATAAAAGGGAGGATCTCAGTTCTACTTGGAAACACACAGAGGTGTGGAGTCGAGTCACAGTTTTGATGACTTCATGTCGAAGAAATCACACAAGACTCGACTCAGACTTGTGAAGTGACTATTTACTTAAAAGCACAACATCAGCATCCCCCTTTAAAAAAAAAAAAAAAAAAATCAAGTTGAGTTTGCTGCTTATTCTGTCAAATTCATATTTTAAGAAGGATTGATCGTTTCTGGAAATCATTTCTTATTACACTCAAAATGTTTAGGACTCAAAATTCAAAGTTTACCTTGCAGAAGTCAGTTTAGTAGATCTGCTCAAGTCAGCGTCTTTGCAAACAACCTGCAGTGTTTTTAGTGCTTGACTTAACTGCCTGGATGTCCCTGTGATTTAAGCTCTGTGTAATAATCCTCATATTGTATTGACACCAACTGCCTTTAACCGTCAATACTTTCCACTCCCAAAAGATTCCTGAGAACTGAACTAACTGCCTGTTCGTGACTCATGGTGACGTCTTTTGTTCTAGGTAAAAAGGTTCAGGTTCTTTCCGGCCATAAGGACTGGATCAGCTGCTGCAGCATCTCGTCCGACTGCAGCATGATCGCATCCGTCGGCAGGTTTGACAGAGTGAGTTGTTTGATTCCAAACGTACATCGCATTACGCCATTGATGCCTAATGCTGCAGTACAGAACATTAGCACACTAAAGATCCCAAAGGATGCTATTTATAAACTGTATTTTCTGTAATTCTTTCAAATCAGTGTCTCAGATATCTAAAAGCTGTTTTTTATATATCTATATCTGGTGGATTTAATCTGGATTGCAACATAAATGACCCAGTTTGTTGCTCCTGAACTTGGAGCGTTAGCATAACCTTCATCTGCTCCCATGTTGTCATAGGTCAGACACAGAGCTGAACTGTTCAGCGTATTTGTTCTTTTCACGTGGAGCAACAGAGAAGTGCAAATTTGACACATTCTCAGCTGCAGCTGAAGTAATACCAGACTTTAAGATCACAGAAACGCTTTACTAGTTTGCATGTTTCGACCTGTCCTGCTGATCAAATCCAAAACATCGCAGAGAATCGGATTACTTGATTTTCTAACATTGCAACTTCCCTGTAGATAAGAATAACTTGACTAAACCTACAGTAATTTTCCAAATATAAAAGTCCTTCCGTAACCCTGTGTGATCTTACTGTAACCAGATGGTGTGTCTGTGGAGTCTACGTTCATATACGTTCATCAGGAACCTGACTGGTGGGAACCAGAAGCAGTTGTGTCTCCTGTCCTCATGCGACTTCTCTCCGGATGGAGCAGTTCTGGCCACTGCGGCCTTCAGCGGCTCCAGCTGGTGGATCGACCTCTGGGACCCGTACACAGCAGAGAAACTGGCTACGCTGGCGTAAGTCTAGAACATTTGCACGCTTTTCTTTTGATGCTGCTGCAGCTTTAACTTGAACCAAAACAGTAGTACAAAACAGCTTGTAGCTGTTCCTGCAGCACCTGATTCATCCTGGACTTTTATGAGATCTTTTTGTTTACTTAACATGAGATTAAGGACTATTGATTCTTATCTGCAGTGACTACTTTGAAGATTATGGGCAAAACCAGATATCAGCCATACAGTTCTCCCCCAACGGGTTGCATTTGGCAATCGTGACTGACGACAGGTGCGTGATCTTGTTTGATAAATGTTTGGAATATTAGAGAGTTTCAGACATGTTCTGTATCTGCAGAGCTCTGAGGATCTGGGAGCCTGGCGAGAGACGAATGACGATGCAGACAAAAAGGGGCCGAGACTCTAATGGACTCTGCTGCAACTACCATCCACAAGGGGGCGTTATTGCTACTGGGTAAATAAACCTAAACATATGCAACTCGCACCACATCTGGATTTGGAAAATGGAAACTTTTTAAATTTGCTTTCTTAAAAATACAGTCCAAAAATGTTCTTGCCAGAAAAATAAATTGTTTTCATATATTTTTAGTAAAAAAAACAAACAGACAAGACTACATCTAAATCTTCAATTATCATTTTTCATCCGCTTTATAACAAATAATGTTGCAAATTGATTCTATTTTCTCAGAAGGCCTTCTGTGAATCTCTAGACACAAATCTGTTTGTTTCCCTGCATGCAGAACCAGAGACGGCCATGTGAGGTTCTGGAGGGCTCCCAGGACTGTGCCCAGCTTGTGCCACCTGTGCCGATCTATTCTGCGCCACTCTGTGTCCACGCACCAGATTGAGGCGCTGCCGCTCCCCCGGAGGATCCTCGAGTACCTCACCTACAGAAACATCCCTGAACGCCTCAAAACCTGCTGCTCCTCTGATGAAGACGACTGGGAGAGTTGAATAAAAACCTTTTTAAAACGACTAATCAGCTAAAAAAAAAAACTTAAATATATTTATACACTAACAAAAATGCCTTTGTTTAAATAGGAAATAAGTTGACTTATTGAGGAAAACCAACTAGCTTTGTAATCTGCTTTAAATGCACTAAGGATTTGATTTATTGCACTACCACTTTAATAAGATGCATAAACTAAATATTCACTACTTGAATATTGCAATTTTATACAACTAATTTATTATGTAAATAGAAAATGTACATAATTTGTGTTTATTCTAAAAAGGGCAAGTACAGTTTTGCTTTATTTGCACACGTTAATTCTTTACAATAACAACAACTGAGCTTATATGGAAAAGTTTTATTAAACAGGTGAAAACACATTTACTTGTCTGTTTTTATTTTTGCTTTAGCTACAAACAGCTGCTTTCCACCTCAGTTTGTATGCAGATGTGAGTGAGTCAGACAGCTGCCGGCGTTTGTTCCACATCATGTGCAGCGCTGTAAAGTCAGAGTGGTGGGCATTTGTGCAGCAGAGACCTGAAGATGTTTATTTTCGTCCTAGTTCAACCACCAGCGATTCTCCTGATAATCTCTGGTTTTATTACATGAGATGTTATCGGTGAGCTCACAAGGTTTTGGTCAATTTTTTAGGATTTAATTCAAAGAAGAGAAAAACAGCAACCTTAACTTAAGATGCATCGGTTTGGTTTACTTTACATTTATTGTGGTGAAGAACCAAACTAATTGTTGAAAATAATTCTCGACATTTTTAAGAGGCTTCACTGACCACCATGTCTCTCACTGCCTGGAAAGCTGCAACCATGGAGCTCAGCTGGATCTTCTCATTGGTTCCTGATGCGAGTCGATGTCTAAAAAAATCACGACAGATGCATCAATTCTCAACTTGTAAACATAATGCCATTATATGTAGATTAAATTAGCATCAAACTCACTCTATGTCAGCTAACTTTGTGAGCAGACTGATCCGAATAGCTGGAGGGAAGTCCACTTTAAGGAGGAGGAGAAAACAACAGTTGTAATAGTTTAACTGGTATATGCATCAGTTTATTTCCTAGGTAATCATACAGATTAGATTGAGTTTAATAAGACTCTTGTTTCTAACATTAAATTTTCGTTGACTGAAAATTGAAAATGATTTAATAAAATGCGTTCAGCCCAGGACGTCTTACCTCTGTGAATGAGCAGATGCACCTCAGTGAGGATATCATGCAGAGCCAAACCTTTCAAAGTCTTCAGCTGAAGAATTTCTGAGACAAAAAGGTTAAAGAAAAAACAAGAATACAAACAAAACTGCTGCTGAACGTTTTAACAATTTGAAAAAGTTTAGAAAACCATCCAAATAATACATTTTATATAGATAGCAGGTACAAGCTTCACATTAAATGGTTCTATAAGATCAGCGAAGGTAAAGGATACGTTTGTAAGCAGTGTTGAAGTCTTTGTTGAGGCACCAGTCGAGGATGTTGGCGATGTCTGAACGAAGGGGTTGGCCTGTGCAGGTGTACACCGTGTCCTCTGTGACCTTCCCATACGCCATACTGGTGCTCTGAAATTACAGAGTCAGATCACAGTTTACTCCAGTCACAACGAGAGCAGCGATCGTCAGATTTAAGTCGAACCTGCAGGATGTTGAGCGATCTTCTCATATCACCCGATGACAAAGTGACAATGGCCTTCATTCCGTCTGGAGTTACATCAATGCTGCCATGTAAAAAAAAAAAAAAGTTTGACATGTAATTATTAATTTAAGTCTGTCACATCCATTCTAGGTAGAAACTCAGTCAAGATTCAAATATGGAATCAAGGAAATTGAGGCAGGAACACTTTTAAAAAAGCTTGAAGAAAGTTTAAGTTTTCTATTAGAGGTGTGAAAATGTCTCTATATTAAAATGAATCTTAATAGAAACCATAAGAGTTTCAAGCCTTTAAAAGATCACCTCATATCATCATCATATAATTGAAACATCATATAATTGAAATTACATCTTTAGTATGATACATAACTTTAAACTGCTGTAAAATTCCTGAGGAAAAAAAAAATCATTACATTGATCAGTGTTACACAAATGTTGTGATGAGTGATATGACAGAAACTGGGAGCCCAGAAACTTAATTTTGCCCCAGATTTGCTAATCTGAGCATGGTCGTATAGAAGAAAGCACTACATGTGTATATGTTGAGTTTAAATAAAGAATTATATGAATGAGCTGATAAAAACACACTTTAGAGCACTTCGTAGAATGCAAATAAATAGATGCAAATTTGTTTTTGTCATATTTACTTGATCACAAAGTCAATGATATAGATGTGGTGTGAAGAAAAATTTACAATGCAAAACACATTAGTGGGAGAAGAAAGAGAGGAGGAAGAATTGTCCTACTTCTCCTGCTGAATAACGTGTTCCAGTCGAGGGATCATCTGGTCGGGAGAGAGCGGGCCGAAGCGGAACCTGGTGCAGCGAGACTGCAAGGCCGGGATGATCTTAGACAGGTAGTTGCAGATGAGGCAGAACCGAGTGTTTTCTGTGAACTTCTCAATCACTACGACAGAGGGATAGTGGCAGAAGTAAGAAATAGATTCAATATCAATATAACTAATAAAGAAATTGAACATAGTGCTCAAATCAGCCTCAAGTTTCATTTCAATAACTGAACTCCTGCCAGTGAAATGGAAAAAATGTTATTTAATACAAAGGCATGAGCTGAAAACAGAACACACTTCTTTTCCTGCACATCCAGTCAAAGCTTTATCTCAGTTTGAAGTTGAATCCTTCCTGACAGCATTTGTTTTTTAAACATATATATCTGGCTTCACAACGCAGATCCACTTATTCAAAAGCAGCCAAATTATGTGGCTGCTCAGTGAGCCGTGTAGCTCACAGTGGGTGACGCCCTGGCGAACAGATGGCTCACCTCGCCGCAATGCATTCTGGGCATCTTGGGTCATGGCATCGGCCTCGTCCAGAATCACTAACTTGAAACCCTTCCTGGAGGACAAGTGGGGTACGAAATGGTTAGAAGCACCCAGTTAACTATGCATATGGAAAATACCTTCTTATTCTCAATAAAACATATGTATGTCACACTTTTAAAAAAACTCACTTGAAAATGGTCCTGGTGCTGGCGAAACTCAGTATTGGACCTCGTACAACATCAATACCTCTGTCATCTGATGCGTTCAGCTACAAGATAAAATGACAAGCCACAGATCAACAAGCGCTCATTATTATGCTCACTAACCCTTGAACTGTCCTTATTTCGGGGCCTAAGGAGTTTTCTTGTCTTTTGTGGTCAAATTGACCCTCTAAGAATGCACAAGGGTTAATCTAGTAAAAATAATTTGCATTATACCTCCAACACCATGGAGTTGAACTCTTTTTCCTTGTACAGCTGCCTGGCGCAGGCGAGGATTGTGGATGTTTTGCCTGTTCCAGGGGGGCCGTAGAACAAAAGGTGGGGAAGTTTGTCTTGACTGATGAACCTCTGGACTGAAGGAAAGAAAATAATAAACAAAAGTGAGGCAAAGTTATCAGTTTAAAACATCACTTTAATACATGAGATAAATAATATGTTATTCTACCACACTAAATAACACACAAAGGAATTAAAAAGGCAGACTGAAGGAACATTTGTTTATTAAATTAATGCTTCAGCCTGTACAGACAAGTCACCAAAAGAGAAGATCATTAAATTATTTTACTTCAACATTGCACATACTCACTGGTGCTCAGAATCTCTTTATGCGAGATTAAATCATCAAGTGTTTGTGGTCTGTATTTTTCCACCCTGGAATACAAAACACAACCCCATTGATATAAATACATTGATATTATCAACAGTTAATACTTCTGAACAGTAACTAAATACAAGACAGGTGTCAGCACAGCTCATCTGTAGATTTCATTAAATAAATACTATTCTTAGCCGTCTTTTTGACGAGTGTGTGAAACTCTCAACTGTTCTGCGAGTCTAAAAAAGAGCACGTTTATAGACTTTAGATTGTATCCACTCTTCAGCTACAAGGATGTTAGCTAGCTAGGTAGCATTAACAACATAGCGGCTGTGTTAAAACATCGACTTTTAGCTCACCATGGTAAATTCCTGGCCTGTAACGGGACTTTACTTGTAGATGCCATGTCTCCTGTTCACTGTAAATGTGACAAAAATCACTATTAAACACTCTACAATCGATGTGCTACTACGTTTACTTTTGATAGTGGCTTGTTTGCCGCGCTCGAGACAGAAACGTGCGTCAAGCGTCACGACGTACAACCAATTGGATGTCAATTTTGGTCTCTGTATGGGCGGGGCTCTGGGTAGGTCGTTGAACACTGCAAAAAGTTGACATCACAACGGCCACATTAAATACACTGTATAAAATATCAAGAATTTATGGGTTTTCTTTGTAAATACATCTCTCGACTTTTTTTCCCTCTTTTAATTGAAAATGATTTATTGAAAACTAATAAATCTCATGTTTTATTTATCTTGATTACCAGTGCTGTCTAAGATACCTGCAGGTAACCCAGAGAGAGATATAATGTTTCCAGATGGTACACTCACTTCTAGGTTTTTTCTTCAAATAAAACATAACTTTCTCACTTCTGAAACAACCATTGTGTAGAGTTAGTTTAGTATTTCCACGCAAGAACACATATTCCACATAATATGCACGGAACAAGAATTCAATTGCTTTGGAATGTGGATTATGAGCTATTAGAGTGTTAAATATTTTGATATATTTGGAAAATACAAATATATAAACAATCCTTACACAATTTAGTTGGAAATATTTTTAAAATTATGCTTTTAAATATATTGTTTATGGCTGAAAGTAACATAAGACAGCAAGCTATTTTCTGCTGGCAGATAGTCTAATATGTTTGATTATTCTGCCCAAGTTTGATCTATGATTTAAAAAAAAATCAGAACTTTGATCTTTAAGCTGCTGATGCTTTATTATTTAAAATTTTGTTATGAAACATTATATGGTGTCTTGATTTGTTTACAAGTTTGTTTGTCTCTGCTGACATGTTTCTGTTAAGTTTCTATTTGGTAGTTTTTTATTGACATTTTATCTTTCTGTCATCCTGATCTTACCAATAAAAAAATAAAAAAATAAATAAAAATCTTATTTGTAATAAAAACTTGTGTTTCTTTTGGAGGAGAAATGAATATAATACCAAACAAACATGTCAGATGAATAAACACTTATATCTCAAGCACTTGTATAAAAATATTTGAACTATATGTGAAAAAAGCTCATCTCATCCAGGCCTGGAAACTGAAGCCTCGCGCTTTCTCGCGAGAGCGGCCCCTCACGGCGGAGCCTGGGCGCTGCGATGCTGTTGCTGTGGGTTTGATTGACAGGAAACATGTCGGTGTGGTGGGAACAAACCGGGATGCTGCTGCTGCCTAGGGAGACACGGAGGACCCGCATCCAGTCCACGCATCAGCACCTTTAAAACCACCAGACTTCCCTCCGATCCGTCCGCTTATGATGCGCTGAGCCGCATCCCTTTTTTTTCTTTCTTTCCTTTTTTTCCCTTTCCTCCTTTCAACATCCATCTGAGAGGAAGGGGCACCCGATGGATGCTGTGTCAAACCGTGCAGTCCCGTTCGGTGTCTTCATATTTGACTTGATTTAGTCCAGAGACACCTTGATGATCCAGCAGGAACTGAACGAGGCGATGGAGCCGACCCTGTCACGGCTCAAACCCTGATTCTCTAAACCCACAACATCTCGTTTCATGGCGTTTTGCAGGCTGCTCTACTCCGTGGGCTCCTCCACGTTTCTCTTTTTGAATTAATATTTATCTTTTGGTTTTCTTTTTTTTCTCTCTCTCTCTTGCAAAGAGAACATTGCATCCACCGGTCGCTAAACTATGAACGAGGAGATGACAAAAAGCGAGGAGCAGCATCTGAGTTTGCAGAAAGCCTTGCAGCAGTGCGAGTTGGTGCAAAATATGATAGACATAAGCATTTCTAGTTTGGAGGGTTTACGGACCAAATGTGCCACATCCAACGACTTGACACAAAAGGAGATGAGAACGCTGGAGGTAAGCTCTGTTTTTATTTATTTATTTTAAAAAATCGGAATTGTTGCTGCAGCTTCATCTCCATCAATCCCGAGGGCTGTCACCGTGTTGTTTCTAGGCCACTCTGCATATTTATGTGTGCCTTCTTTCAGCGGGCAAACTGGCATTGTGCTATTGCATTAATATGCAAAGATTTCCGCTAAAAGCCCGCCGCTATCTGTGCACCCCCCCCCCCCCCCCCCCCCCCCCCCCCCCCCCCTCCCTCCCCTCACCGAGTGACAGGCAGTTTCAGGACATAAAAATGCCATAAAGTGCGATAAGGTCAGTGAAAATTCAGCACGGAGAACCGCAGACAGCGCCGCTTTAAAGGGCCCGCAAGAATGTTTTTGGCGACTGTCTCAGGAGATTAAAACAAACACCATTAAGTGCAATAAAGTGCCCATAAACTCACCACTGAGTACCATCAAAACACTTAAAGTCCCAGCTGGATTATAATTGATATGTTGCATAAAAATAGGCGACCATAAAGTCACCTGTGAGTGCCACACACACACACTGATCCCTGCAGGAATATGTGTTCTAAACAGCCTTACGTCACGTGGTTAGTGATGATCAACAGCTAGGAGAGAAAGAAAAGGCTTTCCAAGATGATGGAGAACTAATATTAAGGACACGTTTTCCTGCCAGCTCTTAGACCACAGTGTGAAGATGAATGTTCACCATGTTCCCTGAATGCCTGGCAAAGCATCATGGGTAAAGCATCAGAGATGTTCCACTTTTTTTAATGTTCAAATCTAAGCAAACAGAACAGTTATAAAAGAAATTCTGAATCAATTTTGACTGCAGGGCAGCACAGAATTCTGAAAAATGCTTTCACAATAACGCAGAGGCTTACAATAATATTGCAGACTCAAAATCCATGCAAAAATAAATCTATATGAATATCACGGTGAGAATGTTTCATGAACTAAAGGGAATCTTTAAATTTCCCCAACTTTCAAAACAGATTTGCACCAAATACCAACTTGCACTGAATCTGCAAGTTATTTGTGACTTAATGTAAAATGCACATAGCAAAAGGATGGAAGCCTTTTCTTCCTTTATTTTTGATTTGTCTTTTATTGTAAAATCAGACTTTTTAAATTTACAAAGGGCACATATTAGAAACTGAATTAAAAACAATAAAGATAAATTTACTGACGACATGGAGATTTTTTTCCACTCTCGACTCGTGCAGTGACAGCTCTAGGAAACCTTTGACGTCTTATAGTTTTAATGAGATTTAATGAGCGATGCCACCTGCACAGGTGAAGCACATTTCTGCTGACTATGAAAGCTAGCAATGCGCTAAGACAAGAGCAGCAGGCAGCTGCAAGTCAGACTTGTTCCAAAACATTCATAACTTATTAATCACTTCATATCTGATCTATTGATGTCAATGCAGAGAGACAAAGTGTTGTTGGTGTTGCAGCTGTTATCACATAACAACACAATCGTGGAAACTCCTGACTGATGCAACGTTTCAGACATTTAGTACAAAAAAAGTTAAGATAATTGTTGAAATATTCAAAGTAAAATACAGTTTTTCATAATTTTGTGACAGAACATAGAGACTGAATTTTTGATTTTTTCTCTATAAGTTGCAGCGATGGCAGTCTATCATCTTGGTAACTTACCCTTAAAAACATGTCTTGTAAAGTTTTTGCAAGAAAATTAAAAGCCAAACTAAGTTGGAGTGCAAAACAGACGTTTTGCTTAATTCAAGATTTACTATTTAAAATATTTCCATTGTTTCTTCAAATAAACAGAAATGTGATCTGAATTCTTTTGATTGGGCTCTGTGGTCAGTTTTCTGTCAAAACCTTCTTTTTTATGTTGCTAAAAGTTGTTGTTAGTGGTTGAACTTTGTGTAAATTAGTCATGTAAAATAGCATTTACCAAAGGTATCCAAAATCCTTATTATTTAAAACTGAAGCCGACATTTATTGCAGGTTTAAGGAATTCTGTGGCTGTTAATGTCCAGTTCTTTATGGAATTAACTCAACATCATATCTAACTGCTTATTTAAAGCATTATTGATGAATTAAACTTTGCCTCATTACAAAAAATGTAACTATTAGTGATGTAAATCTAAAGTGAAGTTCTGTACTTATAAATGATGTAAATTAAATAAATTAAATTTCCCTCAGCTGTTTTTGGGTCTCAAATCTTATTAGATTTATTTATGTTACGTTATATAGCAGATTTATTTAGACTTATTTAGGAAGATTTTTTAAAGTTTTACTTACTTTGTCTCTTCTGAATCTTTTCCGTGTAAAGAAATAAATATTAGGGACACAGATTTGATCATATTCTTGAAAAGTTTCAAAAATATAAGTTCAACAACCAATATTTTGAGTTGCATTGTATTTATCAGTATTTTAAATAAATCAGATCTAGGAACATTTTGGCAATTCTTTAAATAAAGTTTGTTTCCATCAGTTAAGATCACAGAAAATCAAAGATGAAATCCACCCACGTTGGTAGATTTTGTCATACGTTGTCGTGGGCTGCGATGCTATTGTTAAATTTAGGCAACAGCTCTCCGCCATAGAACTCAGTTTTAAAAATATCCAGCAACAATTACTGTAATGGCTTTAGCAAAACATGGACTGGATGTTGCATCTCACTTTACATGATGTCTTATGTAGTAGTTGAACTATTTTTTTCCTCATAGAAACTATTATAGAACTACTGATCAAAGAGAAATAATCAGGATCATGATGATGTCATTTGTGTACAAAGCTGCCTGTGTGAGAAACTCAATACATTTTTATATTTTTTTCTACTATAACCTTTAAAAACAGAGGCTGAGCCTCAGAACATGTTTGATGATGTCTTTTACTGACCTACAGCGTTAGCTTAATGCAGGTCCAAACCCTCTAAGAACCAAGTTAAAAGTCCTTGAAGCCACAAAAATTCACCTTTTTCTTAATATAAAATAATTAAATGTGGTATTTTAATTTGCTACACATCAGATTAAACACACTTTGTGTGAAAATAAAGTACTTAAAACTATTTATTTTGGAAAAGGATCTGTACATTTTTGTAGATATGAGAGATGGAAAAGGGTCTCGTTTGTTCGCCTTAATAAAAAAAAAAAGCACTAAATTCCCTGGATTTGATGAGCGGATTGTTTCGTTTCTTGGTCTTGAGAAGAAATTTGAGTCCATCAGCAACAAGAACAGGAGATGGGTCACTCTGATGTATTTAGTCACGTTATATGAATGATGCTCATGAGTCTAATTTTTTATTGAGTCGGTTACAGTTTAGTTGTCCTATTTACCATGAAATTATAAGAAAAACAGAAAATATTCCTAATAGAATTCTAATACTTTGTATTGTACTCAATCTTTTCTATTTTAAAAATATTTAGATTTATCTGCACTTTTTGTTAGCCAACCAACCAACAGTCTAGTGGGACAAAATTCTTCCATAACTTTAACAAGAATAACAGCCCATAATAACTGGATAAAGTGTCACTCCGACTTCCAATAATTTAATTAAACTTATCTTGGGATTATCAGTTCCCAAAATGAGTGACATTTTATTCATGACCAGTTACAGTTACAAATGCATCATGTTTTTTTATTTACAGGAGATTTTCCTGCCAGTGAGCTCATCATTAATATTCAAGTGTTTGAGGCAGACAAAGGCTCAACTGTGTTTAATTCAACATCAGCTATTTTGGAAATAGAGCCATCATGGTCATTTAAAGGTTGTGAAGAACTTTTCAAACATTGCAGCTGAGAAGAGTTTATTTAATTCGAGGGAAACTTGGTTATACATGATAATGTTTTCTGACCAGTACCCAAGTATTTATACTATTGAACTGCATGTCCTCCTAAGTGGGAAAAGGACCTACGATTAAAAAAAAAAGTTGTGTCTTTCATTCAGGGGTGGATCTGGGAGGAGGGGGAAGGGAGGCCAGTCCCCTTGTGGCCCCCCTTCCAAGTGCTGAGTGTCAGGCATTAGAGACAAATACTGAAATGACAACCAAGAGTTCAAAATAGTTTTATTTTGAAACTTATTGCAGTTATTGAAGAATTGCTGTTATTATATTGCTGTACTTATACACAAAAATTTGAGAACAGTGGTGTCCGTTCCTGATCCTGAGGGCGGTATCAGCATGTTTTAGAGGTTTCTCTTCTTCAACACACCTGGTTTCAGTTTGGCTCATTAAAGACCTTCTGCAGAGCTTGGTTACCTGCAGAACAGGTGATTCAACCATTGATTCAGGTGTGTTGGAGCAAGGAAGGAACTCAAACATGCTGGGTACCGGCCCTTGAGGACCGACTTTGTACACCACTGGTCTAGAACCTCCACTATGTACAGTAAGTCCAATATTTGTTTTTCTTTGTTACTTTTACCTTTTTTAATGTCTGTATCAGCATCTTTGGGTGTTATTCCCTAAAACTGTGTTGATCTGTTGTAAGTCAGGTAGTTTATAGGTGGACTCACAATGAATAAACAAATACTTGAGTCAATGCTCTGTAAAGGTAAAGAAAACCACAAGACATATGCTTCAGCTGCCAGATATCTTCCAAAACCTTTCAAAACAGGGAAAAATATTTGTAATAGGCTGCATATTTTTCCAGCTTCGTTCATGATCTGAAGAATAACACATCTACAGTCAGACAAAAATTTGAAAATGTTCTTTAATTTGTTCATTTTTGCTCAGCTGGTTAAAGTGTTACACCTAAAAAATTTCAGAATTAATCAACCATAGGATGACTAATTCAACTTCATTTCAGACAATTCAACTAGAAAACCCAAACAAATTTGCAAAAAATCAAAAAGAACAAAACTTTTTTAAAGTAAAGCCCATCATCCAAACAAACTAGACTTTTCATCAGGTAACAAAAAGCATACATTTCACAGTTTTACTTGGTGTAAAGTTAAGATCAGATTAGAAATGTACACGTTTCACTTTTACGCTTGTTTTTGTCTATTTTGACTCAAATCACTGCATGAATTTAGCTGCTGTTTGCCTTCTGTTTTCAGAGTTCTTACTAGAGAGTCTTGGTACATAGAAACCAAAATCAATGACATAGATTTTCAGCCTCTGTTGAACACATGGTTGCCTAGATCTATAAAAACCAGTGCCTCCTGGAAAGCTTCTGGCAAGCTCTCCTCCTGTCTTTTGGTCAGATTGTTTTAAATCCATGCTGCCTGGAAGATTTTCTTGCACAATTCTTCTTCTTATGCCAGTTTCATATGTCTGAGGCTTTTCTATGATCCTGATAACAATGATGTGATTTAGAGACCTCAAACCTACAATGTTTACCTCTTGTTAGTGACAGTGTCTCAAACTGGAGGTCATTAAAGTGCGACAGTTCAAAGGTTCATTGCTTTTTCTTTCTGTAACAGCTTTCATTAAAACATATAGAGAGCATGGTGTGATTTGAAGATATGCATTATGTAAAAGATCACGTCAATGAAATGAACCCAAAGGAAAAGATGCATCATGCAAACCTTTTATAAAACTCTTTGAAATTAGTTCTAATTATTTTTTTCTAAATTCCAACTTTTTCCCCCAGAATTTTGCATTTTATGTTTTAGCCGTTTTCACCTAAACGTTTCAACATTTCAACAATTTAATAGAAAATTTTGAATTTTTATTTTATTTTAACAGAACAGTTTATTAAGGTGTTTAAAAATCTGCATGAAAATCATTGAATCAAAAAAGTGTTTTTATAAAATAAGGTACTGCAACACCTGTCTGCCCTCTGTGCAGCAGTCAAAATAAGATGTCTCTTCTTTATGAATGCACTGTAAAAATGCAAAAATTATGTAATAATTAAGACTCCAGTGTCATGATCCTGAGTTTTCTGCATCATGGAAATCATAGTGTTATATATATTTAAGTGAACTTATGTTATTGATTTAATTACTAGTGCGATTTGGGCATGTTATATATATATATAAGATTTTCTGCTATCTGCACCTTTTCATTTAAGTATTTTTCATTTTTGTTGTTTTTAAGAATGAAATAAAAAAAAATCAAATAAAAATAGTGCCCTGATTTTTAGAGATCACTCTGTGGTTCTGAGCTGTGGGTTACTTTCATTCAAATGTTACAGAACATAAAAAAAAAGTAGATCATTTGACAGCAGCCTTTGACCTTCTTTGCAGGTGTTACAAGTCGTCTTGATTGGGTACCAATATTAAAATGTCAGGTTTAAAAAGGGTGTTTCAAAATGAAGACAGGCTGTAATGGTTTATTTGTGTCCCAGATAGTGCTTTACACGTGTCGTGTGACAACTGTAGACTCTTTACCTTCCTCACTAACATCTGAGCTGACCTTAATAAACAGCTGATCAACAAGTCAGCCTGCAAGCCTGCAAATGCATCAAATTTGTTTTTGAGAAATCCCCTAAATTGTGTTTAAAACCCAAATAAATCAATAAAAGAGCTAAGTTTAACCCTTTAAAATAATATCCATGTTGTTCTTGGCTGTATTGAAAATTTTTTTTAATCCAGTAGAATGACAAGTGCTGCAAAAAAACAATGAATCTGCACTGTAAAAAGAAAACAGGGGTCCAACTTTTAAAAAATGCTCCAATTTGTTACAAATAATTAAATTAGGTTTATTCAAGTTAATTTATTAAGTTTGTTTTGAACAGATTTGATAAATTAACTTGGAAAAAAAATAATTTCATTGTAAAAAATGGAAGCACATTTTTTTTTAGTTAAACCAGTGTTTTTTTTTTACAGTGTCAAACTGAATGTGGAAACATGAAGTAATTTGTGGAAAGTTAATGAAAAACTACCTTTAATGCTAATACAATATATAATTCTTGATCATATTAAACAGTTTGCCTAAATAATCAATTATTGCATTCTTCAATTTAACTCGGGTGTTACAGTTCATTTAAACTTTTATTGTTTTTGTTGAAACATTTTTGATGTGATAATTTCTATTATTTATGCTTAAATGATGGACATCTATAAAGCAGAATGCTGTATTTTAACAGACCAGTTGGAGCTGTGGTGGAAGTGACAGTCTGCTGTAGAGTCATTAAGTGTTCCAGTTGATCAGGATTAACAGAGGAGCCGTTGGGTCAGAGCAGCTCATTTCTCAAAGGGAAACACAATATGGACTCATCTGGTTTAAAAGTCGTCTTAAAGAAACACATCAGAACTGAGAATCTCTAACCACTCACTAAAATGATGGGAGTTTTATTATTTTTATTATTTTGAAGTAATCTTGAAGAAGACTAATTAATATTTATAAAAGTAAAACAATATTAATAAAGGTGATTTTAATATAAGTTAATCCTGTTAAACTTTTTATTTAAAGGCACACACTTTAGGCTTGTTTTTAGCACCCCCTAGTGTCCGTTTTAAATCACTGCCGTAAAAACGAACTGCTGACCTCCCTCCCCTCGCTGTGCGCTCGGGGTTTTAATCATCAGATAAAGGTTTTCTTCGTTTCTGTGTCTCACATAAATTGTTAACACTTAAACAACTAAAAACTTTCAAAGTTTTCTTCCGCATCTTGTGCAGCTCATCACACAGTTCTGGTATGAAGCATTGGAGTGATGCAAAATAAAATAAATACGGTAGATTTCCTTATTGCTACCTTAATGTTAAAGATCTCAGTGTTTTTTATTTTTATACTTTTTGTGTTGATTTTGTCTTGATTGAGTTGTGTTGATTTTTATCTTGTCTTGTTTTTAAAAGACACTGGTGGCTCTCTGTGTCCAGCAGTGTGCACAGGAAGTAACAGAAGGTAAAGATAATAAAGTGTAAAAACCCTGGATAATTGTGGCATGCTGTTGTTAGCCTGTAAGTCATTGTAGCTTATGCTCAAACACATGCTGTGCAGAATGTTCAGTCTATTTGCTTTTCGTGTTCTAAGAGGTTTTTGAACATCGACACTGCAGTGTTGTGACGTTTTAGATAAGGAGCGTGAATACAGATCATCTACAGGTCACTGTTTGGGTCTTCTAGGCTCCTCAGTTTGTGCAAAACTTTATCTTGAAGTTGATGTGGAGAATATATACAAAAAAGATAAGCTAGAAATGTATGTATTTGTACTATATTATCTCAATAACTTGTCACGTGACCTTGAGCATGTCATGCTGTTTACACGTCGTCCATGAAGATGAGATTAGGCGTGTGATGTTCATGCAGAGGCAAAATGACCAGATTAATAATGTTATCCAGGTAGGGTTAGAGCTGTTCTGTATTGACTAGACTCACCGGCCCACACTGTAACACCACCACAAAGGCTGGTCTGGTGACAACAGTGGCTGCTGAGGCATAGCATCTTCTTGACGTTTCCAACATCGTTGGCGGTCATCATTTCTGCTCAGCATGAATTGACTTTCATCAGTGAACAGCACTAAGGCTCACTGGTCCCTCGTCCAATGTAGATGCTCCCTGTTCCCGCAAGACAATGATGCTTGTGTCTGGTGTAGTCAGGGACCTTTGCAGGTCGTCTAGCACGCAGGCCATGCTGATGTAAACTGTTTTAAATGGTCTGAAGTGACAGTTGGGCGTCTCTCACCTCCCTTAAACGTGCCTGGAGTTGTGTGGGATTCATCATCCAGTCTCACAAAGCTCTGTTCTCAATGACGCGGTCATCCGTGTGGGATGTGGCCAAAGGACGTCCACTACTATGGCTTTCTGTAACTCTTCCAGTCTCTTTGTGTCTATGTAGCCTTCTGATGACACTCTGTGACTCTAAGCTCAGTGGCATCGTCTGCCTGAGAACATCCATCCTGAAGCATCCCAATGGTGACGTACTGTTGATCAGTTGTTAGGTGTAGTCTTGGTCTCACAATGTCAAAAGGTAAACAGCATGATGAGGAGGACTGTACCAATTCTAATTGAACCAGGACATTTATTGGTCGATTTGCTGCTAGTTGCTTGTTAGGGAACAGCATGTTGGACTTTATTACCTCAGTGTTTCACAGCCAGAAGATGGAAATATTAAAATTGTCTTCAACAACCTGCAGAATTAAAAAGATCATCCTGATCCTGGGAGGGAAATATAATACCACACCTTCAAGTGTAGGAGCACAGACTTGTTTTCTGGATGGTAGAAATAATTATTGGCTGTAAAATTAGTTCCATTATTCCAGTTGAGGCCTTCAGTGCATTGAAAGTAAACCTTTTATCATTAATAACGAGATAAATGAAAGTTTTCCTTCCATGTATGAACCTGCCTCTAAAAATCTTGTGGTTTATCTTAATTTTGTTAATAAAAGGAACTCATTTTAAAGGATAATGTGCGTTATAATGAACAAAAAACCCTACTTTTTAACTCTTTTTACTGCATGTGGTCATATTTAGCCTTTGCACACATTTTGCTCCTTTAAAATTTAAAGTTTTTAAAAAAGCAGAAAAGTAAATGAAAGTTAAAAAAAGAAAGCTAGAATAGAAAAAATGTTTTAAATGTAAAAAAAGTCAAGTAACGAAATTAAAATAGGTAAAAATGAAAATGTAACAAAGAAAAGTAAAAATATTAAAGTAATGTAAAAATAAAAAAACAAAGCTAATAATGTAAAAAAAAAAGTTTTAAAGTAAAAAAAGGTCCTAAAGTTCTAATACTACTGAAACTTCTAAAGGGTTTTTTTTTTACATCTTCTTTCTTCTAGTGATGCAAAAACAAGGAAAGTCAAAAATGTACTCTTCAGTAAAGATCTTAACAACAATCTGAACTTGCAGTTTATTAATGGGTCAAACTGACAAAACTGATATACAAATGTTGTGGATCCACTGCTAGATATTAAATTTACTATAAAATAATTTAGAGATAGGGATAATACAGGTTGAAACCAAAATATTTTACTAGATCAGAGGATCTCTTAAGTTTTCACATTCAAAAATAACTAGATGGCAACTTTTTTGCTATTCACTCAGTGTTTAAATTTATCAATACAGCCTTAAATGACTCACAACAATATAAATTCCGACTTAAAGGATTAACACAGAGATTTACAGGTTGCACTGTGTTTTAAATGGTCAAAAACGTTGTATTTTAGGTGGATTTTGCTGGAGATTTTTGAGAATAAGTGATTAAAGTAAGACACCATTTCATTTAGTCCGGTAAATATGTGTTTCTCTGTAGGAGTGGACTGAGCTGCTGCCTTATCAGGCAGAGCGCTAGAAGCCGTGGGCAGCTTTTACTGTAGAGTTTTTTGCATTCAGAGGTGACTTGCTGGTCCCTCCTCCACTGGTTTCTACTTTGGTATGCACTGATGTAGGCCAGCACTGTCTATTTTCTAGCAGTCATTTTGTAGGTGTACTTTTGGAACGGGGCCATCCACATGCATCATCCTTAGTCCTCAAGCATCACGTCATCCTCTGTTGGCTCGGACCATCGTCATCTTCAATCAGACCCACTGCTTCAGCTAAAACCTTCTCAGTAGCAGCAGAGGTGAGAGGCTTGCAGTAACTGCAGCCTCATACAGTCGGAACAAGCTGATAGCTGAGTATTTCAGTGGGAACATGAATGTCAAAGTGCTTTTTTAGTTGGAAAGTAAAGCTTGTTTTTACAGGTCCGTCATGCTCCTCTTGCAGGTGGTAGGTCCACAGGTGGACAAGCCCATGTGACCAGTCCGGGCTGGGCCTTGCTAGGCACCATGGGTAAAAGGCTGGCCTCCATGTGCATGCACAAGACTCGAGACTCAAGGTGGTTTATTGTCATTTCGCATGGTATTTCCAGAAATACATAGAAACGAAATTGGTTTCTCACTAGCCTCTACAGTGCAGTTCCATTTTTTAAAAAGAAGTATCAGTAAAAATAAAGATAAATAACAATTAAATACAGTTATCTGAGATGCTCAGCACCTTTCGCTGCGATGTGCTTAATAAAATCAGATAAGAGTGGATAACTGAGGAGAGTGCTGTGTGTGTGTCTGTATGTGTGTAGATTGGGGGCGTATGTGTGAGTTGGGGAGTATCCTTGTCCATTAGTGGGTTTTACAGTATGGTTGTGCTAGTGAGTGGATGGGCGGGGGCACAGACCGTTTACCAGTCTCACAGCTTGTGCTAAGAACCCTTGCAGCATCCTGGTGGTTCAGCTGATCCTCCTGCACCTCTTACCAGACGGCAGGAGGGAGAACAGGCCATGAGAGGGATGGTGGGGGTCTCTGATGATGGAGATCTCACTTCGTATGCAGCGCTGTTTGTAGATTTCTTCCAGGGATGGGAGGGAGGCACCAATAATCCTACTGGCAGTCTTAACAATCCTGTTGAGTTGGTGCTTCTTGCAGCTGCCAAACCATGAAGGGAGGCTCTGCGTCAGGATGCTTTCAATGATGCCTCTGTAAAAGATTGTGAGGTGGGGGTGCCGGGAGTCCCACTTTTCTGAGTCTCCTGAGGGAATGGAGACACTTTGTGGTTTTTTGATGACTGCTGTAGTCTTACTGGAGAAGCACAGGTCATCAGCCAGGTGCACTCCCAGGAACTTAACACTGCTGACCCTCTCAACGGCCGTACCATCTATAGTGAGGTCTGTGGTGATCTCTGCAGGACTTCCTGAAGTCAAGTTTTTTTCCACGTTGATGGTGAGATCATGGAATTTGCACCACACCTCGAGCTGCTTCACTTAAGCAGACTCAGAATCTTATGAAGCTGTTTTTTATTTTGACTTTTATTTTAATAGTGACAGTTTTATCTTTGTGGAAATAAGTTTAAATTCAGTTTATGATATGACCATTTCAGATTTTTGTTTATTATTCTTTTTTCAATCATGAGACTTAAGTGAAATACAAGAACATGCACATTTTGTCACCTTTTGTTTTTACACAAGTTAAAACAACAAAGAGAGAGCTATACTTAAAACTATTGCTGTCATGGGATTAAAAAATATTGGCAGATTAATTAATTAATTAATTATGATCTGTAATTAATTAATCTAATTTTGGATCTCACCTAAAAAAAATTGCTGGACAGTTTTCTAACAGTCTTTAATTTGATGAAAGAAAACAAAATAAAAAAACTCTAATTCAATACAATAACATAAAACACATTATAATTAACTAAATCATGATATGACATTATAATATTTTTAATTTTAATATAAATCACGTTGATTATTTTAAATTTTTTTAAATAGAAGGCGTTGTAATTTTGTGCAACATTACTGTATTGACTGCTTTTGATCTTCTTAAAGGCTTAAAAATTCATCATTTGTCTTTTTAAAGAAATCAAAATATTTAATTTATTGATCTAAAAATGTATTAAGTGACTGTAAGTGAAATTTGTATTTCTTTTATTCAGTTAATATTTTGATTTGGGGAATACGTTTGTGGTAATGTCACAGGTTCACCACAAGAGGGCGACAAACATCACTAAAAATCAAGAGCTGAAGTTTGAAATTGAGAAGAAAACTCCTGGCGTTGCATTGCATCGTTCCAGTTCAGTAAAATGTGATCCAATTCACACTCTTTTTCCTTCATGATTCAAAACAAGTTTCTGTTTAGTTTGCTTCATATTTTCTGCAGTTTGTTTTCCAGTCAATACTTAGTGATTGACCCGGTGTTACTGCAGCACTTCATTTATTGTAATTCAGACACACGGTGCTTTGTAGAAAAAGGATGCAGAGTTTTAATTTTCTGTTTATTAATGAGAGGATAATTTTCATTAAGCCAGGTTGCAGGCCTGCATTTTGTCATAAATTTTATTAAATTAGTTCAAAATCAGAAAATATGTAGTTGCAATTTGCCTTTCTTTGTTAATCCTGAGACATTTTGATGATGTGTGTTTACAGCCTTATAAATGGGGACTAGGCACCTTCAAAGGTCAAATCCTAGAATTACCCCTGCATGGTTAAAATTATATATCCATATATAGATGGTTGTAACATGCTGAGAGATGGTTTATTGTCATGTCACAGAGGATAAACCTTAATGATGTTGTGACCCTTCATATTTCTCCAATCTTTGATTTGTTTTTTACACTTATTACCTGGAAAAGGCCTTAGTTAGAATGAGGCTTCCATCTTCATACTTCTCCCTTTCACCCACAATTTCATGTCATATCGTAAAGCTTTTTTGCAGCATTGCTCTTTAGCTTAGTAAGACAAACATTTTTATTTTTGTAAAATGAGCATTTATGTTTTTGCTGTTTTGAGGTTTCATTACATGCATTTAATCTATATTTTATTTGCATTTAAGCTTTTTTTGTGGCAGCAGTTGTTCTTTTCTGTATCTTTTTACAGGTGCAGCAGAAGTATGTTGATACATGAAAGATGTCTTTGCTAAAGATGGCTGTCCTTCTCTCATAGGGGAAGTTGGTGAAGTACTTCAGCCGCCAGCTGTCCTGTAAGTGCAAAGTGGCCTTAGAGGAGCGAAGTGCCGAGCTGGAAGACTTCCCTCGCCTTGGCCACTGGTTCCGCATCGTCAACCTGAGGAAAGAGGTCACAGAGGTGAAGCATATTGCCTTGTAGTCTCTTTATTCTCCCTGAAATTAAAAGTATATTTTAGGATTTTACGACCTTTCTGGATATTTTGTAAAAGTATACAAGAACTTGTATGAACAGTGTTTAAAACTTTAAATAAAAGTTAGTGATTCATTTTTTTTAAGGACATTGTCAAACCAGTAAAAAAAAAGCAAAACACATCCATTTTCTGTTTTTAACCATCGCTGATGTTGGGATCTGATTTGTTGTTTTCCAGGAGATGAGTGCAGGCGAGGTGACTCTGGAGAGCCTGCTGGAGATGAGTGAGGTCCAAGTGTGTGAGCTGCTGCAGAAGTTTGGTGCCAACGAAGAAGAATGTGCCCGACTCAACGCTTCCCTGTCCTGCCTCAGAAAGGCCCACCAGCTCGGTGAGTGTCGACCCAAAGACACACACACCTAAGTGTTATAGGTCCAATCTCAATCATTTCCAACAATTATTTGAATAGATATTATTTTATCTTGTTTAAATTCCTCTTTAGATAAACTAAAAAATAGTTTTTTAGCACAGTTCCTCCTTTTATTTATTGCTGGTGTTAAGACACCAAAGTCTAAACACAGGCCTCTACAGTAATTAGTTATTAGTATTTAAGACATTTAAATTGTTGCATAGTCACTACTTATGTTCTTGTTAGATGATTATTTTTTAGCTAAATAAACAGACTGATTGAGAATAAGAAAAACAAAAATCATTCTAGAAATGAGAGAAATCACGTACTTTTTGCAGTCACAAGAGTGATCGCAGCTAAGTACTTCAATATACCGCAATAATACTTTAACTTTATTATAGATAAATAGATTATCTATCTAGATAATGTTTAAAGGAAATCAAAAAAGGTGTCAAACCAGTCAGTTTTTATGATTAAAACTAGGGGTGTGTATCTGCAAGAATCTGGCAACATGATATGCATCATGATATGAGGCAACGATACAATATATCGCGATACTACAATCAATACGATATATTGCAATATTTATGAATTTAATTGTTGGAAAACTGTCCCAGCTGAACAGAGACGTTAGCCTCTTCAGTTGTCCCCTGAGCAGAATCAATTGGATTCATGCTAAAAGGAGCCATCACCATGGTATCTAGCCACATGTGCTTACAGATTTGTTGTGTTGCCTGAGTACTTGACACTGCCTTTGCAGATTTTACAGACTGCATAACTCCTGTCACAGTCTTTACCTTTCTTTGTTTTGAAGCCAAAATATGTTCACACATCAGCTTTGAAAGCTGCTGGGGTCGGCTGTACCTCTCTGCTTCACTCATTAGATAGCTGTGTGAAGTTAGCAACGTTAGCCACTACTATCACGAGGTCTCGATGTTCTGTGGAAGCAGAGGACTGCTGAGGACTACAGTAATGGCTGCAAACAACAAGAGATCGGAGGTTGAAATGCAACACAACAATGAACTACCGCTGTTAGTTTTTGCATGTAAATCGCTAATAAGAAATTGATATAATGCTTTAAGAACATCGATAAATTTTGACAGAAAATATTGATTGATTGAAACTTTTATTTGAACATAAGACACATTTTAAAAAACAATAAAAATACAACAACAAAAAAAATCAATAAAGCAAAAAAGAAGAAATCTTTGTCCAAAGGGAGTGGGTGGAAGCCAGTGCTTATTCAATCCCACCCCCTTGCTGCTTTTTCCAAACTAACTCAAATATACAATTTACAAATTTAATGTACAAATACTGATTTTATCAGTAATTATTACAATAATGATTTTTACTAAGAACATAAGAATCATTCCATTATTTGATAGCAACAAATATTATATGCAAAATATTGCAATATTTCAGTGCATAGATTTTTTTTCTTACACCCCTAATTAAAACTGTTTAAGTCGAGGTTTAAATGATTCAAACATCGTGAAATATAAAAATCAGTTAAATATTTATTATGAAACAGCAACGAATAGAACACTTTGCTTTGCTGTTCTGGTTGTGTCTACGTCTTGTTTATGATATTTTAAAGTTTTTTATGCATCTATCATTTTGTAGATGATTTTTTTTAGCTACATAAACAGACTGAGATTAAGAAAAACAAAAATCATTCTAGAAATGAGAGAAATCACTTACTTTTTGCAGTCACAAGAGTGATTGCAGCTAAGTACTTCAATATACCGCAATACTTTAACTTTATTATAGATAAATAGATTATCTATCTAGATTATTTTTAAAGGAAATCAAAAAAGGTGTCAAACCAGTCAGTTTTTATGATTAAAACTAGGGGTGTGCATCTGCAAGAAGGACTGTGATGAAATATTTTAAATGATTTTGAATTATTTTAAATTAGAAACATGGTAAAAGTGACTGATCAAGAACAAGGATTAAAAACAAATGCTAGACAAATTCAAAATGATCAATCAGTGTTGATAATCTGACAACGAATCTGCCCTGTCGTCAGCTACACTTATGAGTTGCTGCACTCCTGGTTAATGTGGCTTTTAGGTCCAAATTAGATCACATCTTCATCAAAACAAAAATGCAATAAAACTGCAATATGTAGTGTTAGTTTAAACGAACATGAAAATTTGAGTTCTTAGTTTAAGGTAAAAACATTATTATGTTTTAAAATGTATTTCTTTAATTATAATAAGTATCTGTCAGCAACAGCTAGTAAACTAAAGCTTTGTGAGTTTTGTCAAAAATGTCTGTTTCTTGTTCTGTAATCAATTTAGAACTATTACTATCTTTGTTTTTAGGTAATATCCAGGTAATTGATACTACAAAGTTTTAAGAAAATCATATTGATATTATTCTTTAATTGATGTCTATATTTTGAAAGATTTGGGCCAACTGGCAAACACAATATTTTAACAACTTTAAAGTTTTGAACACCTTTCTAAATAACTTTTATTTCTCAAACTATTAAAAAAAAAGATTCTTTAATTAAAATCAATCCAGTGGCTTGTTGTTTTTCAAGATACTAATGCATTATTAATCATTGTCTCTTATACTATATATAATTATCAAACACAAGTTCTTTAGGTTTGTAAGCAGGATTTGATAAAGTGCTTTACCCGTTTACACCACCAGGTGGCACAATCAGACTACATTCTTGTCTCAGGGCCAACATCTGCAATGTCGAGTATCAACCAGAAGGGGGCAGTAGAGCATCACTAAAACTGCACTGTTGGTGGGTTTGGAAGCATTTTGTCAACTTGTTAGAGAACATAGTGTCTCTACTCTTCTTTCCTCAGCTCAGTTTACTTTGTGACACATTTCTGTTTAGATAGAAGACTCAATAATTACATAAATAACATAAAAAAACTTATTTTATTTGAGGAGACACTAAAGAAACAACGAAGCCTGAAAAACAGACTGTTTTAAGGCTTTTAGTATTTAGCTGGAATTGTAAAAATGTTATTAATTTTCAATCAATGTGCTTCTCTAAGTTTTTTCCCATTTCTTTGCGTGGACAAAGTTTGTCCCTAAGCAGGAATTAACTTTTTTGTGTTCCTACAGGTGCTTCACTATCAGCAAAGCATCTTCAACTTCAGCCAACAGCTTCACGATTGTTTGATCAGATTTTGAAGGCTTTGAAATAAAGGTCTCTAGTTCAAGGCCTGAGGGAGATTAAATAAACCAAACAACTTAACTTACTTTTTAAACTTTAAAGCTGTAAGTCATACAGGAAACGGACACCTAATAACAGTGAATCAGTGATATTATAACGTCGGTGATTTATTTCTGAGAACTCTCAGTCACTTCTATCAAATCTGTTGCAACGGAAATCAAATAAACAATAAATACTGGATTCTAATTTGTCTCAGTAATAGGAAGATAATTCAGTAGATTCTTAAAAATATAACAAATCACAACCTCCAGTGCCTGAAGGAGGGAAGAAGTTAAATTGTCTTCTTGAAATGAAGCATAGATCCAAAAGCAGATGCAGATAATTTGTTTTCTAAACAGAACAGGATGTGATGATGGAAACTACATCAGAAAATGTCTTTTAAAAAAATTCTTTGAGTCTTTAAAACTCTGAATTTATAATGGAGCATCAAAAGCAAATATCTGGACTGGAGCTGAGCCTATAAGTGGGGCTGCCTCCGGAGACGTGTTCTCATGTGACTTTATGTTTTGAATATTTAGGTTTTTTTTTTTAGTAAAGCATCCTGATGTTCTCTGCTGTCCCATCTCAGGGTGGGAGTCTTCCTTAAAATGTATTATTATCCAATCTAAATCATCAAACCTCTTCAGGGAATAAAAGAAAGGAGATCATTTTAAGAAATGTGTTATTTTTACTTGTATAACTTGATAATCATTATGTTACGGCTCCTAATTTCTTAAATACAGATTTTATTGCAGGAAAATCTCCTAATCTCATTATTTCAGCTCAGAACAAATTTAAATATTTTATGGAAATGTTCGATAAACCATTAGAGCTTTGTTCAGACTAATTTAATGTATTCCTCACATATTAAAGTTGTAATGTTCTAAAATTAAAAGCGTGAGCCCAGAATGGACTTTCTCCTTCACATGTTTGACCAACTAAGCCAATATTTAACCACCTGCTAGTTTACAGAGAGCTCTTTTTATTGCTCTCCGTATTTTTACATCTATATTGTTTTTATTGCCGTCTCTGCCTCTCTTCATTTGCATCTTCCTCCCCTTCCTCTGGCTCTCCAAAGCTGGCCACTAATGGGCTCTCTAGCATGGGTGGGAGTCGGGGTGGGGTGTGTGTGTGTGTGTGTGTGGGGGGTCTTATGTGTGAATGCGCCACAGCAACACCACAGCGCAGAGCGGGAGAGGCACTTTTCAGCCGAGAGAAATCCAGGGCTCGTTGTGGCGCTCTTCTTATTCGTACCCAGATGGAGAGGGAGATGTGTCATAGCTTCTAAAAAAACACTGACACATTTGCACATCTGTACATGTGCATGTGCATGTGTGTGTGTGTGTGTGCACGGCAGACAAGATCCCGCGTTTCAGCAAGAACTGATGCAAGAACAAATGGGTTTTTTAAAATGTCAAACAGCCCTATTTGGACACCATTAGGGAAGAAGGGGAAGATGTGTTTTTTTTTTTTTAGAAATTCATTTTTTTTTTTTTTTTGCAAAAAGCTGTCATATGAAAGCACTAATTTCTACATTTTTATTGATGTTTTCTTATGTTTATTAGTGGGATTTACATTAAAATTGTCTTTGGAGTCTTGTTAGTTTTTGCACAGATTTGCAGAAATGTAGGAAATAAGTGAATGTATGTTGTTCTGCAGGTGTAACGATGGAGGAAGGAAATTAATGCATGTTAATAGAATCTTTCACTACTAGCTCTTGGGACTGGAGTTGCAATGAGGATGAGTCATACAATTTGGAGGCAGCCGGTCGGTCCTTTGTGCCGCAATATGCACACATTATCCAGTCGGCCCCTGTAGACAAGTCCACACACACTCACACACAAACATTTTCACATTTCACGTGGATCATTGCTTGAATATGAGTCCTTCTGTTGATCAGGGTAATAGTGTTGATCTTTGCTTTGCAACGGCAGGTTTCTTCTTCGCGTTTGCTCTGTAATCTTTGACAGCTGAGAGGAATGTTCCCATGGCCTGCTTTGAGACAGCTTTGCATGCATATAAACACCTAATTGGCTTCAAATGCCATCAGCAAGAAAAAGAGATGAATACAGGCAGAGGCACCGAGTGTGTGAGGGGGGGGAAAGATCAGAGGTGGAGAGGAGGTACGAGGCGGGGAGATGTGGAATAACAAGACAAAATTAAGTCGAGAAATAGGTAATGTCAAAAGGAGGTGAAGAAGACAAGTCTTCGTGTTGAGAAGAAACATTTGACAGAAAAGTGAAATGACTTGAACGACCATCTTCCTGAAGCCTCCCCAGGTAGTCTTTATTGACTGTTTAATTAGCAGGCTCTAACTTTGAGTCCCACTGATTACGCTGCAAGAACGTTCAACAAACCCTCCACTCAAAAGAGTCGAGATTAAAAAGGAGCGCTGCGTTTATTGAACACAGCCGTTGCCCTTTTCACTAAATCCTGTTTACAATGGCAGCAAGAGCGACCAGCCACGCTGGCATTTCACTGCCATTTAGCCCAAAGAAGCAACGTATCTTCAGGTAATTAGTCCAATTATGAGGCTGTTATCGGCCTTTCTCAAAGCCTCGGCGCATGTTAAGTTTGTACCTTTTTTGTGGTGGTGGGATGCGCTTTCTTCATTAATCACTTCAGAGGAAAAGTGGCTGTGAGTGCTTCAGGTGCATTGTTTGGCCTTACGCTTGATGTAGAGATGCAGGGTTTTTCAGACGAGAGAAAATAAAGCAAGATTTATCACGAGGTTACAAGTAAACACAATTTGGGTTTGATAATAAAACGGGAAAACAAAAAGATTTTCAACATTGCAGTCATCTGGCATTTAGAGAATGTTTTACCCATTAATGAAGACGCATTGAGTTTCTCTTTGCTGATTACCAGCTTCTGGGGGGATCTTTAACTTGTGTGACAGCGTTTCATTTGGATTAATTTGCTTGTAAAACTATATGGATTCAGATATGAGTGTTTGTGAATTGATAAATGTGGCTGATCAAGAAAAGAACATCAGATCGGTCAGGGGCAGAAGTCCTGCTTGAAAATATGAAACGCCAGTCTCTTTTTCTAAATCATGAAAAACAAGCAAGAGTACCTGGCTGCAGACACAAGATGGCGGACAAAGATGGGGGACAGCAACCTCTGCAGCCAGGTGCCTCTCAAAAAAAAAAAGAGAGAAGACATTGTGGCTGCAGACAACCTGCTACGAAGTGTGGAGCTCCAAATATTCTAGGTCTAGTAAAGGACTGATCAGAACTGAAGAGCCAAACAACTAATACAAAAACCCACCAAACACAGCAGCCAATGAAAAACCAGTCAATACACACCCAATGAAACAAACAAAAAAATTAATAAAAAACAAATAAAATGATCATTTGTGAGCTTTAGAGGCTATAATCTGAATCCAGGCCATATTTCTAGAATATCAATCTTTTTTTAATTATAAATCTACATTAAGTTGAATTACTGAGAAAAATAAATTCATCAATTCAGCAGAAATGATTCATCATCTGAACTGAGAAAACTACTGTCACATTACATCATTATTCCTTATAAAAAACTTTGATTTGTTTAATTTTGAACAGATAATCTGAACTAGTGATGGGATTTACGGCTCTTTGAAGGGAGTCGTTCATTAGGGAGTCGTTCATTAGGGAGCCGTTCATTAGGGAGCCGTTCATTAGGGAGCCGTTCATTAGGGAGCCGTTCATTAGGGAGCCGTTCATTAGGGAGCCGTTCATTAGGGAGCCGTTCATTAGGGAGTCGTTCATTAGGGAGCCGTTCATTAGGGAGCCGTTCATTAGGGAGCCGTTCATTAGGGAGCCGTTCATTAGGGAGCCGTTCATTAGGGAGCCGTTCATTAGGGAGCCGTTCATTAGGGAGCCGTTCATTAGGGAGCCGTTCATTAGGGAGCCGTTCATTAGGGAGCCGTTCAAAGAACTGTGTTTTTTTTTTTTTTTTTGCAATATTTTGAAAGAGAAATATCATGTGGAACTACAGTAATGTTTGGGGACACTATTAGTTGCGACACCTACTGTATGTGTACATTGCTAATTAGCTTCCCCAATAGAACTGATGTTGCTGTGCTCACTTGTTTTAAAAAAAGAGCTGTTCTGTTTCAGACAGCAACTTCTTGTCATTGAATATTGTCTTCTGACCTTAAAACAAAAAAAAATGAACGATTCTTTTCAAGGACTCGGTTCTCCTCGTTCTCAGTGAAGAGCCGTTCAAAAGATTTGACTCGTTTATGAACGTCACATCACTGATCTAAATATAATTTGACCGATCTAAAAAAAAATCTATAAAGTAAATGTAAACAAATATTCCTAAACAAAATCTTTTAATAGACGTTTTTCAGAAAAATCAGCCAGACGTCTCTGTGTTTTAGAGCTTTCTGAAGTTTTATAAACTTCAGGACTATAAATGAATATTTATTGAAGAACACAGCTTAGAAATAATCAAATTGCGCATTATTTTGACAAACAAGCACCAGTCAAACCCTCCATCACTACTCTCTTTGTGGGGCTGTGTGGTGTTTGCTCTTCATTTCATTTTTCAACAAACTTTTTTTTCTTCGCCAGTCTTTTTGCTCAGGTGAAACTATGTGACAGAACAAACTCTCAAGCCCCGTCGGTGTTTCGCTCAGGCAGTTGCTAAGATACTAATGCTCTCCATAAATTGACTCATTATTTGAAGCTACATTTTCCTGAGTAAAACTCAAGCTTATTGCTTCTCTTGCTCAGATTTTTCACCTGGGCATCAGCTAACAAGATCTGTCAAAAGTACTTGTTAAAAGAAGCGGCCACATGAAAGAGTGTAATTACCAAAGGGAAGCTCACATCTCAAATCAAAGGTGATCAGTCAACATTCCCAGAGACTACCTAATTTTGAGATGTTTGATGCTAATTGCTACCTTGTGTGTCAGTCATTAAACCAGCTATCCCACAAGCAATCATCTTCCTGCTGCCTCCCATCTGTGATGTCAGCTTCAGTTATGTGAACTTTTTATTGGATCTGATTAATGTTCATGTGACACCGAGCTGAACTTTTACATTTCTGAGAGGCCGGTGACGGAGGAGGCTTGATTATTTCTCCCCCCCCCCCATGCATTTCCACACGAGCACTCTTTCAGGCTCTCATCTTTTCTGCATCTTGATATTTTTCTGAAGGGCTTGGGTAATTCAGGGGTTCAAATACAAGTGTGGTCCTCAGGTGGCCATGCTAAGGGCAAAGTGGCAGCAAGCGTTTGATTCTGATGAATTTCTATAGGTGCGAGTCACACCTGGTAACAGTAGGAGCTTAGTTTAGATCTATCAATGCCTGGAAATTCATCTCATGGTTGTGAATTAACAGCCAGTTTCACAAAAGTGCTCTTTCCTGTCGTTTTTATGGTCTTCAAAAGTATGTTCTTGAGTTAAACATGTTTCTAATGGAGACGTGCAGGAAATGTGTGCCATAAAGTGCTAAAAACCCAACAGGTTTCCATGACAACTACAGCAACAGGTTCACTGATAAGAATCATCAAGAGAGCAGAAACTAACCACTGGCATAGTTCAGTGTAATGTTATATTTAACAAGTTTCTGTGGGTGGTTTTATTGTTCTGATTGTGCAGCGTCTCTCAAAAGGTTTTTACATAACCATCTTTTTCTTGACTACTTTTTACAAAACGGCATTATTTAAATAAATCGTACTGAAGTGAATTGGATAGTTATGATCTAATCAAAGTGTATGCAATGGAAATAAAGAGGTTTTATTGCTTCTTTTGCAACAAATCCTGAGAAGACTTCTGTTAAAAATCCAGTCGTTGAGAATTAAGTAAAAGTGAAGTGAAGTGAACTTTCTTGATGGTTTAACCTTTGCAATCCGTATCCTAAATAAAATGACATGTATGCATGCATTTGCAACGCTACGCAGTCTCAATGGGAAAATAGATTTACTATATTAACTTTTTTTAATGACTTTTTTCATGCTAATGAACTTGAAATGAGTAAGTTGAGTGTCATCAGCATATTACATGATGTGTAACAGGTAAAAGTCAGTATATGAGGCCAGAGAGACTTGGTAACTAATTGAGTTTGAGACCACTTTTCTAATGTTTTAAACTTAAATTCATTCTCTTTTGGGGAATTTTAGTCTTAATTTCATTTGCACTTTTAGAAACAAATCTGCAGTCTCAATGCTCAGCTTGTGATAATAAAGACATCTAAGAACACCCCACCTTCCTGCATCGTAACAGCTGGGTGAGGCGGTGGTAGTCTTACAATCGTAAACTTGGGGATTTGTACTTTAGCTCTGCCGTGTGTTTTTATGTCTTGTAGCGAAACATTTACCCTCTCCAGTTTCTCCTAGAAGACATATGAGCATATGTTTATGAGTAAAACGTTCTGCGTATCTGTAGAGTACAACACACTTTTGTAGAAACCAGATGAGGATAAATATGAACTTTTAAATGATTCTTAAAGAGTAAATCATGTATTTTTTTAAAATCTCTCTCTTCTAAATGCTCACTGCATTATTTGAACCAATCTCCATAAAATTAAAGAAAAGACCGTTGGCCTTATTCCCCAAGTGTTACAGCTGACGCTTACATCCTGATATTGTATTTGAAGTTAGTGTCTTTGATGCTAAAGTTGCTGAGAGATGTTTTATGGGGCAAAAATAGAAAAAAGTTTAGGAGTTGTTGACAAAAATCTGCATTTATGGTGACCAGAAGGTCAAACCCCGTTTTTTAAAGAAGGTCAGTTTTGCACACACTCGATCATGCATGAAATGCTGCATCTGCTTAGATGTACTCAGGATACATTTTACTAACATTAGTCTTTTGTTTTTCCTGAAAAGCCTTTTGGCTAAGTGCAGATGGAACAACAATTAGAGTGTTTCCTCTGATTTCCTTCCAGATCAGTAAACAGTCTTTTTTTGTTGTTTTTTTTTCCTGAAGAACAACTTGAGGAGGATAAATTGCACAGTAATGGAGGTATTGTATTGTCATCCTTACTCAGATACATTCATCTTGGCTGCCCACTTTTAAGTCTTTTACTTTTTTGCTCTTTTTCCCCTCATTCTGTAAAAGTTTTAATGGAAGTTGTGCATTATGACTCATGCAGTTTTGCCTTGTTATGTTTTTATGCACTATTTCATCCTATCGCTCCATCCACTGATGCTCTATCAGCTCTACGTCAGCATATTTTTAACACTGCTCTACAAATATACCCACGTCACATAAAAGCAAAGTAAAATTTTCGTTGCTTGAACTGAACATGTAGCTTGTAAATGTCCATTTGCTTTGTGTTGCTCAAAATGTCTACCTTTGATGGAAATAGGAGAAAATACCAATGCACTGGTTTAAATGCAAACACCAATTTATGCATTTAAATATGCCTATTCTTTTAAAGATATGGTGAAAAAGGCCCCCGATTTGCTAAATCGTTAAGATTTTTTTTTCTTACTCTTCCTACAGGAAGCCAGGCAAAACAGGACTGGTCCATCCAGTGGCCCACCTCTGAATCTGGCAAAGAAAACACGCCGGTGTGCCAGCCAGAGCCCAGTCAGTGGATTCGTTTTCAGCTCTCCCAAAGCCCCCAAGTCCAGTCCAAATACAACCAGCACATGTGCCACAGCCCCCAGGCCTTGGCCCCCCCTTTGTACGCTGATCGACTTACTGTTGAAAACCCGGCCACAGGATTCTTCCCTTCCTTGGACTCTGGCCATCGCTCACTTCCCCCGTCACCCCGTCAAAGGCATTTTGGCCACACACCTCCTCGGACTCCTTTGGTGGTCAACACCATGACTCCACCTGGCACTCCCCCCATGAGAAGAAGAAACAAAGTGAAGGCCCCAGGAACGCCACCCCCGCCGAGCCGCAAGCTCATCTACCTGCTGCCTGGCTTTACGGCGCTGCACCGCAGCAAATCCCACGAGTTCCAGCTGGGGAACCGCCTGGATGACACGCAGACACCAAAGTAAGTGTTGCAAATGTTCTTTATAAGTTAAAAGATGCACCTGGTAATTTTGGTGTCTCAAAGCCAATCTTCTAATGTAACAGAGTTCAGCTGTTTGAGATGCATTCAAAGATTCTGATCATCCCATCTCTGTCTGCTTATCTCTGTAATTCAAGTTCCTCAGAGAGGAATTTGGACCAAACCTTTCCGTTTTTGCAGCTTTACTGGAACATAATCTTTCAACTGACCCCAATCAGATTAATTCCCAGGAGGACATTGTTGCTCATAAAGAAACAATGCCCTGTGGGTAAAGATAAGGAGCCTTCAGGTTCAGTTACAGACTGGCCATCTCTGTCTGGTGCTACTGATCAGATTTGGCCATGAGCAGGGTCCACTACGGCTAGGTAATCAGGAACCAGTGTCCGCCTCAGGAGAGCTGCTCTCATTTTCATAATGCCATTAGATGACAGCGCCCTACCACCGCTACACCTGATGAGTTGATCTTTTGAAGTTGTCATATGCTTTTCGACGGCCATCTGGGTTTTATTTGCTTCATGCATGGTTGCACACAAGGTGGCATCCACACATGTGGGTGGTCGTTGGTGCACGAGTGTGCATCTGTGGGCCAGTGGATCGTAGCTGCAGTGAATAGGCTCAAATGGCATTAGAGAATTGATTACCGGTCTCTAAGCGCTGATAGACTGCAGGCGGCATGTTGAGCCTCTCTAATCAATGGCCTGTGTGTGTGCCTGGAAATGTTGCATCTTATTGAGAGGGGGCAGATATACTGGCTTCTCTGGTGGCCAAGTATCTCTGGTAATGGATCATAATTGGTTGGAAAATGAGGCTGGCATGGTTGGCTTTTCAGCTCTGGCATGAGGCACTTGTATTTGCAATGAAGCTGGCTTTAATGCAAAGCTGGCATCTGTTTTCTCATCATTATTTAAATACCTCATACAAAGCCGAATTTTCTTTTTTTACACTCAACATCAATATTTATCTACTTATTCTTTATTTGTGGCTGAAAAGCACTCGAGTATCACAATTTTTTAAATGACAGCACCTATGGTTGCCCATATTCCATCCATACCGCCAATATTTCCTCTAATAACGCTAATAAAGGCCATCGGTCCTCATTTTCTTAATTGCTTGGCATTGTGGCCGGGACACAATAACCAGGGATTACCCTCTGACCTCCAGAGACACGTTTCTCCCCTTTGCTTAATAAGATATAGCCTAATATCTCATTATCACTGCATAATATGCCACAGCTATATGTGAAGAGTTGCTCAGCATATGTTGTTGGATAAACGAAATTCAGTTTTTCCACTGAGAGATTAATTGCACTTCAAAAACTGCCTGTTTTCTTTATTTTGCTTTAAAACCCAGAATGGATCATGAATTCAGATATAACTTTTTAAAGGATTCTGCTAAATCATTGCACTGGAAACGTTATTTAAAGGCACACTATGCAGTTTTTTTCTTGTTTTTAGCACCCCCTAGTGTCCGTTTTAAATCACTGTTGGATAAAGTTAGCATTGTCTTTGCTCAGAAACACTTAAATCTAACGGTTGAAATGTCTCCTCAGCCTTCACTGCTTTCTACTGCAGCGGTTCATCACTCATTCAAAGAAATCAGCTGCAGGGAGAGATCGAAAAAAGCAGGGATCATGAGCTAAAAACACTCAGGCGCTAGCATATCTGCTAGCCACATTGGGTTAGCCTAACCCTCATGATGCGTGACTTTGTGAGACTTCAGGGCAGCGGACCAGAGACTGTGAAGTTGCAAACGCGGTATTCTGGATCCAAGTAGCAGATGGGGCTGAGTGGACTCATCGTGGGTCAGATTAGCACATATTGGCTCAAGGAAAAGATTTAAAAACATGAAAAAGTTACATAGTGTGCTTTTAAAATTTTATTTAACTTCTAGATGATTTTTTACTCCCTTTGAACACTGAAACACTCGCGAGGACTGAGTTGTCTCGTAGGACTGTCTGCGAACGAACTCTGGCGCGGAGTGAATTACGATCGATGTGTCGAACTACACGGATCAGATGGGACTGGCCAGGTTTTCAAATTTGGACGGGATGAAGCCAGTGACGGACATTTAAGGCAGCTGTAACAAACAGGACTGCCTGCTCCAAACACATTCTGTTATCTTATCTGGTGACCCTGAAAACATTCTCCTACTCAACAGAGTGAATGAAGCGACTGCTCAGCCCCCCCCCC
>SSNR01000122.1:1526975-1596936 GCA_006937965.1 Callopanchax toddi | reverse complement strand
TTGAAGTTGTCCCAATATTTCTGCCCAAGACTTTAGTTCCTTACACAAGCCAATGTCCCACTTTATCTCATAATTTACAATGCAGGTCCCCTGATGGTACCCCAAATCTTGAAGTTTGCCCCAATATTTCTCTTTGCCCAAGCCCAAGTAAATGTCCCACTTTAACTCATAATTTACAATGTAGGTCCCCTGATGGTACCCCAAATCTTGCCCAAATATTGTATCTGGCTCCCATCTTTATTTTTGGTCCAAATATTGTATTGAAGTTGCCCCAATATTTCTGCCCAAGACTTTAGTTCCTTACACAAGTCAATGTTCCACTATATCTCATAATTTACAATGTAGATCCCCTGAAGGTACCCCAAATCTTGCCCAAATATTGTATCTGGTACCCCCAAATCTCTGTTTGGTTTGTTTTTATTTTCAATGTATCTCATCATTTACAATGTACGTAGATCCCCTGAAGGTACCACAAATCTTGCCCAAATATTGTATCTGGTACCCCCAAATCTCTGTTTTGTTTTTTATTTTCAATGTTTTCTCCGTTTTGTTTTTTTTGTTTATATTGTCAAGCGCTTTGTGATGTATATCTGTGAAAGGCGCTATATAAATAAACTTTACTTACTTACTTACTTACTTGTGTTTGTTTTAATCCCTAAAATATGCATGGAAGTACACTAATTAAGATAATATTGTAATGTTTGTATTTGTTGTCCTTTTAGTAACTTTTTAAATGGCATTTCGAACACCTAACAGTCTCATTTCCCACCTGTATTTGATTGTTGTTTGGACGTTCATAGTCTGAAAATTGCCTGGTTTCTTTGTCGGGTTGTGGATTCGGAGGTCTGTTCGTCAGAATTCTCATCTTCTGCTTTATAGTTTCATGATTTCTGTTTTATTGTTTGTTTTTGTAATAATGCATTTTCCCTTTCAGGTCGCAGCGAACCACAGAATGGTTTAAGCTATCATCCCTTTCCCTCCCCCCCATACCCCTTAGAAATAATGAGCAAATTGCCACCTCACCGATGTGTTCAGTGTTATCTCATCCAAAAGAAGTCTCACCCTGGGATGAAACAGCTATCAGTTTTGCAAGTTGTGACACACAAAATAAGCCAACTTTCATCCTTGTGATAGAAATACAACCTACCCCCCCACCCCCTCCACCTCCTGTTGAGTTCATGTTCAAATATATTCATTTGTGTTTTGTGTCACTCCTTTTGTCTCCTGACAGAATTTTGGTTCTGTTTTTTCTCTGAATGCTTCACAGCTGCACAGATCGTTTTTTGTCTGCTCTCAGTTTTAGAAGTGATTGAGCAGAAAGTGCCACAGTTAGCGTTAATTATATTAGATATCTAAGACATGCACATAACTAAGATACTCAAGCAGAATTAAAATTGCATTGCAAGGTTTTGATCAGAGTAATATTTTAGTATCGCTAACCAAAGATTGGCCAATATTTAACTTTAAACATAAAAACCATGCAGAAAAGTAACTCATAAATGGGTTTATCAGACTAACAAAATCAGCCTTCCTTAATTTCTCAGTTTGACGAATACGTTACAGATAACATTTCCTTAAAACCATCTCTAAAGACAAAAATAATTTCTTGGTAATGACTCATAGATAAATAAATTAGAACATCTGGCCTGACTTTTATAAGAAATCTGCCATTTAGTACCCAGAGGAAATAGTTTTTCTTTTTTCTATAATTAAATAAATCTTCCTTCCTTCCTATTTTACTCATAGCTAAGACTCAGCAGAAGTGCAGAAACAAGGATTTCAGATATCACTCAGAAATCAAGTAACATGAAACCACGCATGGGACAGAAATGATAGGTTTTATATGCAGTGTAAGGTGATTAGTAGAATGAAGAGAAGAGCAGCTGAGTTGATTAGGAGATGAAGGACAAGAATGCAAGGTGCTGCATGACTGGAGAACTGAGGGGAAACTATTAACTGTGACGCAGGGAACTAAAAAAACAAAAACAAAGCTTATCTAAAAAAAGGAACTCATTTTTACACAAGTTTATTTTACATTTACTCCTCCTATGACTGAGCTGATAGAAACATGAAAAACAGCTTAAGTGTTGCCGTAATGTTAAGGTAAAAAAAATGGTCGGTGCTGGCAAAATTTAATACAACGGTCATAAATCAGAATCTTAAAAGTTCATGTTTTTGAATCAAGAAATTATTTTTAAACACATAAAAACAAATGTGATACAGTTTGTTATTCTTTATTTACTTTTTACATTTGTGATTTACCATCATGGTCACTATGAAGGCTGTTTCCAAAGTTTAAACGGTAGGGAGTCCAACCTAAAACTGCACCCAGTGTTTGGTGTAAACTGAAGAAACGTGCACATAAAACTGTTTCAATCAGGGATTTCTACCAAGATCTGGAACCAGGAAATGAAAATCCACATGCTAAATATTTACCATACATTTAAGGGTTTTATTATTCAGTATTGTCGTTTGCCCTTAAAGGCTGGCCCCTAAAAAGACTTATTTTCTACAGTACAGGTTAAATCAAATAAAAACAAGTCAATATTTCCCATTTCTGTGACTAATCTGTATTATATTGCATTATTTGGATAGCAAATACTCAACATACTGAACACCGCTTACATTTTAATCTCTAATAGCTCAACAATAATTTAATTTTGGTTCTGTTGCAGCCTTTCTCTGTCTCTCGTTCTCATGTCTATATTTTGCTGGCTCCCTCTCCGTGCCCTTTTCAGAGGAGAGGCTGTTTGGACTGGAGTGTCAATAAGTGAAGCTCATTGTCTATGTTAATGAGAAGTAACATGCGTTTATGTAAAAGGCCAAGTGAGTTTTCAGTCACAGGCCCACTTTGCACGTCACGCCAAGATCGTTGGGGAAAGTGGGCGTTTTTGTTTTTCCCCTGCCTCTTGTCATGTCTTCCTCCCAGCAGGAATGCTAATATCATATAGTTAATGCCACCTTATGAGACTTTCACGGCTTTTTGAATGTTAAGCACTTTCTTATTGAATTGGATGTTTGCTAATAAATCACATGGTGCCGGAGGTTGGCATGATTCACTCTCTTCTTCTCTCGGGGTAATTCTACCACGCAACACTCAGGGGAAGCACATTTGCATTCCTTCCATGACTAATTTAGCTGTTTGCTTTCACTGGGCTGGTGTACACATCATATATTTCTTTACCCTTTCCCTTTCCCCCTTTGCTCTCTATTTCCTTCTCTTTCCGACCTCTCCCCTCTCATTATGCATCTCTTTGAGAACTTCTCAATGTGTTATTTTTCAGTCATTTGTAATTTGAAGGTTTTATGGATTTTTTCCCTTCAATTTGTTTGTGTTGCACAAGAAAATTGGAGTAAAGTTGTAAAGCTCTAGATTTGAGCAGAACGGAGGGGAAAAAAAGCCCATCCAGACAGCAAACAAGTGATATACAAGTGCAGGTACGTCTGTAATCCATTTTTAAAAGCCCACATTGCGGCTAGATTCACATCTTTCAAATTAAATAGGAGTTTAGGGTTCAGTTGTGCAAGGATAAGCCAAAACTTGTATCTGCTGTGTGAGATATGCTGTTTTATGGTGTCTCCCTCCTTTGACCATTTTGGGAACTTCTAAAAACCAAGAGGATCCTACCTCCTGGCTGAGAACTTCCTAGCTGAGTAAAGACAACACTGAAATCAGGGATTCTCTTGGTCAGCTTGTTTCATTTATCAAACCTGTAAGAAATCTTGGTGTAACCTTTGACTCAGCTCTCGCTCTGGATGCTCATGTCAGTTTATCGTCTCAGGAATATTGCTAAGCCGAGTCCCATTGTCCCATGCTCTGAACTGGAAATCATTATCCGCACCTTCCTTTCTTCTCTTCTGGACTATGGGTGGGAATTGAGAAATGGTTCTGACTTAGAACTGGTTCCAACAGACCAGTTCCGTTGGGATTGTACACCTCCAACTTAATCAAGCCTTCTTAACAACTCTCTTGTTTCCGATTTTCCTGAAACTTTGCGTCATGGTACAAGGGGGTGAAGACCCTGCAGGACCACAAGGAGCTGCACCTCGACACACCCCTCCCCTGCTCGCGCTGCACCTCCAAAAGCGGGGAGCGGATTGTCAGACAGAAACCGGGTTATTGCTCTGTCTGACCAGTGAGAGGTGCATAGAAGCCCCCCACCCAGGGGTGAAAGGTTAATGACCAGAGGGGGGACATCAAAAGCAGGGGGAGAAACCCCCCCCATTCCCCATGACAAATTGCACCCTGGATGCTCATGATGCAATAGAACTTTTTTTTTTTTTTTTGCTACTTAACAAAATACTCAAGAATTGATAAGAGAATTGTTAAGGAATTGGATTGATAGGCAAGATTGACAAAAGGCATTGATATTAATAAAGATTGATCAATTCCCACCCCTATTCAGCCCACTCACTCTTCACCTGGATTGGTTACAGGTGCTTCAGAATGCTTGTGCTAAGCTTCTGAGTAAGTTTTTTTTTATTTCCAAAGTATACATCCAATACAATGGCCACACCACAATTATACAAGAGAAAAGGAAATAAGAGAAGAGAAGTAACGGCACCCACATATAAAAAGTGATTAAAAAAATAATAAAAAGTAATAATAATAAATAGATTTAAACAAAATTTAGAAGGCACCACTTAGGGATAAACATTAAAGCTTTAGCATAAGTTAATTAATAATAAATCTTTCAGATACTTCAGTGTATATTGGCTTTTCTTGTTAGTCATACATTTCAGTGTTTCAACAAATTAAAATCAACAAATTAAAATCTAACAAAAAACATGGAGGTTTGGACGGGACTTTGAAAACCTTGTGGAATTTACCAAGCAAAATTATTAAATGAATTACTAAACATACAGCTTTTGTTACTGCATTCAAAACTTGCAATAATATCTTTATTTTTCAAAGTAATACTAAGCCCAATTTTTGAATTAACAAATTTCTTCAAATTTCTCTCTCTTCTGAGTAAGCCCTCCATGCAAATACAGCCACATCACCCCACTACTCATCCAGCTTCACTGGCTGCCCGTAAATTCCAGAGATCATTTCAAGGTGCTGGTTTTGGTTGTTAGGGCCCTACATGGACAACCACTGGCATACATCAGTGAACTTTTACATCCTTACACCCCTGACCCAGTGATCAAAGCCTGCTGGTTGTGCAGCGTACCAGGCTGAAGACTAAAGGAGGCAGAGAATTTGCTGATGTGGCCCCCAGACTCTGGTCCTCTGTCCCCCTGAGCCTGATATCAGTGAACTAAGTGGTCTATTTTAAAAAGCAGCTCAAAACAAACTGACTTTCATGTGAATTCCTGTCCATCATTTCCTGTTTAAAGCTACTAGTTTACCTCAGATCTGAATTTTTCCAGTCCTGTGTTTTGTTTTTGTCTCAGTTAAATACATCTGCTTGATAGCTAATGAGTAGAGATGCTCACTGGACCTTACTTTTCCTCACACCCTAATCAGATTTGTTACCTGAAGAGGTTCACCAATCTGGATAGAGCAAAAACCGCCACTGTCTCCTCCAAACAGGCCTAACCTGTTGGATGATGGAACAGGGAGTATCAGGTGTCTGGCACCTAAACACTGGGTTCTTTCTGCCTGCAAAAACTCTAAAAATAATTTGAGGAATTTCCCCCTTTTTTGTTTCCTCAGCAGGAACTGTGGTGTTTGCAGTTCAATGAACTGCAGCAAGGTATTTTTAGCTCATGTTTCTTACCCCAATAGGATGAGTGATGTAAAGAAATGTGATTGATGCAGCTGAATGTGGACTTTGTGATGACTCTTACCTTTGGCTCCATTTGTTTTCCTGGTGTAATGGGAGTGTTTTTACATCAGGTGCTCAATGGGAACACCACGGCTAAAAGTTCCAAGTCTGTTTGACACAACTGCTGCTGCTGGTGTCTCTTTTAAGCCCGGTTAACATGGCAGGATTATTAAGCCAATTTTTGCCCCGATTTTCCCTTTCCGACAATCTTAAGGACAACCCGGATTTCCGTAATAGCTCTAAAGATAATCTGATAAGATATTTCTGCTGTGTGTGGTGTGCTAAGAGTTCTCTGGTCGATGTCGGGATCGCTCAGATCACAAATCAGGGAAGCCCCGACACGTTGGACTGTCTTGGTGTTACCCATGCAGCCTGTTAAATGTGACATGTAGCCAATCAGAAAGCGAGGTGACAGAGCAATGCTGCACAGAGCGAGGGGAATCCCCAATCAAAACAGCTGTTTTACCTGGCAACAAAACTGTCATGATCGCATTGTTTTTGTACTGTATAATAAAAATAAAAGCTGTCATGTGTGTTTAGAGACGTTTTGTGAGATTTCACATCTGACCTGTGAATGTTTGTGGGTGAAATCAGTTCGTGTGTTTTTAATTGAACAATCTTGCCCTTAGTGTGAACAGTAGGGGTGAGTATTGGCAAGAATCTGGCAATATGATAGGCATCATGATACGGGGACAATACGATATATCACAACACTACAAGCAATACGATATATTGCGATATTACAACATTAACTCCATAAACATGCAAAAGATCTTCTCATATTTACCAAAATAAAACAAAAGTAAAGTTTATATCAATAGTTTCTCCATCAGTCATCAACTTGTTGCTGCTTTAAACCTCTTTTAAACAGCACAGGTTGCAATGCCTGAAAAATAATGAGTTTTATCCTATTACCCCCATGTTTCTTTCATTTTCTGGTTGTTAATTTTAAAATAGATGCTTGAGAATTTTGTTTCTTAATTAGTCCTTGCTAACTTTTGTTTGGTAAACTATTTCTCCAGCAGTCTGAGTCACCTGTAGGTGGGCTCATATACGTCAGAGCTGTTGAGCAAACCGGAGATGAGTGTGGAGGTTCAGAGGTCTGGAACTGAACTAATCTGCTAACACAGATTGCTGCAGAAGTACAGTTTTTATGGTTACCTGAAGTTTAATACACCTTGTGCACTGGTTTAAAACAGGAATTACACTGTTGACTGGATCTATCTTGAGCTGTCCAATATGGGATTAGACATACAACACTCTGAAGGAAGTTTTCCCACGTAATCAGAAAACATCTGAAGCGCTTAACCAGGGGAGGCTAAACGGTAAAACCCTGAAACCTAACTACTTTGTGCAGTTGACTAAAATTGATATTCTTACTGCTTTGTCTTGTAACCCCATTTGTAATCTGTGGGCTTGTTTACTGCCTGACATTACCAAGAGGAAAATGCACGGCTCCTTAGACGATCCATTGATAAACACAGGACGCACACATCGCCACGTTAGCTGATGAAATCTGACCTTGGAGGATGTTGGGGGCTCTGTGTTTGGCTGCGTGGGACAATCGCTGTGGAGTTGAGTGTACTTCACAAAGCTATGCATGCAAAATAGCACAAGTGCATGCGTGAGGGGGGGAAGAAAAGGAAAGGGTTGGAAGCTTTCCCTCTGTGGACTGAAGCTCATCCATGTTAATCAGGGTTTTGGCCCCTTTTTTCCATTAATGATAATTCAGGTTAGAGGGGGTGTCAACACCAGGCCGTTAACAGCCAGACGCTGCCACCCCTCCTTTCCATCCATTTACTCATATATCGGCCGTAATGAGCGCTCATGCCTTCCTCCCTCGACGGCCCAGAAATTGGAGTCATGATTATGAATTTATATGAGTGTTTAAGAGTAGAGGTTAGCCCAAATGCCACAGTTGCTGCTGGAGAATTGATTTATTAGGCAGATGGTTTTCCTGCAGTGATTTGTAAATGAGTCAGAGCTTGTTGGGGGGGATAACAGCCCTTAAAAGTTTACAAGACTTTTCTGTGAAGATTAAAACAAACAAAAAAAGTTTATTTGCCTTTGATTTAATCAGAAAACACGTTTATTAAAGTGTAATTTCTATCTTTGTTATGGGAAGATTAGAAATTATCTTCCCAGATCAGATGACATCATTCTGACAGATGTCAAGTAAAGATATAAAAGCAAAATGTACTGCTTCTAATTTCAAAGTAAGAGCACAACTCTTTTACTAGCCAACAACCATAAAGGCATTTATTACAACCGTTTATCATTTCAGCCATCAAGGGGAGGCTTTCAGCTCAGTGTTTCACTCTGACGCTCAAGTCGCGACAGATAATATCAGCTCCAAGTCTCATATTTTTCTGCAACCCGCTTCTTCTTTTTTTGGGCTTGCTGTCATTTACTGCTGCGCCTGTGCTTCTAAACTATCACTTAACCCACAAAGCTGCGGGTCAGATAGCTGTTCTCGTGTCGAGCGCTTTTGCTTTAATGCTTGGATTAGAGAGTTTATGGTTTGAGCAATGGTTTCATTTTGGTCGAATAGAGAAAATAGATTCAGATTTAACAGAGTGCTGAGAAAAGAGAAGTACACAGAGAGACCCGCTGGGTGTGCATGCAACTGATAAGAAAAGAAAGCTGGAGCACAAAACAGCCCCTCACTATTTAAGTGTGGATTGTGCAACAGAAATGTCTCCAGTAGAATTGTATACAGTTTGGCTCAAAATGTAGAATAAAATGTTAAAGAAATATAAATTTGGTGTTATAATCGGCTTATATGAACACAAGACTGATTCAAAACAGTCTTCCTAAAGGAGAAACTTACGTGTAGTCATAATTAAATTTGTCTGGGACATCAAACAGAGATTGCTGAGGGTGTCCCTCAAGGCATTCTGTGGGACGGTGCTGCAAGGTGGCATGCCAGGTCACTTTAAACTTCTGCATTCTCTGCATTAACAAGAGTTCATTCCAAGTGCAGACTGGACTCAGCCAGGGTTTCCCTTTGTCTCCAGTCCTGTTTGAGGTGTTTATGAACAGCATCTCAAGGTGGAGTTTCTGATTTGAGAACCTAAGGGTCTCATTTAGGCTCGTTGTAGAAGACGTGGTTCTGTTGGCATCTTAAAGCTACATCCTTCAGGGGGCACTTGCAGCTGAGTATGAAGCAGCTGGGATCATGGTTGGCTTCTCCAAACCTCAGGCCATGGTTCTCTACTAGTAAATGGTGCAATGCTTCCTCCTGGTTGAAGTAAAATTTCCTCAAACAAATGAGTTTAATCATTTTGGTCTCTTGAGATAAACAGGTGGTTCTGGGCTTCATCAGCAGTACTGAGAGCTCTGCTCTGCTCTCTTGTCTTTTCGTGCAGCTTTTGACATTCTTCAACTCTCACCTATTGTCATGAGTTTTGGATTTTTCATCAAAAACACAGTAACCTGGATACAAGTGGGTGAAAGGATCTTTCTCTATATTGTTTCCGGGCTCAGCCTTTGAGATAAGCTGAGGAGCTGCATCATCAGAGGGGATCTCGGAATAAAGCTGCTCCTCCTGAGGTGGCTTTTAGTATTACGATATCTCCTGGTTGCCTGCCTCTGGAGGTTTTTCATGCACATCTTTACCAATGTGGAGATCCCTATAGGCAGGACTAGAGCTGACTGGAGGGATGATATTTCTTTCTTTCTGGCCTGGAAACGCCTTGGGATGAGAACCTGCATAGTGTAGCTGGGGAAAGGGATGTCTGGGATTCCTACACTGGATCTGTTACCTGTTGTAAGACAATTGATAGATTTCAGATTTAGTTGTTTCTTTAGTACATTTGCAGATTTTCCATGACAACTGTCTTTCAAAACTTTGGAGACTAACTTTTTCTTGTCTTTCATTTCATCTCAAACATAAAATTTACAGAAAAAAATTGGAAGCCAAGAATATTTCGTCACTGCTCTGCATGAGTTTAGCCTCGTGCAGCACTAAAGACTCATTAATCACCATTTCCTCATCCTTAGCTTTGCTATCGTTTCAATACAGACTCTTTAGTTGGACAAAACAATGTTTCCTCCAACAACAAATTATCAGAGGTGACAAGTATACCTTATGTATGCTAAAACTGTGCCTGTGGAAACTGTGCATAAATAAAGAGTCAGCAGTCCTGTTTAGGTTTGAAATCTAAACTTCTGTTCAAACCTGCAAAAAAGATAAAGGCTTTCCAGAAACAGCTGTGCAGACACAAAAATGAGTTTGAAGTCATTTAATCCTCTGCTTTCCCAGCTAGACTGGTTAAACCTGGCACTGGAAACATGAAATCACCTGCACCGTCTTAGGAAAATAAAAAGAAGTCTCCAGTGTTTTCTAACGCCGTCAACAGCTCCTTTTGTACGTTTTAAACCAGAGGTTGTTGATGTTCTGACATACTGAGACAGTAAGGCAGGAAATCTTAAGCCAAACACAAATTTAGTTCAATAAAAAAACAGTAGATAGATAAATAGACGGGTAGATAGACTTTATTAATCCCTCAGGAAAGTTCCTCTGGGAAATTCAGTTTCCAGCAGTAGAGTAGCACACTGACAGTTTTAACAAGAATATACAGTGTAATCAAAATACTATAATGAAAGGAACAGGAACAATATAAACAATAAGAAAAAATAAAATTAAAGAAAAATGGACAGAATGAAATATAGCAGCAGAATTTACACCAGATTTTGATCATGATAATATGGGCCTCAATATATAACATATATTAGAAGGCTGTATTGTGTATACAGATTTACGATATGAGTATATACTCATACACATACATGCTCATAAAATCACATGCACATATATATGTATGTGTACGTTCATATATACATACACGTATATGCACATATGTATATACAGGGGTACACATAATTGGTATGGAGGTACTCAGGGGAGTACCTGGCACTGATGTTCAGTGTGCACGTGCACTCGCCAACACACACACACACACACACTGCAGTGCCTGCACTACCAGACCAAACACTGGCACCAGCTGCTTCCATCAGTTCCTCAATGACATTTTGTGCACATACAAAACTACATATACACGTACATACACATACAAATACACATTTATATACATGCATACATATATACATATACATATTAACATGCATACATACATAAATTAGTTATTGATGTATATTTGAAAAAAAAATCATGCACAGGTTATTACACATTATGTAGTTTATTTCACAGTCAGTACTGTTGATTGTCCCATCGTGTTTGGTCATTAAAGGCATACTCAGTAGCCAGGTAAACAATGTAGCTTTTAACGTTTTTTTAAAGCCTCTTAACAACGTTCCAACATAGTATAGCCATAAATATATTGTGGAGATTAAAAAAACCCCGAAAGAAATCAATAAAGTGGTTGTCCCGCAGTTTTCTAAAAACTTCAGTCAATCCTATTGTTCGGACCGAACGATAGGATTGGATAATCCAGCTGTCTGTCTGCCGCATTTCCGCACTGCTTGGATTGGCATTAATCCGCCCGGACACATTTTCCGTCTGAACATCCTGGAAGTGAAAGGAGGACAGAATTAGCGAATTAGCCGTTGGTTAGAGCTTCCATTTTAAGATAAAAATACCAGAGTCCCCCCAAAAAACACCTTTTCAGCTAGCAGAAAACTAAAATCGTTTGGAGGTGAAAAGAGGAAAAGCTGGGGGAACATTTCTACGGCTGAAGTTAGACTCTGCATTGTTATCCTCGCAAAACAGTGTCCCATGTCCGTGGGGAGGCTGGCTTATGGATTTTACCCGACGGGAGGGGTGAGTGCATCGAATCGTGTTTCTGTAAACTAGCTAGCGAGACCTCGTTTGTTTACCTGGCTACTGAGTATGGCTTTAATAAGGTATGCTAATTTGATTAAATTTGACCTCTTTGACCTTTTGGTTTACAGCTTAAATCATAGTCGAACTATTTTTTTTTCTTCAAAAGAAGCAGGAAATAAAACTAGCAGCCGGTTCCTGTAGACTTGGCTCCAGGCTGGTGACTCATAAAGTTCATTATCAGTAAAGCTATAGCTATAGAAATGCACTCTGATGGGTGTTTTGACTGACTACATGTAAGGTGAGGCTGTCAGTCATTCTAGATAAACTCAAAGCCACTGCTCTGTCATCACATATGAACCTAAATGAGTTGAGTATTGTTTCCTCTGCATTTTCTGAGTTTTTCCTGTTCTCCTGATGGGCAGATGTAAGATAAGCGGAACATGTTGTGTCTGTGGCTGGTGTGAGAACAGTTTGGTGTTTTCTTTGAATAGCTTGAAACGGTGATGCAAGAAGGGAATATCTGGGTGTTTTACACCTCAAAACATTTTGAGTTGATTTCTTTATCAGAACTGGAGAAGCTGGTTCTCAGCATGAAACCCTCAGACACCATTCCTCCTCAGTTACTAAAGAAGGGTTTTCCAACTCTGGGCCCTTCCATTCTCGCTATCATAAATAGCAGTTTAACATCTGGTTTGGTACCATCCCATTTCAAACAGACCTGGCTCTGACCCCTCTGTTTTGTCCAACTGGCCTGTGTCTAAACTTCCATTCCTCTCAAAGGTTCTGGAAAAGATTGTTTACACCCAGCTCAAGTCCTTTCTGGTGAGGTATACCTCTCTGATAGGACCGTATGTGTCCATATCGGAAACTCCAGCTCTAAGTCTGCTGCTCTGCCCTGGGGGGTTCCTCAGGGCTCTATTCTAGGACCCCTCCTTTTCTCCCTGTACCTGCCTCTCCTTCCATCTGTATGCAGATGACTGTCAGGTGTACATCCCAGTAAGAAACGCTGGTGCTCGCTCCATTCAGTCCCTTCTTGAATGTATTGCTGACATCAGAAGTTGGACAGCATATAACCTGTTAAGCTTTAACGAGAAGAAGACGGACGTTATGGTGTTTGGACCAAATGGCACTGGGGAATCCCTCTGTATTGACCTTTCCACATGGACACACAATATGAAAAAACCTCGTCATGAATTTAGGAGTAAAAATGGACCCTCTTCTTAAAATGGACAGCCAGATAAACTCAGTAGTAACATCGTGGTTTTATCAGCCGAGGCGTCTGGCTAAGATTAAGCCGGTTCTTACAAAGAGAAACCTGGAGACGGTAATCCATGCTTGTATTACACCAAGACTGGATTACTGTAATGGATTACCGTATGGTGTCACCCAGGCTGCAGTTGGGCGCCTCCAGCTGGTCCAAAATGCTGCTGCACGACTTTTAACAGTGACAAGAAAACAAGAGCACATAACTCCAGTCTTCACTTCACCAGCTCCCAGTTCAGTTCAGAATTCATTCTAAACTTCTTTTATTTGTTTTTAAATCTCTGAACGGTTTGGCTCCATGCTATCTTTCTGACCTGCTAAAGCCCTACACACCTGCGCGTTCCCTTAGATCAGCTGGTCAGATGTTTTTACAGGTTCCAAAGGTGCACCGTAAAGCTAGAGGGGAGAGAGCTTTTCAGCAGCTGCCCCTAAACTATGGAACGCTCTGCTCCTGGAGATCAGACAGTCCACCTCACCCATTGTTTTTAAAACTGGTTTAAAACACTCATTTTTATCCCTTGCTTTTAATGCAGAGTGATCTGTTTTATTTGTCCCATTTTTATTTCTTCTTTTATTCTTTGTTTTTACTTGTTGGTTTTGATGTTTTTATCTGACGTGTGTTTGATTGGTGCTTTTATTTAGGTGTGTGGTTTTTAGTACAGCACTTTGGTCAGCCATGATGTTTTTAAATGTGCTATATAAATAACTTGGTATGGTAAAAACTGATTTCTAAGAAAGTTAAAACGCCTTGTTTTAAGACATTTTATCTTTAGTCTAAAAAGAAAATATTTCCTTACATCCTACTTTAAATTAGCCAAATTTTCTTTAATGTGGTCAAATTTTTCTAGATTGAGCAAAAAAAATCTGCCAGTGGGGTGAGCAGAAGTTGCTTGGCTAGATTCCTTAAAAATAGTTTATTTTTCTACATTTAGAATAATTTGTTTGTTTTACGAATTCTAGCCACACAACTTTTGCTGACTCCATTGGCGGATGTTTTTTCCTGGTCGAATCTAGAAAATTGACCTTATTTAAGAAGATTTGGCTAATTTCAACTAGGGCTGTAAGAATATATTTTCTTTGGAGATTACTTATGAGTTAAAATATGTTAAAATGGATGGATGGTCCAGTGTGACAGTCAATAATCCTCACACCTTCTAATAATGAAAGTGATCTCTGATCAACCAGGAACAAAGTTGTAAAAACCACCTAAGTCTTCAGGGTGTTTGCATTAGTAGCTTAGTGGTTTAATCCAATCACCAGCCTATAGAAGCAGAATGTTATGTAACACAAAGAAAGAGAAATTGATTGTTTGAAGGTGTTCCAGGATATAGCAGAACTAATGTTAGTACAGTTCTGTTCACTGGAGCTAAAGCTGATGACGTCTTGTCCCGTTCACTCAACACCTCAAACAACTAAAACGTTATGCTCTGTTTATTTGCAGCAATGCACATACTCAACAAGCTGTTAAAAACATACCTGCGTTCCTGGCAGCTTGTCTCATGTCTGATCATTGTTTCCAGCTCCTAACTGCTCTTCCTCATAAGCAACGGTGTCTACCCCCCTCTTCTTTTCCACACACAGTTTAGTTCAGACCTTTGTTTTTCTAATCTTTTCTTTTGACTTGGCTGACTTCCGGTCCCATTTATTGTCCTGTCTGTTGTGTCTCCAGTCCATAGACACACGTTTTCAATCCTAACCAATAAGTGTGTCCCTTCCCTGGCCTCCGATAGCCCACTGATCACATCAAATGGAGCTCCTTCTTGTTAAAGGGGAAATAACAGAGAGGGGTGGACTTTATTTTATATGTTTATACACTTTAATTGATACACCAGACAATTCACGGTATAGAAGAACCCACTAACTCTACAGCAGACACGTTTTTTTTTATGTCTACGATATCAAAAATGCATTACAATAACAGTGACAGAACTTGGATTTATTGATGCTAACCTATCAATTCTCATTATTTATATATCATTGTAAATGCAAGAACATATCATAAACCTGGCCTAAATTAGGACCTGTATATGTCACCTTAAAGTTTTCAATAATAATGTCAATATGGAATTTAAAAATGTGTCATCAAATGGTAGGAATAAGGGAAAAAGCAACTTTATTTGGAGGTAAAACTTGTGGTGAAAGTTATTTCTCAGTTCCCTAAATAACGATAACAAATCAAAGCTCGTCTCTTTAACGCCTCACTCATCTTTGTTGCTGTTCTAACTTATTTTCTCGTCTACATAAGTTTGGCTAACCTGCAGACATTATATATCGTTTGATCCTTTGACAGCTTGTTTTTTGCTTTGTCTGATATATTTTTAGCTATGTTGTTGCTTTCCTGGGGCGTCTGCTTTGGAAGTCCTGGTGATGTGAAAGTATGAAGGCTGGGAGACAACAACGCGAGCTGAGAATCCTCCTGAGAGTGAAAAACATATCCGACTGCACCGATTATCATTTAGATTGCCTCATTTCCCCCATTCATATACCCTAATTGGAAAATATACTATAAAAACATGACATAAATAACTTATTCATTTTGCAAATATCTAAATTAGTATCTTTGGAAAATGCATTGAAGTGAGCGCCTGTGCAGTTACACTTTTCATGCACTAACTTCAAGTTCACTTTAAATTAGGTTTGGTGTTGGCTTTACAACGTTGCCTCGGGACATGACATAAAAAGTCGACTTGCCAGAGTGCCAGCTTCCATTCCATTCAGCCCAGGTTTGATGCTGCAGACTTCTGAAAGCAGGAGCACCTGCTTTAGATGAAACTGCTCAAAGGGCTCCCAGTAATTCTCTGTTGTAATCATTATTCTAGCCAGCTTTATTTCATTTTTTCCCCTCCAACTTTATTAAAGAAGCACAGAACAGTGGCTGCCAGAGATATTGTTCCTCGGTTCCATTTGCATAAAAAGCAACAGGGTGCCATATGGGTCTCTGCAGAGCTGTCTTGAATTTTTCTCATGTAAAAAAGTGGACTTATGTAGATGGATCGCTGCAAGTAATTCACTCAGCTAGATGGGCACAAGTGTTAATTAGAAAGAGCTCAGATGAACTGCAGAATACAGCATCGTTGTCAGCATATGCGATTTGTCTGGGGAACAACTGCTAGATAGATTTTATAATATTCACGACCCCGTCTTGATGTGTCAGAACCAAATGGAAAAGTGTCGCTTGAAGGATCGCCACTCTTCTGCTCTCACCTCTGTCCTTGATCAAATGGAACTTTTACTTGAAGGTGTCACTGTAATTAGTGTATCTGCAAGAGCGGGGAAAAGTGGAGATGGAGCGAGTGGGTGGTTGAGCGCGTGAATGTCGGGTTCCTTTTTGTTTTAATTGCCTGCATATTGTGAAGTGCAAATCTCATCTTTCAGAAGCATAAACCACCAAGAAAATAAAAGACAAAAGCTTTTCATCCCACCTCATGGGCTTTAATAAAGCAAAGGAACCGTGGCGTGGCAAACTAAATACTGGTAATATACCTGCTCAGCTTTTCTTAAAACACAGCCGATGACATAATTCACATAAATTTCTCAGCAAGACGAAAACATTGTCTGTAGTCTCATGACTCATGATCTCTAGTAATGTAAAGCTGCACTTCTAGACACTTGAAAATAGACTGAATTGACCTTTTAGTTAAACATAATAAAAAGGAAATTTGTGGAGAGGAAGTCAGTGAATCTGTATGCAATCATCATTGCACAAAAGATAACATAACCCATAGCGGAATTACCCGTGTGACCCTGAAAAAGAGGCTTTTCTCTTCGTATTTACCGAGCACGGAGACCCTAAGGGGAAAAAAAAAAGCCTGAAAAACATGTGAAATGTAACAAACCTGCGGTGATTTCCATCCGTGAGTGACGCATCATTATGCACAATTCTAGGCTCCACCAAAAGACAACCGAACTATTCACACCTTTGCTGATTTCTCTCGACACTTGACAAGTCGCCCACCCCCCTCTCCGACTTAGCTTTCCCTTCAACTTTTCAGAAGCTCGGTCTGAATAAACGCTTTAACCACCATGGAGACGAACATCCCCTCCCCGACCCCTCTGAGCCTGCCTACACAGGCTGCCGTTTTCAAAACCAAAAAGTGGGAATCCTCTCTCTTTTCTCCACATTCATTTTTACTTTTTCCCCTCGTTGCACGTCTACAAATCATTCGGAGAAAGGATAAAAGCATGCATGTGGGGAGATGAATGGCTTAATTTAGATTCAAATTAAGCATAAAGTGGGCTAATCGGAATAACTGACAAAAGCTCTATGACGAAGAAGTGATAACCTGCAGGCTGCTTCCTTATTGCAGGAGATGGGAGTGAAGTGCTGGGCTGGTGTACAGGTCTAATTGCATGACTCAGTAAAGAGAGTGGAAGACTGACATTGGAGAAATTCTGGTGGGATTTAACACTTAATGACTCTTATTTTATACGATAAGCCAGAACTCATAACTTTCATTTTTACTTTTATAACTAAAGTTTGTCACATTGAATCTGCTTCTTCCAAAGTAAAGTAGATGTGGCCATTCACCAAGGCCTTCTGTCTTCTACTCAGCTGCTTTTCTGTACGATTCTCTGAGATATTTTGTTGTTTTTCTTGAACACTGTCATTGCTTATGTGTCATTCAGCTACATTCTGGAAGATCAACTGTCATAAACTGGTGGTGGAAGAGCAGACATGCAGGAAACAAGGACACAAGTTGCTTCTATCGATTCGAAGAAACAAAAGTTACCGCCCTAGAAAGAAAAACAGAGAAAACAAACTAAAAGTTGACTTGATACCAGCTCACAAACAAACACGAGGATCTGGCTGAACACGTTTACAGAGGGAGCTCGTCAGCAAAAAGAAGACAGGTGTGCTGATTAGTAACGATGACCAGGTGAGGAAACATACTTTGTAAAATGTAACAAAGTAAAGTTATACAGAACAGAACCTACAGACACACAAAAATGAAATTAAATGCCTATTTTGGCCATCGTGAAGGGTGTAATTGTGTAAAAGTTATTAAACCCATTTCTTAGATGGCTTCCTAAATGGCTTCTCTTTAAAGAAATAACATTTGTACTTCACAGGACCGATGAGCTAACAGAGATCAAAGTGTTTTGTTGCAGTCAAAAACAGCCTTTAACCTCCAAATTTTCATGCTACATTATTTTTATAAACCTTAACACTGCCACCAATTTTGGATTCCCAATATTTACATGGGCTTTTTTGATTATTTGCTAAATTAAAATAGCAGCAGCAGCAAAATGTGCAATTTCTGGTGCATTCAGGGGTCAGATCTGTCAGGGATTTTATAATGTTTCATCTGAAATGAAAAAATTGCTGGAAATATAACGTTTATAGACCTTTACACTATGAAAATTTAGAGATTGCAACAATCTTCTTTACGTGTGAGTCAATTTAAACCTTAAATGTCCAAATTATTCCAGTTTAATACAACCAGAATATACATTTGCAATTATAAAATATAATCTTTCTAAAACAACTCAAAGAATATGTAAAAAATGTTTATGCATGGTCATTATTTCCATTCTGAATTTTCTGACTGATTTATCAGTGTTTCAACTGGATGTTGACAAATTTATTTTGCATCATAAAATCTTGATGCTATCAATACAGACTAGCCCTACTGTATATATGCAGTTGGTTCCACGATTTCATAGCAATACATTAAAACCCTCCGCTTTCTCTAGAATAAAAGAGCATGAAAAGATTCATCCTAAAGAGGCTTTTCTCCATCTTTCTTTGGGTGACCTTGCTTAAATAGCATTGCAGTTCTGACGTAATTGGTATCAAAAAATAATTTTAATTGACTCCCCTAACTGGTTTTTATGTCACTTGAATGACAAAAATCGCTTGTTAATAATTAAAATCGTCACATCCTTTAACAACCTAAATGCTATAAAAGAAAGAGTAAACAAAGTGCATTGTATAATCATTTTTTCCTAATATACAGTGTGGTCTATTTTAAAAAGTGAAACCCCACTAACATGGTGAATAAATGAGATTGAAAGTGTTCTCCGCTTGAAACGAACTATGTGACTATAAAAAGTTGCACAGAGAGCTAATTAACAGTGCATGGATTATTTTTCTAATGAAGGACAATGGAGGGTACACTTTGCATTGCTAATTATCCCCACAATGTCACCTCGTGTTATCCTGAGCTGCAGTTATGAAAATAAATTATAGTGTATTTAGTATCCTGGAGAAATGATGACTCAAATCTCATTTCCCAGTGATGTGATTAGAGGTATGCAGTTAACTTTAGCTGGAGCAGGTTAGCTGTGTGCAACTTGTTATCACAAACATTTTTTCCAACTGTGGGTTTATCAGGCAGAAAAGTCTGAGTATAAAGGAGATCATTCCTAAAGCTCCAACTGAACGGGACACAGTATGCATCTGCAGATATACCTTTGCTTTTTTAAGAATGTTGTATTTTTAAGTTTCGAGAATCATTTCCAAAAAAGCTTTATTTTATTTTGCTGCTAAGATTATAAAGCGTACACAAAAGCAAGATCTTATGTTCATCCTGACAACCTGACATCAGATTCATCCTTGTTTTGTCCAAAGTGTGGCCCGAGGGCCATTTGCGGCCCTCGGAGGGATTTTCTGTGGACCTCAACTACAATTCACAAATGGCTGAATTTTGTCCTTCAACAGGCTCTTGACGTAGATACACTTTAAAAATGTTTTACTGTTCTGATTTTTAATTACGTGAACCAAAAACATTGTAAAGTAAATGGAAAAGGTTAAGCACAATTCAATGTATCTGGCTTTTATTAGCCAATGGATGCGCCGGCACGTAAAACTCAGAGTCTGAGTCTGAATCTTCCAAATGCGGGTCAGCAAGACCCTGGAAATCAGCGTTCAGCTGGTCGAATAGCACACTAACAACTCACACACTCCAAAAGGACACCGTGTTGTCTCCACGTATGCTCCGCTCCTCATTCTGCACTGATTTTGCGGACTCATTTCTTTTTACTGTGGCTCTTCTTCGTCATTTTCAATGTTGCAAAGGTGCGCCAGCGCCACCACTCTGGATTTGAAGCAAATTGTCCCGCAGCAGAAAAACCTTTCCTATCTGCCCTAGCAATTAGCCACGTGTGATTTGGCCGATGTGGCCTGTCATTTCTTCCTGATTCCCAGTGTACTTTGCAGCGTGACAGAGCTGTGTTTGTAGAATTTTGCTCTGCATCCACCGCAGATCGAATGCGCAAAACGCCTCTGTCTCGGCATGAATTATTCACCATAAATGTCTTACTTTTACTTGGATAAACATGTTAAATCACAACTGTTACTTAGTTTGAAGCCCTCTTAACAGCTGGAACCAAGGGGGTTCCTGGTTTCATAGGAATGGACGTGATACAACTAGAGCGTCCATTGACTGCGGAGGGTTCATTTAATTTCATGGTAATATCCCATTGTTGTTGCTGATAATGGACAAAAATATATTTTCAAAACCCCAAAAACCTAGAAAACAACCTACACAACAAATTCAGGGAATCTGATGCTTTTCTTTTATCAAGTTAAAGATAAAAACCCGTCTAATGATTTGTATCTACAAAGTTTTACAGATCCTCTTCTACAAAAATCAACAAATACTTTGTTCTTTCCTGTGTCTTTAATGTTAAGTACTTTCAACTTGGCAATTTTGACCCTTGTCTCAAAAACACAGCTGCTTTAAGGTCATAAATGTGACCTGACATATGCTACTAATAGCCCCTTAAAGTGTCAAGTTTCTCAAACCACTTCCACTTTAACATGACTTTACTCAAAAACCTGCTGTATCAAATCCTACACGTGTTCCGCGCTCTGATGGAAGATCTGCAGGTGGTGATGTTGCATCCTGTTTGCTCTTTTTGTGACTCAGTCTCATTCCTTGTATCTCATTGTCCTGTTTTCCACTCAGAGCCAAGAAGAAGACGAAGCCCTTGAACCTTAAGATCCAAAGCAGCGTGGGGAGCTGTGAGAATTTGCCCACACAGAGGTCGCCCATTCACACAGAGCGATCTTTACGATCCTTCTTCTTCCCCTCCTTCATCCCTTCCACGCCCCCTGTCCATGCCGAAACACCCTCTGCAAGTAAGTGAACTCAGCTCTTATTTATTACCTCTTGCTTTCATTTGCTTAAATTATAAACATGAAAAAACAACTTCAATATATCTCATTTCCCTCTCAGAATTATTTATTTAGTTCACCATGTCAGGTTGAGTCTGAGACTGAAAACTATCTGCTTTTATAACCCAAAATGACTTTTTTATGATTGATATAAGTATTCTGACCTTTTGCAGTGCTTCAGTGTATTTTACAGTTATAAAATCACAGTTTTTATTATTATAATTTGCACTTTATTGTCAGTGTGCTTTGACTTATGTGCAAACCACCCATAAGCTAGTCTTACAATTTCAATCATTTTTGTCAGAACAACATAGCAAAGCAGAGTGATGTGTTGAGAAATATCATTCATGAGGAATCTAGCCGTGCCGTAGCGGTGTGTTCCTGCACACCGGCAGCCTTATGCATTATATGCAAACTGCAGAAGCCCATTAGACTGAATACGGTAGATGGGAAAAGGCAGAGAAATAAAAGGTAATAGAAGTCTTGTCGGCGAAGCGAGTGATGTATGGTTGTGGCTTGGTGTTGGGAATAGTGGCAGACATAACTAGCTGGTTTAGGGGAACACAGCCACGCACGCTTGTAGGTGGAGGTCTGACCTAGCATAATCTCTCATTTAATGCATGAGACAGAAATAAAACAAGCTGGAAAAACTTGAAATACAAAAGGAAGTTTTAAATGTTTTACTCGCTCACGTTTTCCACCAGTGTGCCGTTGTGTAATGAACGTTGTCACACGTGATACTATTTTTTTAATTTGTAGTTTTGAATCCTTAAGGTAATAATTTACTGATTTATTTTCTACAAACTGGTTTATTTTTGAAACCAGAAGAGTTTCTGTTGGCCACAGTATTATACTGTATTACTTTGCAGTTGAAATAATATTTGAAATAGTAGCATAAATCTTCCTTTTTTCACAGTTTGCATTTGAAGCTGCAGTAATAAACGGTATTGTTATAAATCAGATGATCGTAATGGTTGACTAAGTTTTCCTCAACAGAAACAGACTAATTTAACAGTCATAGAGAGGAGCTCGGTGCTCTGCTAATATCACCACCGTCAGTTCTATAGAGTCGAAAGGTGCCACGCCAAATATAACTTGACATTTTGATGAAAGTGTATGATTGCATACATTTTCTCTATAAGGGTGCATTTATTCCTTTGGTTCTCAAAGACTAAACAGGTTTTGAACCTGAACTTCCTATGAGAAGAAAACTTGTTAGATCAGTTAATGATTGACATCCTGGCACTTTCCCATCAACTAGCTGGAGGAACGCCATATTTTAATTTTCTCGTAAAAATCAGAAGCTCAAGTTACTTTAACGTTTCATTTTAATTGCTCTGTTCTGATTTGTCGCATGGAATGTCCTGATTAGGCTCCACCCACCATTGTTTTGTCCTTCAACTGAGATTCTAAATATTAAAAGCACCTGATGATTGAGTTAAGTTTCATTTAATACTTTTAAATCCACTAGTCCTAGAGAACACTGATAAAGATTTGTGCACCTTTTTGTATTTTCATGGCTTTTTTTCCTGTTATTATTTTTTAATTGCAAATTGCCCCTAATGGATAATTTTACAACACTTCAGTTTTTAACACATTTAATAAAACTAGTGAAATGCTGTGATTATAGGTTATTAACTAATAGGAAATCAAACATGTTATCAAGAAGAGAATTTTCATCTGTTGATTAATTTGTTCGTTCAGTCATCCATCATTTTACTTGCCATTTTTTGAGAATTTAGTTAATCATAACACAGACAACAGACAACAAAAGGGCGTGTTAATAATCCTGCACCTTTCCCTTTTCTCCCCATAAAGAAAATGTTGATTGTTCTCTAGTAAAAAAAAAAAAGCCCAGACTAATTGCTAGTTTTGTTTTCAGTTCCTGGTAATAATGCCATCTATATCTTTGCATCAAGCATAGAAACTCATGTTATAGGATGTCAAAATGAAAAAGGTAATTTTTTTTTGTCATATAAAACGTGAGGCTAATATTATGTAACGTGAACGTGTGAAGCAGTGGGACGGAGTTACACATCGACACTTTCTACCTTCAGGCTTTCTGGAAGGATTCCAGTTCCTAAAGTATTTTGTGAGACGATAAATCTGAGTGTGTGACATTTAGTTATAAAAGTTTTTTAGGTTCTGATTACAACAATTACTGAAGTCAACAGGTGGGACTCCATACAACCTAAGGGAGTTCCCTTGCTCTCATTCATATTTTTGTTTTCAAATGCCTTTAGAAATGAAACCAGATAAGACAGAACAATAATTCTTTCTGCATATAAAACTGGAGGAGCACACGCTGATCATATCCCAGAATGCTGTGTCCTTCTACTTATGGGTCTGCAAAAAGAAAGAAAGAAAGAAAGAAAAAGCACTCACAATAAAAAAGTTCACAGTGCTTCATCTGTTGGTATATGTCATCAAGTTGGCAACTCTTTCATTCTTTAAATTTTCTCCATTTTGAGGAGGAGACATGCAAAGTGACTGTGTGTTATTGTGAAAGAAACTAGTTTTTGTTTTTATTTTGTGGTTTAAAGCAATATTTAAGCAAAAAAAGCAATATTACATACATTAATATTTAGGATGTAAGGGTTGCATTGATAAAGAGCAAATTTAAATACTCCAAAGATGCAACAGCATGAAAAACTGTACAGGTGAGGTCTGGCAAACAGGTTATATGGAAGACTATAAAGGGTTAAACTTAGAAAAAGCAAAGAATGCACATTTTTGGGTCCTAAATTACATCAACTAATATGTTTCAACAGGCAACAAACCTCATAGATTCACTACAAATGAGTTGAAAAAACGCAAAGAGCTAAGAAATCACTCATCTGTTTAAACCAAAAAGGACAAGGTGTCAAGTAGAAAAAGTGAGAGTAATCAAAGACAACAAAAATTGTGGTTTTCTTTCTCCAACTAAATAATATGGCAAGCAAAAGTAGTTCTTTCAGAATTGCTTCCTTTTTTTGAGTGGATGGGAACAATGTTTCTGCCGAAGAGACGTTGTTGACGTCTGTTCAGTAAAATCAAGAGGAAAATAATGAAAGGACCAATCCAGAACTCTTCTGGTGTGTTTCCTTTATTAAGGTCTCTGAACGACTATTGACCTGTTCGAAAATCAAGAAATCCAATCAGTGGACATCACTGCACAGGCTGCAAATCAATTAAGTTATCATCAGCTGGAAGGAAAACAAAGCAGGGGAGGGGGCAGCGGAGAAATCACCGTCAAGCACTTTACCCCCTGCCCTGCTTTTACTTGTCGTCTTTTGTTTATTTGACAAGGTCACTGCCTATAACACTTTGAATTATCTAACGTTTACTGTTAGCTGAGAATGTTGCTATTACACATTGAAGCCTGCTAGCCACCTTTTTACTCAAAAACCTGTTTTCAGTAAACTATAAATCGGTCTTTTTGCAGCATTTAAAATGTTTGAGATGGTTTTCTAAACAAAAAAAGCAATATGTGACTAAATGATGTTGTATAATACAAAAATAGAGGAGACAACATCCAATACTCATCATGCTTTCATGTAAACTTAGTGAAGAAAAATAGAAGCGTTCCTAGTTCTTATTTTAGGAATGACGGATGTGTGTCTGCAAATGCTTGCCTGAGCATGCAGACAAGCGTGTGTGTGTGTGTGTGTGTGTGTGTGTGTGTGTGTGTGTGCACCCGGTCATCCAGGATAAACATCCGTCCCGTGTCTAGGTTGGGATTATGGTATCACAGCCATCTCATACGTCAAGGCCCTGCAGCCAGCAACATTACCCCCCGCCCCCACCCCCCGAGCTACGTGAATCAAACAGACAGTGGAAACGCTAGATTGGTCGAGGTGGCCGAGAACACACGCTGTCTGCTCAGGCTGAGTCAATGCCCAGTCTAAACTGAGCAGTGTCCTGTGAGCTTGTTTGGCTTCCTACAAGAATATACTGATAGTCTGCTGATAAGATATGATAGGATACGTCACACGCACACACACACACACACACACATACACACACACACACACTGTTGTGTCTGTGCGAACTTGTTGGAGAAAGGATGCTAGAACTTATGCATTATGTTGTGTGATTATTTCTCTTATTTTAGATGTCTTTCCTATTCTTTGCACTGATTCATACACATTTGGAATCCGGCCCACGTGGTTGATTCGAGTCCGCACAATGACGTCTCCAGATTTTGCTTGGTGGCTCCATGTTTGTGTTCCAACTCATTTACAGCTCTCTGTATGATAAAAGGCTATATGGCTTATAGTAGAGTGAGCAGGGGATTAAGGTTTTCGAATAGATACTGTATGAGTCATCTTGGTTTTGTGTCATTCTTGGCAGATGTAGCATACAGTCAATGAATACTACTGTTCCAGTCCATTGTGTGGAAGTTCTGCAGAGTTTTGCATGCCTTTTGTAATCAATGTAGGTCAAATGATTTTCATCTATGCAGCAAAGTGCATCCATCCATCCTCTGCCACTTGTTCAGAACCAGGTCATGATGCAACAACTAAAACAGAGATCCTGAAGACTCTATTTCTCCTTCCACCAGCTCATCCAGAGGGACTCGAGACATTTTCTGGCCAGCTGTGAGATAGAATATCCTGGGTCTGCCTCAAGGTCTCCTCACAGTGTCTGAAACACCTCCCATGAAATGTGTTCTTAAAGCATCTTTATCAGATGGAAAAACCAACGCAATTGGCTCTTTTTGATGTGGAGAAGCAGCATTTCTGACTCTATTAGCTCCTTTCCAAATAAATGATCTTTTCACCCCTTTACAATAAAATGACTATTATAAAATCTAAAACATTTGCTAACCCACATGATCAGGGTGAAGAACACTTTCAGTGATTGTTACAGCTCGTATCAACACTGCTTGCAGTTCTCTTAAAGATCAAGTGGGTAAACGATACTAAACAGCAGGAATGGCACTACAGTAGAGGAAGAGTAATATGCTCAAAGAGAAGTCTGCAGGTGAAACTTAACTTCACTTGTTCAACTTTTCTGATGTTTTTAATAGTGCCTGAAGAAATTAACCTGCTTGCAAACTTATCTAAGTAATCAAAGACTAAATAAACCAATGCATCTATTTAATTTTAAAAAAGCATCATACAGGGCTGCTCTACTGATCCAAACATGCATATGCCTTCATTTAAATCAGTTAATCGTCACAAGTTTGATGAACTTGTTGACATTTAGTGTAGATTTAGTCAACTAGAACATATTTTACTGACTGAATTTAGCTGCTGATGAGTACATATGACCCAAAAGACCTGCTGTCAAACTTCATAAGTTGGTAGTCAAAATGTTACGCTCTCCTTTTTTCCCATAAACCTGAATTTGTTCTGTTAGTTAAATTTTTTAAACTAATGTTCCACTTGAAGTTTTAAATTAAATTAGTGTGTTTTTCCTTGTGCTTCAGGTGCTAAAATAAGTCCTTGTTATTCCGATGTAAAATGTTCCGGTGACCACAGAAACACGTTTTCTTGTGTGCGGCTCACCTCCTGCGCCCGAGGCTGTTTGAGCCCACAGAGCCAGATTAGAAAGACACCACTGCTTGTGATGATGCCTTGTGTTCTCTTGGAGATTCAGTCCTGGCATTTGACCAACTCACACACCTGCTCCAAAACTAATGTGTGTGTGTGTGTGTGTAAGAAGGAAATGGAGAGGGAGGGAGAGCGAGAGGAGTGTGGGAGTCTGCAAGTGTGTGCTTGTGGATATAAATGGCTTAAATGTTCTCCAAACGCTTTGTGCACAGCTCTCTTTTATATTTCTACATGTGTTCCAGTGACGTCACCCGCTCTCTTTAACCTTGTTTAGATGATTTGCAGTTGCATCACAGCTCTCCTAGCAACCAAATGCGGTGTCACATTGGAGCCCCCCCTCTAAAATTGGCAAATAAAGAAAAGATTTTAAATAACTTCTAAAACATGGCAAGGAATGGAGCTATAACACCAGATAGAGTTGGTATTATTTCAGCATTTTATTTTAAAAAATCATGCTTTTTAATGTATTTGCTTTCAACTCATCTAATACTAGCATTAACTGCTGTATACTTTATTGTTTCAGTGAACCAAGAAAAATATTTTGATTAGAAAACCTTGACTGTTCGCTTTGTTGAATTGCATGCATTTCAACAAATGTAAAACTGTTGACCAGGTGATGAAGGTTTTGCAAATGGGATTTAATTTAGTCCCAGTTTGATGCAGGACTTTCCCATCAATCCCTGACTGCAGCTCATAAAACCTCAAAGACAAGGCCATATAGACACCAGTAAATTAGAGTGAGGCAGTCAATAAGTGCTCTGTTGATTGTGGAAGTCAGATGAGCCGTTTTAAACATCCACCACTATTGCAAAATGTCCATTTAGGAAAAGTCACATCTAACTGAATTAAGCTAACCTTTACTTTCAAGGCATCTCATTAGAATTCAATGAATTAATATACCACAATTTATTTATGAAGCACTTTTCATACAGTAGGAGGTTACATAAAGTGCTTTACAGCAAATAAAAATGAGAATAAACGTCAACAAACCCACAATTTTGGTTAAAAACATGAACAGATTGTCGGGATAAAGTTGCACATTTGCAATTTGCCTGGAACGTCACCTCTTGCTTGTTAGGTTGTCTCACATTTCTTACACTTTATGATTCATAAAAGCTAACATTTGAAGGTTTCCTGGATGATTCTGAGACTTAAAAAGAGAAATTCCGTACTGCAAACTTTTAAAACAAGTAAAAACTTGCCGCGGTATGAGAGTGAGGCCTTGCACCTTGCACAAACGTTTTGAGGCATTTTTAGTTTCTCCCTGTCTCAGCCCAGCGAGATGCTGCTTCTTCACGATACTTGACTTGAACCAACACAGCTCTTGATTTTTACCAATTGAGGAAGTATCTTCAGAGCCACACGGCCTCCAGCAGTAATTATTCTGTTTTCCCTTCATCTCTCATTGGCAAACATTACCAGTCTTACACCAAACCCTTCATCTACAAAGCCATTCGGAGACACTTGTTTCATCAAAGATAATGACTATTTTTCCAGCACTGTGATTAGTATTGTCTCTTTTTCACATGGATTTTGTGTCATTTATAAATATTTGAACATATGCGTTCTTGTTTGACAAAGATGATATCACACCATACTGCAACACGACTGATCGGCGTGCAGCTGTTACCATAGCAACTGTGCAGCCTGCCTTTGTCTCTCGTTCATCAGAACCCTATTTTTTTCTCATGCATGGATTTGGGGGGGGAGTCTATTTTGAAGACCTTTGTGTTTTGCTGCCATTCCACATGTGTTCATGTCACTCTGTGGACTGACACATGGATAGAAAGCAGTGAGAATGTGGCGTGCAATAGCCTGTAAAATATCTCTCATGTATAACAATGATGTAAGACAATACAGGACAATGTGCAGCGAACGCCCCCACATCACTTTACAGTCTTGCAGAGTTTTTCCTCTTCTCTGCATAGTTTACTGCATGTTAGACTCTTATTTAGATACATTTGCTAAACCTTTAAAATCACTGGATCTTTTTTGCTTGAATTGTTTTGATTTCTACTGATTTTATGTGTGCCCTCAACTGATTTGAAGCATTTGATTGAAGCTTTTATCCTAATTACCTGAAGCGTGCCACTCTACCATTAACCTTAATCATCTTGGTGATTCAGTGCAATTTTTTCAGACATGTTATTTGTATATCATGCCTCTTAAATTCCTTTCTCTTCAATTTGGCTCTAAATAGGCTCCTACTGCGTATTTAAACACCCACAAATAGTTGTTTTCATATTTTACGCTGCAAGTTAAAGACACAAACATTAGCCCAACCTTCTAAGTCCTATGATGTGTCATGTGACATTTCAGTGACAGAGGAGGGGGGAGTATGAAGGGCTCGGCTTAATTAGTCTGAGACCAATCAGAGAAGATGGAGGAGGACACTGTCGTCTGGCGCCGTGGGGTTTCTGAACTCCTACGGGCTCATTTGCTACACAAACACACACGTATACAGCACAAGCAAAGAGAAACTAAATGATTTGTATCTAATCTGTTTGTTTTTTTTATCTGCAAGGGTTCATGTGGTTCTTTAATTTAGGTTTAAGGGTGAAATAGAGGTAAAAAGTTTAAATTCTTTGCAGTTTTGTATGCAAGAGTTCATTGTGATTGTTTTTATTTTCTCTTTGTTTGAGAAACAAGAACTAAGCATGCAGTAGAAAAAATATACGGCAATATAAATGTGACATAACCTGCAATTAAATTCTTTCAACATGATTTTAATTAAAGTTTTATTTAAAAGAAATCAATGAGATTAAAATATATTTTTCAACATGACGGGAAGTTAAATATTGCACCAAGAAATAAGTCCCTAGTTAGAATTTCATGAGCAGCGCTTTTACAAACGTATTTCCCCTTTTGGATATTTGATCATTTTATTGCTTTTATAAATAAATCATGTGCTTATTTATCACAAAAAAAAGAAAAACAAGAAGAGATCACCTTTAATGTCAAAGTGAGACAGATTTTTACAAGAAAATGTGAATGAAATAAAAACATAAACTAAGTGATTGCATGAACATTTCTCCCCCTTCAGGTCAGCACTTAGTAGAAGCACATTTGGTCACAGAGTCCGTGTGGATAGGTCTCAATCAGACTGCACATCTGGACGCTACAGTTCTACTCCTTTCATCCATGCAAAACTGTTCAAGCTCTGTCAGGTTGCATGACTTTTAAGTCCAGCTACTCTTTCTTTTCCTTGTTTTCTATCAAAGGTCTGGGCTTTTACTCGGCTACGCCTGAACACTGCAGCCACTGGGACTCCAGGATTTCTGTATATTTTGCTGCATTTTTTAAAACCCTTTGCCTTCTCAGGCCTTCCAGAGCCTGCTGCCAAGAAGCATCCCTTCAGCATGATGCTGCCACCACCATGCTTCACAGTGGGGATGGTGAAGAACCCAGACATCAGTTGTTGTATTCAGAGTCTCTCCCATCTCAGCTGATGATGCTCCTACAGAGTGTGGTGACTCTCTCACTAGTCTCCTTCTTGCACGGTCGCTCAGTTTGTGAGGACATTCTGATCTAGGCAGATTTACACATGGAGCCATATTCCTTCCATTTCTTGATTATATTTATGTGAAATCCAGGGGACGGTCAAATGTTTTGTATCTGACTTTTAACTTTCAGTAACATTTTCTCTGATTTCCTTGGAAACCAGTAAATTGACATGTGTCTTACGATCACTTGAGACACAGTCACTGTACTCAGGTGTTCTCCATTCCACTAACTGTGAGACTACTAGCACCAGTTGGCTGGATTAAATGTGTTTTTTGCTCAATCTTTTATCTAAGACGACAATTGTTGCATGATTGACTGGGTGAAAACTTTTTATAGACACCGAGTTAAACCAAAGGAAAAAGCAGAACAATCTGAAGATTCACGTCTCACTAAATTTCAGAGGTAATAGATGAAAGTGATGGCAAAGTTCTATAAAATCCGAAAACTTTAGAGGAGAGACTTATGACATTAGAATAATGTGATTTAATCTTATCAATCTGGGGCTGTGATCAGCTTCAGGATCCTCAAAGACCGCTGCTAGAGATAATGTCAGCGGCACGCCGGAGCTCGGAGGATGATAAATAACCCTGACCTCCCCGCTGACATATCCAGTCATCTGCCAGTTGCCAACAGGGCCGACGAGAAGCAGATGATGTCAGTTTCCCTTTTTATTAAGTTATTGTGATGATTGAGTGTAATTGAGCTGTGCATCGGAGTGCACGGAGAAGACAGCAGGCCTCTGGAGAGACTGGAGGACGAGGGGAGGAAGGGTGTTTCAGGAATCAGGAAATGCTGTATGGCACCAGAGCCACAACATTCTAATTGTCAACAGCTGCAGATTACATGCAACTATGTAATGAAATAACCATATCAAAGTCTTCAACAAACATGTCTTATCTATATATGCTGGAACTAGGAATAAAACAAGATTTAGTCTACAATAAAGGGAGGTGCTCTGATTTTACTTTATGGGCTTTAGACTTTTCTGACATAAGACTGAATGCAGTCAGTTAATACCTTCCCCACTCTTCAAATCCATCTCCAAAAGACCCCAATATTAAAAAGAATTTAGCATATTTTACATGTTTTCCATGAAAATTAAAATGAAAGATGGAAAAGCTTTTATAAGTCACAAAATGAGGGGTTTGTGAAAATGAAAACTGACAAAGACATCCACAGAAACCATTCAATCTCTTTGTAATGCTGCAGGATTTCTGCCTGAACCCACACCTGGTGTCGTTCTTCATCAGACCAGTTGGAAGTAAACATTTTTCTATCCTTTCAAATATAAAGTCATCTCATCTCATGCAGTCCCATTTTCATGACTTTATGTATTTGACGCACTGAGGAAAACTTCCTCCTAAAGGATCATTTTGTTTGCTCTTCATTTTCATAAATCCCTGATAAGTTTTTAGATCCCACATAGACACACAACAAGCTCAAGTTTCCAATCCTCCAGGTTTTGATTTCTATCTAAAACTAAACATTTATGAATAAGGGTTTATATAAAATCATTTCCCCTCACACAGGTTTTATTTAGTTGTTGATTTTTTAAAAACTCAGCTGAATTTTAAGTGTCTGAGCATTTTCCACTGTCTGACATTCTAGAATACACTTCTCAGGGAGTCAATGCAGCCATTAAAGTCAGTATTTCACTGTGTTGCAAACATTTGTCTCAACAAGTTTGAGGGTTCTTAATCTCCATGTGAGAGTTGCAGGTCTTTGCCTTCATGTTGCTGGGATTTTGAATAAAAATTATGAAAAAAAATCTCTTAAAATAGTCACAGGGTCTTTATTGCTGTCTGGAACTTGCCTGGAATCTTTTTAATTTTGTTTTTTTATCCAGAAAAGGCACAATTTCTCTCAAAGTTATGAAAATTGAATTAACTGCACTGAAGCAAATACGAAAAGTTTGATCAAGTGTGTCATGATCTGCCATGAAGTCACACAGTTCGTACTGCATATTCAGTCTTATCCTTAGTGCTAATGCATTCTATGGAAAACTTTATAGTCTTAGAAATGTGCTCAGGTTGTGCAGGAAATGCACGATAATGTTGGGAGATATATGGAACCATATGCCTTGTGTGACACAACCATTCATAAAAGTCATAATTGTGTTTCTAACTCGTCACCAACAGTCACAGCCCAGTGATATCCAGATTTTAGGACTTCCATCTTGAGAGAAAATAAAACAATAATTTTTTTATGCTGAACAAAAAAAGTTTTCTATTTTTTTTTATGTCAAACATACCCCCACAAAATAATTCTACATAATTACAGGATGGAGTGTGCAGGACTTGGTGTTTATTTAATATAATTTTTTTTTATTACTGGGGCAGAAGTAGCTCAGTAGTTTATCTTCAATAAAGACCTGAAAGTGTCCACGCATAAATAAATCAAAACTACACAAAATAATGACTTTATCACAAATACAACGAATTACAATCAGTTTGATGAACTTTAGAGTTTAGAGCATAAAGTACCATTAACTTGTTGACCACCATGATGATGCTGAAAATCATTGAATATTTGTATTGATCTGCTGTTTGCATTAAAACATGTGCAATATTAAAACATGTCACATACTTCTGCATATCTAAAAAAGTTAAAAAACCAAAGATTTATAGACAGTTAGTTGTTTAATTTCTTTTTGTAGATGAATATAACCCCTGAAACACTGAGGTGTTATGAAGGAGGGGTGTGGTTATGTATAGACCTCTACTCATCTCTGCTTAAAGCTATGTGTGAATTTAATTTTTCACCCAAACCTTAAGACAAATGTTCATATGCATGTTGCTGAAGTGCAATAAAAACTGACTGAAGGCTCTATTTCTAAATGTTTCTATAAATCTCACTTTTTGCACATTTCTTTTACGCTGTTAGACAATCAAACAGAATCTAACCAAAGTGAGCTGTAATGTGTGTGGGCGCCTGCAGGTAATTGCAGTGAAACTGTTCAAATATTTTTGCGTGATGCGCTTCTCAGCCTGTCCTGTGACTTTGTCAACAGTTTTCCACACAGCTGTTTTGTTATTGAATCACTGGCAGGCAGCGCATTACTGGAGTGTCCTATCACCTCGAAGCACAGTCACCACAACCAGCAGCATTCTCAGGCAAGGCTGTGTAGGCTGCCATTCTCACCTGTCATTAGGAGGTGATGCAGAAATACATCAGCCTTTGCAGCCACTAATGGACTGAGCAAAAGGGTTTTGTGATATTCTTTCTAAGCCGGTCGCTTAATCACCAACTAATACCTGCAGCTAAACACACCGAAAGAACAACATAAAGGATTCTGTTCTGCTTTCAGAATAAAAGAGTGTTTTTGTGGTTTGTTCACATCCTAAAGTATAATCTGTTTCACTGGTTTAGTGTATTGATTGCTCTTTCATTCCTTTAATTCAATGTCAACAGGTGTTTATTAGTTACACATAATACACAATCACTTAAGGGATCAGAATACCACCTAGGGAGTTAGTTTACTGAAGAAAACCACAGTGGGGTGTTAGATTGTTTATTATACTCAGTGCCCCGTGACTTTCAGTGTTGGTTCATCAGTAGGAAGCAAACTTAAATGATAAAACTCCATATATAGCTCTTTATGTAATCTAACAACAGTCTATAAAGCAGTCAAATGAGCCAATAACTCATAATAAAGTTGACAAAGTAATAATAAACGCCATGCAGTTGTTTAGTTGTTGGCCACCATGTTGTTTATGATCCACCTCAGCAAGAAGAAAACCAGAACTATAACTAGATCTTCATGCATTGTGTTGCTTTGTCATTTCTATTTGTCTTTTGTGTGCTTTTGTAGAATGCCAGTACTTTGGTAACACCTCAGACATTCAAGGTGTCATCTCTCTTGTCATCCTGGGAAAATTAATGACAAACATACCAGATCGTCACTCTTTTACTTTTCCAAAACGCCCGATTCAGTTGTTGATTACCTCTTCAGCATGTCCTCAAGTTTTGCAGAAGCCTGTTGATCATTATTTGATTGAAACCAGTTGTGTTTAAACAGAGAAAGATCTACAATCTGCAGAAAATGAACCTCAAGGACCAGAATTGGACACCACTGATCTGAATAATGCAGAAACAAAATAAGATCTGCTCTGCCAGATGAGCTAAATACTATAGGGTCAGTTTCAGAGCTTCTTAAAAAAAGTTCCAACCTCAGTAATTTCATTTCAGTTCATGCAAATATTATTCTATAACCTAAACATTGCTATAAATGGAACATTTCATCATTATTTCTGCAGATTTATTGAGCAATTTTAGCCAAACCAATATCTGCTGCATATAACATGAAGCAACATACACTGAAGGGTATATAATCAACACAGGACAGGTTTAGAGGCTAAAACCTGAGACTTGCGCTGTGTATCCAGGTATCTTTAGGTGATCTGGCTCTCGATATGTGTGCATTCATGTGAAACTGCTGGAGCTGATACTGTATGACCAATCACAACCCTGCAGCATGAAGGACAGCTGTGGAAAAAATGCAGCTGAAGGATGAAAAACATGCAGCTAACTTGTTGCTTTTATTTCAGTCTCATGCATTCAGATGTCAATCCAAGCTGCTGTTTTTAAGGATCTTTGCACTAAATCAACAACTTAATCCAATGTCTAAGACAGATTGCAATATGATTGTGCAGATATTACACGATGTAAGAACCAAGCAGTTAAATACAACTAATTGTGCTCTTAGCCAATTAAGACGTCACCACAGACGTCTAATTTACAGTGATGACTTGACAGTGGATCAGCCGAACTGCTGATTAAGTCTGAGACTAAAAGGTTGCTGCAAAATCTAGTCTACCCCCTGAAATGTCACGTATGATAAATTAACACTAAAAGCAAGACATTTAATCAATTCAGATGCATGTTCTGTCAGTGCTACCGTTTAAACAAAAAAGACGAATCTCTTTTTTTTCTGTTTCTGTAGACACTCTTTCAGTGCCTCGCTGGTCCCCGCAGATTCCCCGAAGAGATCTGGGAAACTCAATAAAACACAGGTTGGTTTCTCGGTGGATTTATCTGTGATAGAACATCAGTAAACACAAAAAGGTCAAATTAGTCGAGATTTAGGGGGGTTTGCCCCAAACTCGCTCTAAAAGAGCAGTTTCTCCACTCAATCTTATGGATTTCTCTTCTTAAAGCTGTGAGTTTTGGATTGCTAAAACAACTGGATGTTGTTATTTTGAACACCTTGCTGAAGGATAATTCCTTCATGCAGAACCTGCCCTCATTGTCATTCATAATCGACAGCCCACTAAAAAATTCTGTCAGGTGGAATTGGTTGAAGTGACTCTTATTTGAAGCAAAGGAGGGGCCTAATAGAGAGATTTTGATTCTGTCAAACTGCATTAGTCACCTGCCACTAGCCGGCCAGCCACACTGCTGGCATCCAGGCGTAAAATCGGTAAATACTGCCAATAATCACAAATGTGTTTGAAGAGCTCAGTGCAGGGAATTGGTTGTTGATTTGTTTGTTTGAGAGGTGATCATGTTGGACTTTTTAACCATGGCGCAGGCTTCTGAACCCCGTCTCGCTCTGAATGATTTTTGTGCTAATGTATGGTGTGTTCACGTGAGCTTAATGAATGATAAAACAAATGACATGAACCTAAATTAAATCAGCAGGTAAAGAAGATGATTAGGAGGTAAAAACCTGCAGGATGTTCTCTTCTTCAGGTGGATGGATGGATGAATGAATGACGCCTCAATCCGTCTCCTTTTGTCTGCAGGTTTTCCACCAAGTATTGGATGTCCCAGACATGCATAGTGTGTGGAAAGGGAATGTTGTTTGGACTAAAATGTAAAAACTGCAAGTAAGGACCGATCTATCAGCACATTCACTAATGGACTTGTCAGTTGTTTTTTTTTTTGTGTGTGTTTTTTTTCTAATTTGTCTCTTTTAATTGTTTTTCTGGACATCTGTAACCCTTATTGTTTTTATCATAATTGGATAAATTAGCATTTGTCGACTAATTTAATTGAACTGTGCACATGTTTCAGTTCTGTGTAAATAAACCCAAACTCACACGATTTGCACTAATTAATTGTCTGTATTCATAGGTTGAAGTGCCACAACAAATGCACCAAAGAAGCCCCACCTTGCCATTTACTGATCATACAGCGAGGTGGACGAGAATCACTCAAAGGTAATGTTTTGCATTTAGCTTCATTTGCAGTTATGACAACGATTTATGGTGAAAATGATTTTGCATTTTGGTTGCAAAACAAATGATTATAATAGCAGAGTTCATGTAAACTCCCTTTAGTTCCTCCTTTCTTCACTTGATGAGGAAGTTTCTCACTGTAAAGCCTCAGGATAAATACTAATTCTGCATTCAAGTTGGAACATTGTCATTTTGCTTGAATGCGTCTTTACCTTAGCTTCTGTCACTGCAGGCATGTTTTATTATCCCCATGCGAGTCTTTTCTTTTTCTTCCTTATTTTTCAAAAATGAGGGAAATACTCCTCTTTCTAATAAGGAACATGCCTTTTAGTAATTCCCAAAGCTGACTTTTAGTGTTTTTGAACTATCAGTTAAAGTTGTGATCTCCAGTTGTGGAGATTTATGGGATGTAAAAGTTTATAAAGCAACAGTTGCATGAACCACTGGAATTGAATTATTTTGAAACATCTGTGCTTAATTTAGCCTTTAGCTCATCAGTCCTGTCAGATGTAAACTTTATTTCTCTTTTACACAGAAATTCACTTCAAAATGGCCTAAAAAGTCCATTTAAAATGCGTTATTTGTTGGTGCATGAGTACATTCTTGACTGGGAAGGTTTTGGTGAACTGTCTACATGATTTGGAGCAACATATGCATTCATCAATATGCCTCCTTTTACAATAAAGACCACTTTAAACAATCTAAAGGCAGATTGCATTCAGTATTATAATGTATTTACAATGAAGAAGTGCAGACCCCTGCAGTCCAGACACATCTCTGATCCGACTTTCAAATTTTTCATCTATTTTTCAATGTTTGAGTTTTGAAAAGAAAACGGGCTGCTGGTTTGAGCAGATAGAAGGTAACTCTGATTAATGTAATCACATAATTTATACTGATGGTAATAATATTAATAAAGAGGAAAAATTCCAAGTATTTGCTTGTAGAATAAAGCTTCTTTTGTTTTCCTCTGCCTTCCCTTTCTCTTTTTCTTTCCAAATAAGATCACCAAGGAACGACTCAAGGTAAGGAGCTCTAATTAGACTCTCTGCGTTAGTAGGCAAACGTGATGGATTTTTAATAGTCTGCTTAAGGAAAACTTGTGTCTATAATCTCTATATCTGATAACAAGCGTTCAAGAAAGGGTAATTTGTACAATTTTCTCATTAGAAGCAGTAAAAACGTCTCCTTAAGCTACCCGTCACGTGTTTGCACGGCGGTGTGTCATAGATTCTTTGTTACTTTTTTGACTGTAGTAGCTCGTCTGGTACGGACTGAATCAGTGCCATGTGACATCAACAACCCGCTCAGGTACACAGACCTGCACATCAGTCAGACGCTCCCCAAGACCAACAAAATCAACAAGGTAGGCGTGACAGACACAGCGTGAATGACACTATGTGTGTACCCTGTCCTACATATCACACTCCAGCATTTTGGGGAGCTGATTATGAGTCATTGTTGTTTCTCAGGGGATAAGAGAACAGAACAAAAATATCTGCAGTAATATTGTCGTTTGCACGGATGGATTTGTTGTCATACGCTGAATATTTTGCAGCAGGCAGACCTCGCATTTTATGCTCCGTTCCTTAGGAGAAAAGTTAAGATTCCCACTGTGGAACAAAAGTGTGAAAGAATCTGTAGATGTGAAAACAAAACGACCACACAGCTAGATCTTAGAACACTCTACAAAAGAAACATCAAAACTTCTAGTAAAGATTTTTTAGCTAAACTTCAGTATTTTTACTGTTTTTGTGCAGTGATGTGTCATTATGTGTTAGAAATAGGTGTGGGTGGGAACCCTGTTATATCGTGTTTATTTTTAGGCTTTAGAATTAGCAGCGTTTAGTTTAACAAGTTCCAATCAACCAAGTAAATTCTCCGTGTCAACTTGTAGATAAAACTGGAGATCTGTTGATTATATAATAAAGGAGCTCATCAGTCAAAATGTCATTTTCACCATGGTCTGACATCTGTTTGTCTTCTGGGTTAAAATTTAAGAGCTAATAAAATGATTTAGTTTGTATCGTGAAGGAAGACTTACTGAAATGTGAAACTTTTTAAAGACATTTTGAGCTGAAATATAGTGATATGGATCCATTCAGCTAGTAAAATAAAACGTTCACTATACTAAGAGGCACAAATATTAAAACCTGCTTGATTATGAATAAAAAAACATTTTTATCACAATAAAATGCATTGATAGAAGTACTGACTTCAAATGAATTTTAAACAAACAGACTTTGTTTCTTATGTGAAAAACTGACAATAATTGTAGTGTTGAGGATGCACGGTGAACACAAGCGCAGGCCAAACACAATAATAACACCGAAAAATGAGAGTCAGCATAAAGCTCAGTGTGATGGATTGCTACTGTCAGGCAAGTTTTAAGTCAGCATGTTGCTTTTTTTATTGCGGTGAAATAATTAAAACAAAGTTCTGCCTGAAAGGTTGAAAATAAACGTAGAAACTTTGTGTTTGATGCAGCGTTAAAGGAGCGAGTAACAGAACGGATGTTTGATTTTCTTAGTTTCTCTTTAGAAGGGATAAATGATGAACCTGTGAACAGATTTTATTTTCACAACTGTCATTTTGACCCACTAAAACGCCAGCGTGTTTTAAAATCCTGAACTTCTTCTGTTGCATTATTTTTATTTAAATAAATCACTTTACAAGGTTCAGTCTGACTTCTTTTAATAATTATTCAAGTTCTTTCTTTTAACTTGACATGTTTGGACTGTCGGTCTTCATCAGAAGTCTCACAGGTGTTGGTATAACGTGTCTTCATCAGCTGGTTTTCCTCAGGGCGTGTCCAAAACGGTAGACCTGACAGGTCAGCCGGGTTGGACACGCCTGTCTCCACCAGATGGTCTCTGAAGGAGTGAATCTCAGGTGTGAGAGCTAATAGGTCCCCTTGTTCTGGTTGATTGTCCAATTTCTGGAGGATATTCTTGAAAAAAGAAAGTCTCAAAACATACAACAACACCATCGACGCCACCGGCGGCATAAAGTGCACTCACAAACAGAAAGTAAACTGGACCATCGCTCCTTTTGGCATGAATTTCCACCATAAAGACGATGTTAAAATCACAGTCTACAGAAAACCTACACATATAGACCTGTTCTGGACATCAGAACACCCCACAGTAAACACTCTCAGTATTATATGAACAGATCAGCATCATCGTAAAGGAAGGAGAGCGACGAGAGGAGCAGAAACTCATTCAACAAGCACTGATGCTCTTCCAGTATCCCAAACAGGCCATGGAAGAAGAAAAACAAGTCAGCAAGAAGATAACCAAGAGGCAAACCAACACTGTGATGGTACCGTATATCTGAGGAGTCACAGAATGAGTACAGAAGACCACGAAAAAACACCAAATCAACAGTTAAACCATAAAGAAACCATTACACCAGAAAAAAACAGGTACAAGAGCTAGATCAGGGAGGACCTCGAGATCAGGAAATGGGCTCATTGGACAATTAACCAGGACGAGGCGGCCAATCAGCTCTCACACCTGAGATTCCCTCCTCCAGAGACCTGACAGGTTGGCCATGTTGGGCACGCACAAACAGCTGATGAAGACACGTCAACCTGTGACTCTTCTGATGAAGACTGCAGTCGAAACATGTCAGGTTCATAAATATTTACCAAACTTCTACATGTCTGAACAAAAAATGTATCAAATAATTATATTTTCTAATATTGAGATGGGAATGGTTATTGATTATTGTAGTTCACTGTTTACATGTCTCAGTATAAACACTGGATCGTCTTCAGCTTCAACGTGAACTTTAACTCAGTCCTCAAAGATCTCTGCCTTTGCTGAGCTCAGAGCCCGGTTCAAGGTTCATTCATCCTTTACATCACCATCAAGAGGTCGACTGATCAGGGATCTGCTGTCCTGACGTCAAATCAAGACTCCAAACTAAAGAGCTTTTTCAGTTCTGTGGACTCAGTGGAGGATTCAAGAAGCAGCTGAAGACCGTCTTTTTTAAACTGGCATTTTATTCAAACTTCAAAGATCTTTTTGATTTAAGCATCTGTTTTTTTCTGTCCCCTCTCAGGATCACATCCCAGCCCCATACCAGCCAGACTCCAGCAGTAACCCGTCATCCACCACGTCCTCTACCCCGTCCTCCCCAGCTCCTCCCTTACCCAGCAGTGCCACTCCCCCCTCACCACTGCATCCCTCCCCCCAGTCTGCACGGCAACAAAAACAGTTCAACTTGACAGGTAAGAAAGGAAGAAGAAGCCATGTGTTCACAATGAATCTTTGTGCCATTTCAAAGTGTAACGCTTTAATTTGTATATGCAGAACAGAACATGTTACTGTAAGAATTATTGTCGTGAAGTTGAAGAATGTCTCATTCCTGGAGCCGGCTTCAAGTAGTTGATTGAGAAAAATGTTTTCTGCATTCGTGGTTGCTTCAATTTCAAAATCCAACAAATAATTTTTATCATCGTTTGCACAGCTAACTATATTTAGGAAAATTCATGTTCTGTTCTAGTTCTTTAAGTTCTTGCTAATCCCAAAACAAATGTTACAAAATGTGTTTTGATGCAAAATAGATTTCATGACCTTTCATAACTTTTAGTCTAAACACTCGAATTTGAATAGTAATGCAAGTTTACATTCCTTTTATTAAAATACGACCCATGTTTTCTTTTTTTGTCCTTTACAGCCTCCAGTTATTTTAAATACAAACAACAATTCATCTTCCCTGGTATGTACCTCAAAATTGATAATTCCCGTTCTTTAATGCACTGCAACAGCCGATAATAAGAAATGAGGAATGTTTTGATGTCAGTAGTGATTTTCGTTCTTCCCCATTGTGGCTCCTTGAAGTTTTCCACACCCACTCATGCTCGTCTCATTTGGGCTTCCTAATGACTTGTCAATGCCCAGACTCTGTGCTTTTGTCAACACTGGTTGCGCTCAGTAGCCGCTCATTTGGCAGCTTATTACAGCCAGGACAACCAGGAGTGGTGTGAGGAAAAGCATGAGGTGTGGGCTAGCAGTGGTCTAAGGAGGAAGGTGTTTGGAAACTCATAAATATACTGTGTAGCTGACAGCAGCAGGTTCTGATTGCTGTTGACACGCAGACCGGTGTCTGTCTGTTGGGCCAATAAATCTAAAAATAAATGTGGAACTGACATATCTGTCATGTTGCAGTAAATTTATTGCATGCTTCTGTAAAAAAAAAAAGGGGAAAAAAGCATTTACTTAAGTCTGCTAAGGGCAGCTAAAGTATAGAATAAAATATCTTCATATACGAGTTTAATAGGTGTGCTAAATTGTTGAAGTTTGCTTATATCCCAGAAATTATTTTGCTATAATATAAGGAAAAATTTCAGTCAAATGTATTACATACATAGCTGTGAATAATTTAGATTGGACAGTGAAAGCTTTCAGTCCATCCAGCTTGCAGGTTTTTTGGAATCAATCCATGAAATTCATTCTGGCGCCACATAGAGAGGAATAAACAGGTCCCTGCTGCTGTGAGGTGACGGTGCCAGCTTCTAATGCAGCATCCTACAAAAGGGACTTTTTGTGGCTCGCACTTTGTGTCACAGCATGTCAACACAAGCAGCTTCCACGGTGTGTCTTTCAGACGTGGCTACAACACAAACTGACCTTTCTTTATCCTAAAGGTTAGAGCTTACAAAGAGCAGCATGCCAATTTTATCTAGCATCTTTTTCCATAAACTTAATTGTGCAAGACTATTGTTTAGTGTTTCTGCAAACTTTACAGTCTTTCATTGTATTATAATCATGTGACTTTGAAACAAGAAACACACGTCCTTTTGTAATAACTATTCTAGGTAAAGGCATAATGGGCTGTGGTGACTGGTGACAGATTATGAATGGCGCTCATGATGGAGTTTCCAAAATGTCACGTTTGAAATGTTCAGGAAGGATCTCAGTTTCCTCACGCGAGCCAAAAGGGCCTCGCTCTCGTCTTGCTGGAATTTGAAACACGTTGATGAGATTTTGTAAAGGAATACAAAGAGTTCAGATCAATGCTGGGTTATGAAATATACTTCAAAAATGTGTTCTTAGCATTAATAGAAAATTGAAATATATAAATGAATCACATCTTCTTGGTAGTTCTTTTCCTTATTGGCTGGTTTTGTTTAGATGTACTTTATCGTTTACAGATGTTACTCCGGAGGCGCCTCCCAGCAGAGCTCCACAGGTCATCCTCCACCCAGTCCTGTCTGAACCAGGGTGAGTAGAATATGATGGAGATAATGTAGTATTGTTATGCATCCATGTCTTCCCTCAGTCTAACCTCCTCTGCCTCCCCCCTCGCTTGTCTCTCTTAATCTCTATGACCGCTGGTCAGAGGCCAAGTCAGGCTTACTGGAGCACAGATATTTGGGTGACAATTTCAATGCGAGGGATGACATGACGATTACTCAGAGACTAATGTCAGCATGGCCTTTAGTTCACGCTACACTTGGGATGTCAAGTGGATTTTCAGCGATGCTTTGAGGAAGCCAGTGGTCATGGGAAAACAACCGGAAGAAGAGGATAAGTGAGATCTTCTGACCAAGATGTTAAGTAGATTAGCATCTCAAGCTATCCCAGGAAATAAAGCAGGAGAGCCTTCGTCTATAGGCCGATGTTACATCATCTGTATTGATTTATCAGTTAATTTTAATTCGTAAATATCAGAAAAGTCTCCAACGCAATCAAATGCTACGACTTTTTATATGGTGCACAGTATAATAATATGTACAGCCTTCAAAATAAGCTGCGTTTGACATTTTCATGCCACGAAACTGAAACAGCTGCTAGCTTTGAGATAATACTGCAGAGAAATATCTGGAAATAATAGGAATCGGTACAAAATATGGGGCCACAAATAATAACGGTCATACGACTAAATAAGCGCTACATGTGTTTGAACATAATGGGATTGTTTAATGTTTTAATAAGATTATAATCCGCATAATGTGACGCAGAAGATTAGTTCCTCTATCTTGAAACCAAGTTCAGCCATTGAACCGTCACGCTTTTATGCTCTGTTTTCATATATTTTTTCGAGCATGTAGAAATATGGCTATTTGACAAAATCATGCATGATTTTTAATAGGAGTAACAATCAGACTAAAACAGATCTTTATGTGGACGGTTTTGCATAAAATTAGAATAAAAAGCTACCAAAGAGTTTATTGATGAGTGCTGAAGTATCTCGCGTCCTAAGCCCTTAAATCAACAACAAATAACTGAATTTTCCAAATTTTACACTCATATTTCATTGTAAATAATGCTATTGTTCCTTACATGCATCTTTGCATGCTCTCGCTGTAGCAGGTGGTACATTTTTCTGGCGTTAACAGCCTCGTCGTCGGGTTAATGAGGGCCTGTTTCAGACCTCAACGCCCTGCAGGACTCCCTCATTAGAGCAGAGATCGAACCGGTGGTAGGAGACCTTGGCGCCACAGGAGTCACATTATTTTATAAGTTGCCTCACCTGTAGCCTTTGCCTAGAGTCCAGGGCTGCTTTGTGAACAAGTGTTAATATTCCACAGAGAGGTTGTTAGAGGTTACACTAATGTTACACAGCAAAATATGTCGACTTGAAGTGGGTTGGCTGAGAAAGGGAAGAGGGTTTAGTCATGTCACCGCCACCCACTGTGCGTGTAGGTGACGATGTACATGCCGGGGTGAGAAATTAATAGGGCCTCAGGGTGAAAATGCACTTTACGGTAATAAAAAGACTGGGATTAAAAATGGAGGTCAGAAAAGGCCATTTCTTCCATTTCGTCCTCTTCACATTTTCACCATGAATCTGCTCAATAGCTTCGATGTCTTTGTTCTTTTGCAGCTTGTGGGCCATTGAAGGTGATTTACAGTATAAAAGCCTCTGGCTCAGTCATTCTTTCCACTGTAGCTGGGCAAGAAATTTGAACAATCACATTCAGCCTTCTTGCATAAAATGGTACCAGAGAAAGAAGCCCAGAAATGACCAAAATATATATATATATATATATATATATATATATATATATATATATATATATATATATATATATATATATATATATATATATATATATATATAAAAAGTACAAATTAAACAAAATATTAAAATGATAAATGTAAAAAGTGTAGCTCAACTGTAACTTTTCTTATAGTAACTCATGCTGCAGTGACAAAACAGTCCAGTCTGATCAAAATAAAAAATATATGTAATTGCAGGAAAGGCTGAGAAAACGGCTCATTTCAGAGTCATTGAATTGTCTTCAATGACGGACCTTGTGTTTAACAAAAAGGATTCTTCATCAGCGAGTTGGCTGGTCTTTGGTTTCTTGCTGAAAGCAGACTGAAAAGGTTACCCGCTCGCAGGCAGCTTCAATATCCATCCACACAACTGAGATCAAATTTTTCTTTGCAGCGTATTGATTGCACCGTGCTCCGGTGCACAAAACGCATCACTAAGTGTAATGGCAAATACTTCAGCCTTTCAGGGTTGCTTCCACGGATTCAGAGCGATGGATCTCTTAGCAGTTTATCAGGCGCAGGTGCAATCAATCAGCAATCAGTGCAGGAGGGTGGAGGGGTGGAACAACAGCACAGATTGCATTTCCATACAATAAACATGCCCTTTTGGTAACATTTAGATACCTTAAATCTAAATAAATCAATAGTTTGATCATCAGAATGGAAAAATGCAAATGTTCTGCAACAGTTTGGACTTGAAAATCAGGTTAAGCTTGAATATCTAGAAATAAATCAGCTTATACATCCAGTTAACTTAGTATGTTGGGGTTTTTTCTTTAAATTTTTCAACGTAAATATGCTGTTTAGTAAATGCAACTTTTTCTAGTTAAGCAAATATGCTGTTAAACCATGCCAGAGCGAGCTGGTAAATCACATCATCCATCTGAAGATTAAATAAGGAAAGAGAAACATCAGGTCAGAGGACCAGATGAGTGAAGCTCACTCGTCATTTTTGTTTAAGGTTAACGTGAACTAATACCAACATGTCACACCTTTTTATAGCCTCCACTCCCAGAAGGTGTCTATAAGTTCCTGACATCAAATGCTTTTTTTTCCATGCAGGAAATTCACTACATTCAAAGCAAACACGTTCATTTCTACAAGTATATGACTTATTTTAATCTTGTTTTTGCATTAAGGAATGAAGGAAACCCCTTACTTCAGATCGAAGTTGAGCCTACATCAGACGTGAGTCTTCCTCATTTGAGTTTTCTTCTCATCGTGTTGCTTGACATCTTCACGTTCGTCTGTGAGAAAGAACCGCTGCATGTGAACGGAAACAAAACAAAGCTCCCACCATCCTTCGTCACAGTCATTTGAGTTGTTCTCTCATTCAGTATAATTTGTCGCAGCGCTCTGAGAAGCCTCCAGGTAAGTTATGCGTCAAAAGCAGCGAGATCACCGCTCGTCAGCTCTGTTTCTGTAACAATGATGGATTCAGAGAAAATGGTATGCAGATTGCCTTGAATAATATTCCAGCTGGCATCTTTGAATAGGTTATTTTCACTCTTTGGGTTCATTATATTTAAAATCAAATCAGTAAATCAGCCAGTTTTTCCTTCTGGCTGTTTTCTCTTTTCATCTCCATTTCCTTTTGGCAAGAGTCTGCATTTCAAACACACACAGCCAGGGAAAAATTCTGTCCTCTTTTATAAAAAGGCTACTTCATAAAATATGTATTTTTTTTATATTAAGTCATATTTAGCAATTAAGGAAAATTAACTGATGGCCCATATAAATCACTTTCTTCAAAGCAATCTAACTTTTAATGCTAGAGAGAAATTGGTAAAAGTAAATTAATAATCCGTTTTAATTTGTTTTACCACAGAATGAAGACGGCAACAACGAGGACTCTGGTGACGAGTTTGAGGAGATGAACTTGTCACTCCTGTCGGCTCGCAACTTCCCGCGCAAAGCCAGCCAGACCAGCATCTTCCTGCAGGAGTGGGACATCCCGTTTGAGCAGCTGGAGATCGGAGAGATGATCGGCAAAGGGCGCTTCGGAAAAGTGTTCCACGGGCGGTGGCACGGGGAGGTCGCCATCCGCTTGATCGACATCGAGCGCGACAACGAGGACCAGCTGAAGGCCTTCAAGCGTGAGGTGATGGCCTACCGGAACACTCGCCATGAGAACGTGGTGCTGTTTATGGGGGTGTGCATGAGCCCGCCACATCTGGCCATCATCACCAGGTAGGAAGCAAATGTTGGATTTGTTTTGTCTTATTTTATGAAGCTGTGTCAAAGACGAATTTCTGTTTTATAGTAAAACAGACAATAAAGTTATCTATTTATCATTTTAATAAAAAAAACTGAGGACTACAGCATACAGCAGGAGTTTGATCAATGATATTTAAACATTTTAAATATAAATAAAAAAGTAAACTTAACAAAATCATTTTTATTTATTAGAGTGTAACTCCATTTGAAAGATATAATTCAATTTATTGAAAACATCTGAAGCTAAAGATGGTAAAATAATCTCAATATTATGTTGCAAAAAGCTACATTTTGGTTTGTGAGTCATCAATAAACAAAATTAACCATTAATCAAACTACACTGAAAAAAAGAGAACATTGGTCTAACCTAAAAAAACGGGTCTAACTTGAAAAAAATTGAAGTAATCGGTCACAGGTAATTTAATTAGGTTTATCCAAGTTAATTTTTAAAAGTTTACTTTGAACAAACTTAATAAATTAACTTTGAAAGAACTTAATTTAATTACATGTGACCGATTACTTCAATTTTTTAAAGTTAGACATGTTTTCTTTTTTCGGTGCCGTGGGTTTGTAGCATACTGAATTAATGACACAAACAGCATTTATATTCAACTGTTGTTATCTGGGAAGTTATTTTAAATAAAAGAAGAGTCAGAACAAACAGGACAATGTTCTGTTTGTGTTCCCGGCTCCGTTCTTGTATTATAACTCTGATTTGTGTGATTTTCTCTGCGCCTGTGTTCGCTGTCGGCAGCTGTGAGGTCCTCCCAGTCAGTCCCCGTCCCCTGGCAGTCAGTTCAGATCTGCTCCTCTGTGGAGTGTCTGACAGCGAAACATGCAGACGTTATGATTAGAACAGGCTGCGACTGTTGCTGAGTAGATGAACCACCCACACCTCTCAGAAACGGAGCTTTTTCCCTGACAGTCTGAAAGCAGATAACATTGCAAAGTGAACTTGAATGAATTCTGCCACAGAGTTCACACCTTTAATTACCTCGTGGATTAGTGTTCACGCTTTTGCAGAATGGGAAGAGAGGGCTGGGTTCTTATTCAGGAACATCACAAGAAATGTCATCATTTAATTAATTAGCTAAACTAATTACATTTTAAAAAGGAAACTGTTTGGATACTGGGCTTTCTGCAGCTTTTATCAGCACACTCAGAACAAAAAACAAAGTGTCGTTAGGAGAAATCATTACCCGTTTATTTCTTCTCTTTTCCTTCTAAAAAATGAGAAGAATCTCAGATGTTTTTATTCTTTCTGGAGCAAATGCACTTTATGCAAAACCCTTTATTTGCATCATGTTCATGGTGTGACATGATTTACATAACCAAATGTTTGGTGACATGATTGCAGCTGAAATTGCAGATGAGCTGACTTCTGAGGAAACCTCACTTGATGGCTGAAAACACGAGTACATGTCAGTGCAGCAGGTGGCTTTGTCATCTGCTTTTACTTTTCTTCATAGTTAAAGAAAATTATATTTCAGAATAAGTCCAGCTACAGTGCATCATCTACAAAATCCAACAAAAAACAAGTTTATTGTTTTTTTTGTAATAACGCTTCTTTTTTCTTCTTTGTTTTCTTTGTGACCGACTGCATTGATTCTGCAGAGCTTACAGAATCTGTTGAGCATTTGACGTCATCTGTGATGTTGCTGCTGAGTTTCTATCTATGTATTTGGCATAAATACTTCATTTCAAAGCACAGGGGTGACTTTCAGTGTGCTGAGATGGGCTCATTAGCTTTTCATCACTGTGTCTAGGTGCAGCTATTGCCAGTAGGCATCTAGGCTGCATATTTGCGCTTATGAAAAGACACAAAGCAAACTTTGACTGCTGTCATCTTGTGGTTTGGAATAAATATGCATGAACAGTTGGCCTTAGGTCCTTTGCTGGTCACCTGAGGGGCACAGTTTGGGTTGAGGAAGGAGGAATATACTTTAATAAAGGAAGCAAAGGCTGGTGTGAAAGCAAAAAAACACATAGCAGGAGGATCTGACTGGGACTGAGTGAAACAGAGGAGTATATATGCAGGGGCAGGTGATCGGTGGGATGAGGAGCAGCTGGGTTGATTGAATGAGGAACCGGTGTGCAAAGTTACTGAGGAAAAACTGAACTGACTGATCTAAGAGGGCACAGATCACGACAGTGTGAGGTGGTTGTAGCTGTCTATTAAAATGTCAGATGAATGCTGTCTTCTAATCCCTAATCTTTCCCCTCTTTGTCAGCTTGTGTAAAGGCAGGACACTTTACTCTGTGGTGCGGGATCCCAAGGTCGTCCTGGACGTTAACAAGACCCGGCAGATTGCACAAGAGATGGTCAAAGTAAAAGAAATCAACATTGATTTCTCTGAACTCTTCAAGTAGTGCACAGCATAATGCAGGACAGTCACATCTCTCTCTCTGTCCTCAGGGGATGGGCTACCTCCACGCTAAAGGGATTTTACACAAAGACATGAAGTCCAAAAATGTGTTTTATGACAACGGCAAAGTCGTCATCACTGACTTTGGACTTTTCACCATATCAGGAGTTCTGCAGGCTGGCAGGTATGTGCAGAACACATTTGAGATGAAGTCCTAAAGTAGCAGAACTGGCATCAATGTTCAGTAGCAACAGAATGTTCAGTGTTTCTTTTAGAATCTGTACATGGATTGTTTAGGAAGAATGACCACATCTCATGACAAAAGTTGCACTGTGCATCCCTTTTGATTTAGCAACATGAAACTGACATATTGAGTAAATTTGCATGCAACAAGTTTGTTGCAATGTAGAAATACAGCTAATGTTAGGAAATGATCGATCAGCTACATGCATCCATCATTTCACGGTGATGGCTTCTCTGGTTGACTTGGTTTTAAAACTGTTTAAGCCATTACCCAAGTAAAAACCATATGAACTGCACATGTGGAAATCGCATGTGAGAACATGTATGTGAAGTACATGTAAAAAACGTCTTTTCCACATTCCTCATGTGAATTTGAACAAAAACACGGTGGGAAAAATAGTCATGTTTTCACATAAAATGTACATGCATGTTCTGCCTATGTTTCATGTAGGATTTTGGAACAATTTTAACATGTTGATGTGATTCCATGTGGTCACAGGTTTTCATGGGCTTACATGTGGAAAAACATGTTAAATTTGTATGTTTTTTCCATGAGGTTAAAGATGCAAAATAGATGTAAAAAATAGAAAATCTGAGTTGGAATCACAGTGAATTTGGATGTACGACACTTTAGTGACATCTTTTATTTATGGCTGGGTCAAGTGTGGGATATGACCTAATTGCAAACAAATTGCTGCAGTTATTTCAATGTTATGCAAATGTTCTGGTCTCAATGTATTCACAAAATCCACGAGCCTTTGTAGGCAAATTGAACTCTTTATAGAGGACGTTTTAGTCCATGTGTCTTATCGAAACATATACTTCACTGAAAAAAAATCTTTAAAAAAATGACCTAAATGTTGATGTTTTTACATTATTGTCTTGCATTATTTTGTAAAACCAATTGCTTCAAAAATGACTTTTTTTTCATAGTGTGGACATTAAAGGGTTAATAACGACTCAGTTTGTCTACATTTTAGCTGTTAGGCCACCAACCCCCTCCCAGTCTCATAAGACTCATAAGAACTAAATTGAGAAGGGTTCCAGATGTGTTCCAGACACCCACAGCTAATTATTTTGGGAGAAAATTTGACATTTCAATTTTTGTCCAACATGTTTAATTTTTCATCAGCATGAGGGCGAGGCAGACTCACATGAGGAAATTGAGAACCCTTGTAAATTATTTTGGGCCTTTTGGAAACTCTCGTGAATTCTGTTTGCTGACAAGTTAAGAAGCACCTTCATGGAGTTTGTCGGTGCATTTACCACTAACCACTGCTATAGACACTAGAATATCAGTTTGGTTTATGCACATGAAATAAAGATTAATTCTAATCTCCTTATTATACACACGTTTCTTTATTTGGCTCTGCTGCGCTTGCAGGATGTGGTTTTTCAGACAGCTCATGCGCTTCTCTCACTGGTGGGTTTCCAAAGAGCTTTCACAACCTCCAAACATTTTCTTGGATGCCGATGAGAGGTTTGGTCTCTTTAGGTCAATGTTGAGCGGACACAATATGGGATGACTGGTGTGCTCTGCGTGTCATGACAAATTACAGAAAATATCCTCTGTTTGTTAGTGGAGTGAGAGGCAGTTTATAGCATTTTCATCACACCAGTGATTCATCACTTTCATTGTGTGACATTTCTGTTTGTACTGTCTGTACTGATGAATAAATCCAACCAGTGATGAATTTCTCTGCTCATCCACTTTTTTATTCTTTCCTCTGAACACCTCTGTATATACTAGACATTTATTTTACTTTAACAATTTAATGTTAATTCATAACTCTACTCAATAATCTGCAAATAACTTCACTGACAAATCAAATATTTTTGTTCATATGTTTACATGCATAAACAAATAGATTATCGGATCCCTGATTTAGATTAAGAGCTGGTTACAATGTATATATGTAAATGCATAAATATTGTTTTTAAATAAAAACATCAACATTTTGTCTTATTACCTTCAAAAAAATATTAAATGTGCAGTGAGGTTTCTTACTATTTTAATCGAAACAGTCTTGAAACCACAAAGAGTAAAGCTCCTAAAATCCGCGATAAAAAACACCACACACTGCTTGTAGGTATGTGTAGCGACGGTGCACTATAATAGAAGAAATCAATAAAAGGGCTTAGCAGTGTGATGCAGCTGATCGATACACAAACCCTGACTAATCTTCATCCTCATATTTTCTCTCTGCAGCCGAAGAGAAGACAAACTGAGAATCCCCAACGGCTGGTTGTGTCACCTGGCCCCAGAAATAATCCAGCAGCTTTCCCCGGACACAGAGGAGGACAAGCTTCCTTTCTCTAAACAGTCAGATGTCTTTGCTTTCGGGTGAGTGTCCTCTAAACAGATGTCCTGTTTTTTTTTCTTTGTCCAGAAAGTGTCTGAACCTGGGTATTTATAGCAACGTGTCGATGTGTGTGTGAAGTGCATGAACTCCAACTGTACAGGTCAACTTGAAGGAGCGGTTTTGTGAGGTTTGTTTCTTGTAAGGTTATGAAAATAAGACAAAAACTAATTTGTTTTTCTACAAATACATTTTAAAATTGGAAAGAAAAAAAAAAAACCTTTGAGTAATTTCTTGTGACCTTTCCACTTACATCTCACTCCCAATCTACTGGGTTTATGATGGGGATTTTTTTTTTACCGCCAGTTGAGACAGAGACTGGATTGGATTCACAAGGTTTTATGCAAGAAGTGCATTCTCCATCTGGTGAAATATTAAGATCAAGATCTGGATCAGTAGCTTTTGACTGCAAGTATATTTTCTATCTGTCTGTCTGCAGTTCAAATGTATTAATTTCATTTTTCCAGACGCCAGCAGAAAGACCAGAAAGAATCTGCATAAGTTGATAAAAATAGATTATGTGCACATTCCTTAAAGGTCCCATATTCTGCACTTTCTATCCACTCTGAATCATTTCTTTTACATCTCAATAACATGTAAAAGCTATGCATTGGTCAAACTTGCTCTTACTTTAAGTGCAGCTGTTGTTCTTCCACCCCCCCCCCCCCCCCCCCCCCCCCCCCCCCATCCAACCTCCTAAAGCTAAACTTTCCTTTCAAATGGGCGGGGCAGTTGGGGAGCTGAGCAGCTCTAAGCCCCACCCATCTCTCTTCTCCGCATGAGTATGCGAGACATTGGTGAGTTTTGCTTAGCTTCTGCCGTGCTTTAGTCATAGCTTCACCATGGCTGCTTGCTAACGTTTGTGAGGATGAGCGCTCCCGTGGTTTTTAAAGGGCGGGGGTGGGCTCAGGTAGCCAAACATGCTCGTGATTGGCTCTGTCCTCTAGAGAGGAGTGGCCTTTTCCCTTCTTGATGTCAGCTGGGGAAAGATTTTTAAAGACCTTTAGAAAGTGAATTTTGCATAATATGGGACCTTTAAGGACATTTAATCAGATTAATACAACATAAAGATTTAAAGCTTATTGACATAAATGTTGCAACTCAAGAATGAGTATCTTTGAACTTAGAAGTTTAAATGTAAAAGAGAGTAATGATAAACATATATAAATGCTTTATTAAAACATTTTTTGTTGTTTTTGAAATTTTAGTGTTTTTAGTGTTGGTTTGCTTTTATTATTAAAAATAACCTAATGAACACATGTTGACCCAGTTCCTGTTGTTGGTTCTTATGGGTTCTCTGAGTGTCAGAGAAGTCTCTCAGACCAGTCTCTCCTATCTCCTCCTTTGATGCCAAATTGTAAATGTGTCCTAAGTTGATTAAAAGTCTCTTTGGCTCCAGTTCCTCCTCCACAGCCATTACTACTTCATTTGTGGGGGTTGACCCTGCTCTGTTCACTCCTAACACAATTGCATTTTCAGATGGTTTCCCATATGGAGCTTTTCTTGCTGTTATTCTAAAGGGATGAGAAAAGCAATGTCCCGCTGCTCTGTTGGCCTTTGTTTTACCTAGAGGTGACCCCCTTGGCTGTTATGCATATTCATCAACAATCAGACGTCAGCTTTTTTCTTTACTCTCGGCAAAAAAGCTATTTTTATTCCACTCAAACTTGACATCCAGGAGCAGCGTGGAAACGGCTTATTTGCACAGTTAAGGCGGCGTAAACTAGTCCGTTAAACGTTTCTAACCTATGAATGAATTAGTTCAGACGCTGAAGAGTAAACGCATCCATGCTTTTATATACAGTAGATCACAGCTGCATTAAAAGCAGCATTTAAATGTGATGGTGGTGTTTGTGCCACTCTGAACGTGAACCCTTTTAAAGGCATTAATGACAAGACGGTTCAACATCGATGACCCACTCCGCTCCTCTGTCTTCACAGGACCATCTGGTATGAGTTACACGCACGTGAGTGGCCTTATAAGAGTCAGCCAGCAGAGGTGATCATATGGCAGATTGGCAGTGGCATGAAGCCCAACCTCGCCCAGACTGGCATGGGGAAGGAGATACTGGTAAGGACTTATAATCGCTCTTCCATTCGTTTTGGACTCATTCTTCTCACATCATTTATATAAAATGGAAACTTAAGCTTTGTATGACAATGATAATAAGCTGCATGGATGCAAAGTTTCCTTTCAGTAGAGTTTCTAATAATACTAAAAGATTTTATGTAAATGTTCAGGTTTATTTTGCACAAATACACCTCACTGACCCCACTGAAGAAAATCACTGTATAGATATTTTAACCAACCACAAATTAAACTGGACAGAGTTTTACTCAGAGCTGTGAAGTTGGCTGATTTTTTTGGTGTGGATAAAAACAACGTTAACATTTGAGTATTTGACCTCCTCTAGACGGTAAATGTCTCAGTTGTGCCTCTATATGTTGACTTTTGCAACAGATAAAGCAACAGGTTTTAAGTGTTTTGTTTGTTCTACAAATGTAACTAATAATGTGATATCCAAATCCTTAACTTTTATGTTGATCTTTTAGCATTAAACTGCAATGTGCAAACATAGACAGGCAAATTCACCAACGCTGTGCACCACAGTGCAAATAGTGCAGTTTCTACTCCCTCTCAGCATCAGACTCACAAAGCAAACTGTAATTATATGCTGGTGTAAACATGTCCATGACGAGCATCAGGTTGGAGCAATTAGTACTCGTTAATATCTGATTGTGATGCACAAACTGAAGATGGACAAAGCAAAGATTAAAGTTACAGAAAGAAGAAGAAGAAAACTGTTTCTCAGAGCAGGGGTTGTGCTAGAATTCTCATGGTCTGTCATTTTGACTGACGGGGTCAAAATATGTCTGCCATAATTTGGTCCCCAGTAGCAACATGTAAACTATGACAGTGAAATGTCTCAAGTGGGAGTGCTGCAGAGGATATGAGGTTTTGGATTTTTGCCTCAGAGAGAGACTGATTACTTGTTCGTCCTTCATCTTCCACTGCATCAGTCCCTCTTTTATCAACACCACCGCCATTATTTGGCTTTTTCAAGAAACTTCGGACACTCAGCTGCCGTTACATTATTTTCCAAGAGAAACCAACGAGGTGATGCATCAAGGGAGACAACAGCGAATTAATATGCTCACTCGCCACCAAGTGGTCAGGGGTATGAATTGCTTAATTAGAAAAGCAGGTCCTCAATTTTCGTTAAGATCAACTGGATGCAAGCAGAGGCTTCATTTCCCTATTTCCATCATCTGAGACCCAAACACCACCAGCTCTCAGGAGGTTGTACATTTTTCACATTGATTCATATCGTTAACCTCACAGCTCTTTGAGAATCAGATCTTCTTGCCACAGCAGGAATTGACACAGGGGCAATAGGGGCGTAGATTTGCTCTTATACGGCGGTGGGGTGTGGGCTAAAACGAGCCGCTCAGGTCGCGAGTCGTGCAACCGGCCCGAAGTTACCATTTCCCGATGACCAGTCCAGCCTGGTCCACATCCAGACCCAGACCAGGGACGGTCGGCATCAGTGGCTTGGCGCGGCCCCTCTGTCCAGGGTGGTGTGGCATGTCTGGGAGCACGGACTGCAGCGTACATCGAGGGGCTTGCACCGGTCAATCCAGACACACCTCCTTTCCCTGGACACAGGTCCGTGTATAGCAACGCAGCACCTGGTCCACTGGGCTGCACATATTATTGTTGGGGATGCAGCGTTATTTCTGCACCCTTGGATCGAGATATTGATGGGGACAATTCAGTGATCACTTGGTATTGGTGGAGACACGCCACCTCCGTCCATGCCAAATCTACGCCCATGCATAGGGGTTTTCCTCTATTTCAAACATAATACTTCATTTAAATGTGGACAGACACCAATAGCACTGCTTGACTGGTCCCTTTTGTGAGGGCCCTATATATTAGATGGATATGCTCCAATCTAAATAGCGATTGCAAAAGACACATAATCCATTGGTAAGTTCAGGCCATTATATTTATACCATGGAATAAAATTGTGTGACTATTTGTTTTCCAGGACATTTTGCTGATGTGCTGGGCGTACAAACAGGAGGAGCGGCCCAGCTTCTCCAAGCTGGTAGATTTACTGGAAAAGTTGCCAAAAAGGAACCGCCGCCTTTCCCACCCCGGTCACTTCTGGAAGTCAGCTGAGTATGTCAAATGAGCTAGGGGCATAAAACAACAGTTCGCCACCATAAAAAGCAGCCGCCATAACTGCACATAGATAACCCACCTCCTTAAAGAACACACTGAATCCAAAAGCCAGCTGAGTGATGAAAACTGCCCATGCTGTGTGTATTTTTCTGGAATGTCGGCATGTGTGTGTACAGATAAGGTGACTGTCCAGTTTCTCAGCGCAGTCGGGACTCATGTTTTCTTTGATTTGATTTTGAACACGCTGTATATCTCATTTATTTTTCTTTGAGTCTTTTATGAATGACTTGTTCTCTCCATTATATTATTTGTTTCTTGGATGTATCTTGCTTGTAACGTTCAACAACTCACTTCATCCTGAAAAACGTTTGAGAACAAATGTAGATATAATTTCCATTGTCTTACTCTTTTTTTTAAATTTTGAATGAATGTAACTGTTGTACATTTTCATAGCATTGTCCTATCATTCTTTATGTCTGTCGGTTGTGTAGACACCTCGTGTTTTCTCATGCGTGAATGTCCACTTCATGAGTTTGTTCACCCTAAAATGTTCTCTTACTCAGACTGTACCGATTGAATGTGAAGAAAGCGAATCCCTGATTGTGTGGGGATGCGTCTGTGATGGGAAACTGTTCTCAGATCAGTCTAAGCTTTGAATATTATATGTGAATATAAAATAGATCTTTGAACAATCACAGCCTTCGAGCAGCCAGGCCAGGATTCCCTCGCTCGACACTTGAAATGTATCTGAACTGTTTCAGAAATCATTCACTTTCAGACATGCTGTCACTGAGCCCCAAGAGGTGTGTCATCTTACATACAATAGGTAGGAATAGTAGTGCATTATACTAGAAACAGATAGCAATCTGAAGCTTGCTACTATGTAGTTAGTACTGTAATTTAAAGTAGTTTTATTCCAATGAGATGTGAAGATAATAGAAATTTTGTAAATTGCACAGCTGTGCATGGACCTGAACAGAGTGAGATCTGAATGTTGAGTTCATTAAAGGAATAGTTTGGATTTTTTAAAATGTAGTTTTGTGAAGCAGCTGGACTCACAATAATCTCAATTTAGAGAATAAGAGAGAACTTCTTACTGAAGATTCAAGGTATCAGCCAGTCAGACTGACTTCAAATCCTATTTTAGTGTAAATAACATCCAAGTCAAACATAATGGAGACAAAAAGGTCCATAAAATCACGTTTTGCATGAACTGCTAGGTTTTTTAAATAAGATTGCAGAAATCTGCTTTGATTTCAGTGTGATTAGCCGTTAGCTCGACCCCTCAGTGAAGACTTCTCCCTGATTCTCTAAACTCAGATTGTTCTGACCACTGTCCACTGCTAGTAACTAACTATTCTATTAAACAAAAGAGCAAAACTATCCCTTTAAATAAAAAGTGTACCCAAAAACCGCAAAACACACATTTCTAAAAGTTACAAATAAAAAATGTAAATGTATTTTATGGCCTGGAAAACTGAGTGAGTCACTTAAAAGCAGTGTTGTAGTCACTTTGAAATCTTCAAATTCACCATATTAAAATCATTTAATTTTACGTGATAATGTTCTAAAATAAATTGTATCACATACATGACATCAAATGAAATCATTTTAAATATTTTACTGACTTTATTCAATTTTGAGCTCAATAAAACATGCAACTTTATTCAAATATACATTTAAGGAAATTTGATCTAGTGGTCTGCACAATTCTGCATGTTTTAGGTGTTTCTCTGCATAAACACACCTGATCTAAATTAATGAGTAAGAATCTTCTGATGACCTTGAAGGGACTTTGAGGAGGCAATTCAGCATTTAAATCAGGTGTGTGGAAGCAAGAAAACCATTAAAAACTGCTGGATACTGGCCCTCGAGGACAAGGATTGTGCACATCTGGTCTAGAGACTGAGGAGAAGACAGGAGGCAGAACCGGAGGTAGCAGAGATGAAAAGGCTGAGATTCTCGTTAGCAGTGAAACAGATGGATAAGATCAGGACATGTTAGATGTTTTGAAGATTAGCTCGGAGAGGCCAAGCTGAGATGGTTTGGAGATGTAGAGGAGGGATAGTAATATATCAGTAGAAGGGGAACAACCAGGCAGGAGATTTATGGATGCAGTGAAAGAGGACATGAAGCTGATTGGTGGGAGAGCAGAGGATGTAGAGGACAGGGTTAGAAGGAGCCAGGTGATTCGCTGTGGAGACCCTGAAGGGAACTGATGCTTTTTATTTTCACAATTTGCCATGTAAACATTTACAAAACAGACTTATACTCAAGTTTGCTACAAATAACTTTTTTTTTTTTTTTTTTTTTTACATATAAATAGTTAAACTGCACCAATAAATGAATCCTGTCATTTACACAGCAGGAAACTGATTTAAACTAACTAAATGTTTCATTTATAACCTGAACACAAGTTATCTCTGACTACAACGCTGCTAAAGACGATCGCAGAGCACAAATAACCTTAAATGTGCAATCATATTTTAGTTGCACATACCTTTTGTATAAACACTTTACATATATCCTATTTTTACTTGACTAAAAACAAGTAAAAAAAAACGTCTATTCGGCTGAAGCTTCCCTTTAACATATCAAATAAAAAAACAAACAAAAAAAACATATCAGGACTCCGAGGCCATTTTTCTACTCCATGCTGTATATTAAAGTCTATTTGAGACGTAGAAACGAAGCAAACCGGAGTTACATTATCATAAATCATCACAAAGCGTGGGATCATTTGAGCTGTACACTGCTTTTACTGTCCCCCGCCACGTCCGATTGGTAGAGACAATCCAATCATGTGAAACAACCATTTCCCCACTTCATTATAAACACATCCAGTGTTGCAAAATACAAACAATTTGCTTTTCTTTTTGAGTTGTTTGTCGATTTAAATATGGTTAGTGGATCATTTCTATTTGTACTGTTTACAACCTTCAACTGCATGAAAAGGACGATCAGAAATCTAAAAAAAACTACTCCTTCACTATATATAGTATACACATATATATATATATATAAGTATAAAGTATGTTAGCAGTTTTCTGACGACTTGTCCGTTCAATAGTTCCATCTCTACTTTTGCATCAGGCTTTATCAGCTGAGAGAATGATTGTTCTATCTTGGTGATCTTTATGAAAGAATAAACTAGAGTGATGAGTGACACCAACCTGATGGGACAAACATAAAACATTTGTGCCAAGTGTACATAACAGATTGTAGAATATGTTTTATCCTCACTTGCCGTGATATTTATATTCTTGTGATTTTTAAAATTATTTTCCTTTGAATGTAAAAATGGTGTTGTGTGTTTTTTTTGTTCCCTTTGTTTTTTGTTCATATGAGTTCATTTTCCTCCATTTTCCTTTGGATTGCATAGATTCTGTATTGTTTTCTTTTCTTTTCCTTGATTCTGTCCCTGTAATGTAGATCATAGAAAGCTTGTATTTATTGATTACCTGATGATCCATGGCTTAGTGATGAGTAGATTTTGATCATGAGCTCTTTTATTTGCACTCATCCTTTACAACGTGTACAAGAATAAAACAATGTTTTCATTTTGAATGTTTTCTATTTCTTTTGTTTAGCTTTTTTAATTCAATTCAACCTTTATTTATATTTTACTTTTGTTTTAGTTTCTGTGCTGTAATAATCCTTTTACTCTGAATATTTTATAACGAAGAAGAAAAACATACAAAATCGGCACTGCTGCCAATGTTTCACCCTTCTAAAGGTTTAGTTTAAAGTAGTTTCAGCCGGTAACGAAGCAGATTGATCTCCAGTGTAAACTAATAAAGCAAACCTTCTGATGACATTTGGTTGAACAACAAACGGACTCCCACAACAAGCTCGGCTAACAGAGGTTTTTTAATAGCGTGTGTATTTCTGCCTCGTTTCTAAACTCCTGTTTCCTGGTCAGTTCGACCTCCAGACAGGCTTTGGTCATGCAGCACTAATAAACCCTCACCAAAAAAGAAAAAACACTGAAGATTTCTTTTAAATGTTGCAGGCACAAAGGTCAAACTAGTTTTATATAGTGTTCATTATTTCTGTTATTACCTTTTTCTCTCTGTTATGGTTTGTGGGTTTGACATCCTTGTATCCTGGTTAGATTTACTCATCACTTTATTCTGGTTAAATTTAGCCATCAGCTGGTCAGGTTTAGGAAAAACAGAATCTTGATTCAGTTGAGATGATATGTTGTTAGTTTTAGTCATTATTTAGATTTGGGCTTTTTGTTTTTGTGTCCTAAGTTTAGGTTATACATTATCATGGTTAGGGTTAAACCTTTAAGCCTGAAACATCAAATAAAATTATATAAAACTTGAACTTGGGCTCCATGGTGGTGCAGTTGTTAACCTTGCAGCAAGAAGGTCATGGGTTCACTTCCCCAGCTCTGCAGCCTTTCTGCAGGGAGCTTGCATGTTCTCCCCATGCATGCATCTTTTCGGGTACTCCGGCTTCCTCCCATGAACCCAAAACATGACTGTTAGGTTAATTGGTCACTGTAAACTGTCCCTATAGGTGTGCGTGGGTGTGTGACTGGTTGTTTGTCTTGTTCGTCTCTTTGTGGACCTGTGATGGACTGGCGACCTGTCCAGGGCGTCCCCCACCTCTCGCCCCTGGAGTTAGACACCAGCTCCGTTTTCCCATAAAGCAGCTTCAGAAAATGGATGGATAATTTGAACTTATAGCAATTGAACAATTTATTGACTGAAATAATATAATAATCATCCTCTGGAGATCCAGGGTAGAAGACTTGACTGGAAATGGCAGGTTTTTGATGAAAGTACTAATCATAATACTACACATCATGGCTGCTTTAAGCCCAGAAGTGGTTTGAGGCAAATTTGCAACAACAAAAGGTTAAACACAAGCACTATAGTAAGGTTTACAAACCAGATCAGATATGTTGCATCAGATCATGACATATTTAGTCAGAGGCCAGTTCACACGGCAGGATTTTAACCCGATTTTTGCCCCGATTCTCCTCCTCCGACAATCTTAAAGATGCGTCTGATCGTTAAAGATAATCTTAACAGATCATCCTCTCGTGTGTGGTGGGTTAAGAGCGCTCTGGTCCGCTCGGAACGCCGTCAGAACTGCTCCGATCGCAAATCTGTGAAATCGAACATGTTGGATTGTCTAGACCCGATATCACAGCGTGTGTTGACCCCCGAGAATCTGCCTGTGGATGACCTGTCGATGGCCAAGTCCATCAGCTCTTCAGCTGGGACGCCCAGGTGTTCCCCGGTCAACCTGGAGATGTATTTCCTCCAGATTGGGTTGACCCGGGTGTCTCCATCTGGCAGGACATGCCCGAAATACCTCCCGTTCATTGTTTTTAATAAAAATAAAAGCTTTCACGTTTGTTTACTCCATAGTCACGTTTGATCTCGTGACGTTCTGCGAGATTTCACGTCTGATCTGGGAATGTTTGTGTGTAAAATCGGTTCGTGTGTGATCCCACCACACACTGTAGGATCAGGACGGTCAGTGTCCGCCATTTTTAAAGGAAAATTTCTCAGCACGTGTGGTGGTCTCTTATGATTTAAAATCGGCCGACTACGTATTTGAAAATCCTGCCGTTTGAACAGGCCTTAAGGCATAAAATAGTTTGTTATATTTTTAGGTGGTTTTAAATGTTTAAACAAACCTTACTTTTACTTTATGATACAAAAACAGAATTTCAAAATGAACTGAATATTTTTTCAGCTGTAACCCTAACAGGGTTAAAAACTTATCTTGTTAACTCTTAAGGTAAACTACAGTATATTTAGTAGTGACTGCTAAAGTAGAAGAGCATCACAATCCAATGATTAAGTCTAAAAATATGTTTTCTTAAAGCAGCCCTCTGTGAATGAGAGCGGTGTTTAATTCAAAATATGACATGAAAATGTGACACTAAAAGCTCCATTTACAGCTGGTGTTCAGCTGCAGTAGAACTGTAGAGGTGAAAAATAAAAAATTCAGTCCTGAGTTTTAACAACAAATGATATATCATGACCACAGAGCGACTTTAAAAAGTTTCTTGAAAACAATGTTTGGTCTTTTGGTGCCTCCATAATCTTAATAATTTACAGAGATTTTTAGATATGCACCATGTAAAGTGTCTCGCTCGCTACTGTAAAGATAAACTAACTAGTCCTTTATTGTGACCAGACAACGTGTGAATAACATTTCTGGCCTGTTCTCTTTTTATAAAATAAATCCAGCTAAGTGATGCCAAACCCACTTAAAAAACAGAAAGTGTTGCTTTAAAAAGATGCTTTTGAGATCAAATCTCATTTATTTGCAGAATCATTTTTAAATAAATTACTTGATGGAAGAAGTCATGACTACAAAAAGCTCAGGGATGAGGTGAGAAGAAATGTCTACTAATATGTTCATTACTTTGTCTTAATGTTTGTTTAAATTAAAAACTGAAACAAATAAATAAATGCAACACTTTTGTTTTTGCTCCCATTTTTGCTCCCATGTTTTCTACAAACACAAAAGACCGTTACTCTCAGTAATCTGTCTAAATCTGTGTTAGGAGCATCCCTCCTCACAGGTGTGGCTTATCAAGGAGCTGATTAGACCGCCCACAATAAAAGGCCACTCTGAAATGTTCACTTGTTGCAGTATAGGGGATTTCTATGAGTTAGAATGAGTTGTGTTATTTCTAATCACAACCAGCTGATCATGTGAACACACTCGCCTGTGTTTTCAAACACAAATCAAGTCTTTAAGGCAACATTTGCCTAATTCTTTTGTTCTTTTTGTGTTTGTGTAGCATGACTTAAAGACTATTAAGTTCATATTTAAGTTCAGAAAACTAAGGTTATGTCAAGGATGTTTAAAGGTTTCTTTTAGAATCGTAACATAAAACTGGGATTAACATCAGTGAAACAGTTCATCCAGTTCAAATCCTGAGATTTGGGGATTTTGGTCTTTCATTTCTGTGAACCAGGTGGGACATTGATGGAAGTGTGTGTATGCTCATGTGTGTGTGTGTGTGTGTGTTTGGGTGTATTTCATCCACTGTCAGAAGCGTGACTCCCTGGTTGAGGAGACAGAGAGTTAGAGAGGGCAAGAAGCAGGAAAATGGAATGTTAGATAAATAAATAGATAGAGCTCTAACTGTCTGCACAAGCCATTCCTCCTCCTGCTTCTTCTTCACCCTCACTTCTGGAGTTCAGCCTCAGCCGCTGAAGCGTGAAGAATCCACATGAACCCAATCTTAAGCAGGCTGAAGCCCACCAGAGCATGAATGTTTGGATTTATGTGGACATTCTTCGAAGTGTTGGAACCTGATCTGGTTCAGCGCGTTTCGTTTAACGCAGCATAAAGACATAAAGAACTAAATAAATACAATTATCTGTGATTCAATAGAGGTTTAATAGACATTAAATATACAGAGAGATACTGAGATTTAGCTGTGATTTAAGAAGTAAATTAATCAAACAGGAGAAGTGAAAAAATGCAACTCCTGGACCCTAAAGCAGCGCATGTGGTTCAAACTGTCTTTATAATCATAGCTGTGAAGATGTAAGAGGGTGAAATCAATAAAAAACAATATTTTCTAATAAAAAAACTGTAGTTTCTTAAAAAAAAAGATTTAAATAATATTTAACTAGTGTACAAAACTGAAAAAAGATAATAATTCCAATGAAAAACAAAAAGTATTTTGGAATTAATGTTTTAAATTGTTGTCCTTTGATACTTTGAGTAAAACAATTATAAACTTTTCAGATTATTTTACTTAATTTCTTATTTTTTTTTATTGCTTTGGGATATTTGAAATTATTGTAAAATGCTGCAACAAGGTTGTCATCACAGTGATTCAGAAATGTGCTTAAAAATAATAAATTGATAAAAAAAATTTAAATAATAATATTATAACATAACATCCATTAAACTTCCACAGCAAGTTAAAATAACAATAAAAAATGAATTTTATTTACTTTTTATCCATTTGGAACAGCAAAGTCATATGAAATTTTTTTTTTAAATCACAATTTTTAGAGTTAAAGTATCATAATGTTAGGTAATATTCTTTAGATTTTAATAGAAAATTCCCCTTTTTCCAGATTTTTTTTTCTGTAAATTTCAGCACGTGCTTCAATAGGATACAGGAACCTGCCAGGGTTAATATTATTATGGACCTCCCAAACTGGCATCTTTTTTTCCACACAAATGGTTAAGCTTTTAAACCAAATTAACCATAAAGAAAGAATTTCATGAAAGATAAACTTAAATAAAAAAGAGTGTAAATCCATTGATTACAACAGGACATGGACAGATGAATTAAAGCCACATTCAGTCACCCTTTCAGGTTGTCCAACACAAATGAGAGCAAATACAAAGCATCAGAATCACAGAAGACCTCTGGGTAATTTCCGAGTCTAGTTAGATTTTGTTTAGTTCATATTTTCTTCATTCATCTGTATGTTGAAATATGCAATTTCTCCTCAAACATGCAGGTAGAGTTTATTTAGCCAAAAGTCTTTAATAGGACATCCTTCATTTAAAAAAATCACCTATTAATGTGTTCTAGCACGATTTTATTTAATAAAATCAGCAGAATGCTATTCCATTGAACCTGATTTTGTTAAATTCCAAAAAGTAAGAGCACCTTTCTTTTGTCACCCTTAACGAAATGATCAGGGCCAAATATAAAAACTCTTTATTCGTTTTCACAAACATGATTTTGCTTCACACTTTAAATATTTGAAAACAACTAATTTAGAGATCCCAGCCTCCAAGAACTGTGATGTTCTTTTTATCCAGTTAAAGACGCCCACATGGCTTATTAAGCTGCATTTCATTTGACCAAAGGTTTGGAAGGCAAACATCAGAATTGGAACCGCAGCAAAGCGGGGCGATGAAGAGAATTCGCAAAAGGTTCTGCTTTTCCGAGCTCAAAGTCGTGCCAGCGAGGAGACGCTTGTTGAGCCCTGGAGCCAAGAAAAAAAATACCAACAGCACCTGCATATTCGTCACAATAAGTCCCACGCAGCTGTTGGCCTCCTTCAGTGAGCAAATAAATTTAACGCTAATGCCATAAATATTCGTCTTGTCAAATCAAACAGAAATGTCAGACTGACTGAGTACAACCCGAGGCAGCTTGTTTAGCAGATCTGCTGCAGACGTTTTTTTTTTTTTTTTGGTGACGCATCACGACCAAACACCTGAAAGAGGTGGACGATTCAACAACAAACCACGTTGATCTGAACTGTACATCCCCCAAAATAAATCTTACATAACGGAAGAGGATGGAGGATGTGACCCTGTCTTTCCCTCCAGGAGGCCCTGTGCTCGCCCATCTGGCAGACAATACACAAGAACAGTGGGACTTGGACTTACTCAGGTCCAAAATGATTCTCATGAAAGCAAAAACATTAGATTTCTGATCTGCACAGCATGTAGGGACAACACAGAGCTTGTGTTCTAACTTTAGAGTGTTACTTTTCCTAGTTTTGCTAATTAACTGTGTAACTTTTAAATATATTTGTCATGTTGTGACAAAAAAACTAATATTTTGTGCTTTGCGTCCATTTAAAGAGATCATTTATCATCATATTCATATTTGTAATTTAGTCCTTACAATCTTCTAGGGATGTCCAGATCCAATCACATGGTTTCAGACTCAATCAGAATCGGACGTTACCTCCCAATCCGGATCCATATATGTTTATTCTCATTATTTTTAGCACGTCTATAGTCAGGGTTGCACATAACTGGCCCGCCAGGCCGCAAGCACACCAGATATCATGTGTGCGCACATTACCAAGAGAAGTAGATGTGCTGCAGCACCCCCTGCTGGTGACCTCAAAGATTTATTTACCACAAATGGCGCAAAAGCAGATTTTAGACTTTTTTGGGAAGCCTCGAGAAAACAAAAGGAGATGCAGCAAGGGTGCAGAGCGCTGCTTCCCCAGATATAGCACTGCATGTCCATGTGAGTGCAAAATATACTGACCAGACACGTGCACACCAGTGTTTTTGTTTTATAGCAGATATGGTCCACTGTGATCACACAAAAATGTTTGTTCATATAAAATTATGTTTTTTCCTATGTCATGGTGAATTCCTTGTTCCATACAGTCCATCTTATTTTTAAATGGCCACGTTTAAATAAACACTGATAAAAAGTCCAGATTTATTTCCATTCTGTGTGTTCTGCATCAGAAGGTCTGTGAATTTTAAAATGTGGTGTCCTACAAGGCTGTGTGTCGAGACAACTTCCAATTTAATGTTGTTTCTGTCCTTCCCTCCCTCTTCCTGCTCTAGGCTGTAATGGAGGCATCGACGGGACTGTGTCATCCTCTGCTCTGCTTAAATCTGTTTCATCGCCCACCCGCCTGCTTTGCCACCCGCTTTCTCTTGCCCCACCCTGCTTCCACAACCCCCCCACTATTACTGCTACCCCTTCTCGCCACATGCAGACTGACTGGACCCTTTAGTGGTCAGTATTGGCCCACTGTGCCAGAGTGGGTGACAAAACAAAACCACAGACTTTGAAACAGAGAGGCCTTTTTCCACTCTATGCCTGAAGATAATTGTGATGATGATTGTGAAGCTTAGACCCCAAGAGACACATTCTCAACAACTCAAAACATTTTAAAAAAAATTCATTTAGACTTTTTTTTTAACACATTGCAAACTAAGTTTACTTACAGTTCTTTTAAAAATATTAGATCTTCACAACACTCATAATAAAGTTTGGCTTTGGGTTTTTTCATGAAACATTTTCCATGATTGACATGAAAAACACATTTGAAGGGTTTTTATTGGACAACTCATGATGTTTGTGTTCTTTTTAAATCCCTTAAATTTACCTTTCAGGTTGTTTTTTTGAAACCTTATGATGAATTAGGATTTTATGAGGCTTTGCAATTGGACTAAAATGTGCAATTTTCTTTTACACTATTACATCAAAACTACATTTTTATACCATATGTTAATTTTTCCTTTGGCTAATGTGTTGTTTTTGTCAGGGGAGAGGGGAGGAATATAAAGGAGTGTCTTATATTAAAAAAAAGAACAAAACCACAATCTTCCTCTTGATGTAATCAAGTTACACAACTCACTCTGCGCACTTCAAAACATTCTTTTTAAAATATTTCTCAAGATTTTAAGAATTTCAAATAAAACTCCAGCCAAATGCATGAGCGAGAGGGACCGATTGAATAAACTGGATTTAGATTATAAAATAGGCAAACCAAATGGAATCTATTGCACATATATGTACCACAAACAATCTTTAAAAATTAAAGTATTGTTTTAGGTAAAACAATCTTATCACAATAATATGCAGTCTGGCATATTTTGATGCATTACATTTGGTGCTATGACCAGTTTTCTCTAATAGGCATTAAAACATCTTATTTCTTATAAATGATCTTTATGGTTGCAACCACAGTAATAATCACCTTGGTTTATTCCAGATGCATTCAATATGATGTTATGGTTGATTCACATTAACCAGCATCAAATATTACCAATAAGATAACCAGATATAATGTTTGCATGTAAGTGATCAGAGACAAATACAAACATTTGGACTTCTTGAAGCGATGTCCTATCTTGTAGTAACATTTTAACCATTGCCCCTTGAGACATCAAGATATGGACCAAATCAAAATCTAGGCTGTGAACATTTATCCTGCATGAGCACCTTTTATTTATTTTAAATTTATTAAACCAGAAAGTTGCTAAACCACATGAAGCAACAAGCATTGCATCCAGTTTCTTAGTTAACCAGTAAAAGGGGATTAGCCGATGGGATGTTCTCATCATAATAATGGTTAACTATTATTACTATGTATTTGCACACCGCTTCATCCCAGCCTTTTACATATGTTTGCTTCTGTCCTACCTTTTGACTTTACATATATTGTGTTTTAAGACAAATTCCCAAAGGACCATAAATACTATTATTAGTTATTTGACCTTACTTGCCCCTACAACTGAATACAACAGAAGATGCAGTTGTTTTGCTTAAATCTCCCTCAATAGCAACAGAACTTACCTTTAGGAAATAAAACTTGGATTAAGAAAAGATTGTGGTTACGTTCTAATATTCATGACACTCGTGCATGGTTTCTAGAAACATTAATGCATTGCTCTGCCAACTGAACTGTATGTACAGATTCTATAAAGCACAATTATTTTTACATAAATAATAAAATCACACACAAAGAGCAAAAAAATTAAATAAATAAAAACAGGCAAGGCAAGTAACATTGGAACATTACATATACACATACAGTTTGAACACCGTCTAGCTGTGAGACTGCAACAAGTCCACGCCCGGCTGCAATTGATCCCCTGCTAGTCGCCACTAAACAGCTGCAACTGCGCTGTAAAAGGTTAAGTGCCTTGTTTAGGGGCATCTTCACAGCAGGGGTTATAAAAACAGTACGTTTTTTAAAATTTTCATTGTCATCACTAATATTTTCACCACTTTTCACTAAATGCATGCACATGACACCTTATAATGGTGGCACAATTGTTGGACAATTCCAACATTTCTGTAACATTCCCATTTTATTGCATCCCATAACTTTTATTTTTGTTGCCAAAAGTCCATTATTTTTGCAGAAAAATTGCAAAACGGAAAGAAAGCAATCTCTTTTTGTGAGTTTTGTGAACATGATAAAAAGGTCCCCAGCACCAGAGGAGGAAATCAGACCTTCCAATGACAATATCACAGTTAAACTGATTCTATTACATGGTCTGCTAACTTAGAAATCGGTGCACACATTTGTCTGAAGAGGGAAATTAATCTCGTCCAAGTGAGTGAGAAAGAAAGGAATGAATTCCAAAAATCCAATACCAACCAGAAGAATGTTAAATACCTCCATTGATATTCACACCCAGTGGAATGAATGTGTTTTGTTTTCTGTGAAGAATACACTCTGAAAGTATCGAGCCTCGGAGTTGATGGGAAATGTTTCTTTTTTAAAATAAACGTGCATGGGGTTTGCACAGGCACAAAGGAGCGAGCTGAAATTTTGTATTTGTGAAAAAAGAAAAGTTGAGCTAATTGACAACCCCCCCCACACACACATATGTAGTTGTGTAATGACCTCAAGGCTATGCAATGCATTCGAAACATGTGTAACTCTTCTACGTCCAAGCCTTGCTGTGATTTGTTGATCCTCACATTGTGGAAATAAGGAAACATCTCTTAATGATTTCAATTTGTCAGTCAAGAGTTTCAGCAACCTCTTTCTGCAAAAAAATACTTTAAACTCTGAAGATTGTTGTCCTCTAAACCCACTCTCCCGATTCATGGTTGTAGCTCTCAACTCATTGCTGCAACTTCAACGCATCCTTTGCGAACAATTCAATGTGAAAATATGAGACCTTGGGATGATAAAATTGAAAATGCTCTATTTTTTTCAGTACTTATTTGAAAGGCTGCTTTTAAACGCAGACAATAATGGTGATTTTATACGGGGCGAAGCAGGAGCCTGAGAAAGCCTTTCACATGGTTGCATACTGTGACAATAGTCTCCAATTAATAGCACAATTTTCATGACTGATGTCTTTTTTTAATGTTTTGTTTTGTGGACTGTCAGAATGGATTCTGTGATGGGTACAATAGCTGGCTCTCAGTGTTCCCCATGAGTAAAAGCTCAACGCAAAGCCCACATTAAAAAAAAGACATATAAAGCCACGTGCACTTTATGTACTTCCACTTTACATTCATTTCTAAGCAGATAACAATAATAAATAATAAGAAAAATACTACAGTTAAACATTTTCAAAGTCCCAATTGAGTTTATTTATTTTTCTTCTATTTTTTTTGTACGATTGTTTGTGAGTCTACAACAACAAACATCCATCAGACCCATTCTTCTCCACCTCCTCTTAACCTTCCTGCATGAACTTGATTAACGGGAGTTTGTGGAGATTAAACACGACGGCAGAGCATCAACAAATAAAAAGAGGGGCAAAGTGTTATTCACAGATGAAGAAAGGCAGCACCAGACTGCAAAATGAAATGTTCTCAGCTCTCTTGCTTGCCTAATTCCTTGTACCCAAACAAAATATTAACAGACGTAAGGCAGGCAGTCGCCTGTGGGAAACCAGCTTTCCATGACAAACTCAGATCAGTACATGCAGATGAAAAGATGTTTATTTTCTTACTAACAGCTTGCAGCTCATTGTTCACGATGATTTCGTACGAATTGAAGGAACTTGATGCACATGCACTTGTTGCATTTGGGTGTCCTCAAAGCTCATGATTTCTGTGAGAATGCACATCCTTGGAAACTGTGAGAATCACCATAAAATAGTCCCATGTGGCTGTCACGTGGTGCAAGGGGTGCAGTGAAAGGGCTTCATGTAATTCTGTCATTTTATTCCCTACAGGGTTTTCCCCCCTCCCTTTATTTTAGGGGGGGGGGGGGGGGGG